>WKFP01015071.1:155717-187621 GCA_011057875.1 Pterocles orientalis
CCCCGCCATCGCTGAGGGAGGCCCGGGCGGACCAGGTCTCTCGCCACCGCCCGCCCCTCGCCTCCCCTCCCGCCGCCGCGGCGCGGGGCTCACTCGCAACCGCTGCTCCAGCTGCTGGAGGCGCTGCGCCCACACGGAGCCCAGGCCCGGCGCGCTCCGCGGCCGCATCGTCCTCCCTGCAGCCGCGCCGAGGCACACCGGCACCTCGCTCGGCCACGCCCCCCCGGGATTTATGTTGGCCAATGAGAAATGCAGCTGGGGCGTCTCCTCGGCTGCCATGGTGACAGGACACGCCTTCTTCCCCTCACACAAGCGAGCGCTTCAATTGGCTGGGCCAGCTCCTCATGCTATGATAGCGCCTGCCCGCCCGGAGGCTGGCGGCAGCGGACGCGCCCGTGAGTGGCAGGGGCGCCCACCAATCCTCTCACCGGTGGGCGGCACCCCTCCTGCCTGTCAGGGAGCGCGGGCTCGGAGGGGTCGAGGTGCCGCGCCCCCTCGTCCCTCAGCGCATTCACCAGAGCGGTTAGCGGGCGTGAGGGCGGCAGGGGCGTCCCTGGGGCTGAGCGACCTCAAAGGCCGGGGGTGAGAGTGAATGGCGCCCGGGCAGAGCGAAGCCCGGAGCTCCCCCGCCTGGGGTGAGGCTGCAGAAAGATTTCAGCGCCGCGCAGCAGTTCCCGGGGCCGGGGTTACAAGCCCAGCGGCCCCAACGAGGGCGAGTCGGAGGCCAGGGTTCCTAAGCTGGCTCCAGGATTTCTCCCCTGAGCAGCTGGGCTCAGGCTGCAAAGGCCACAAAGAGGATTAAGGGATGGGAACATCTCTTCGGGGAGCGGGGGGTTGTTCAGCGAGGAGGAGAGAAGGCTGAGGGAGAGCTGGTCAGTACGGATAAACGCCTGATGGGAGACTATACCTCCCTGGTGCCCACCGACAGGACAAGAGACAACATTAAACCTGTTTTTTTTTCCCCCCCCATTCTGAGGGTAGTCCGTGGCAGAGGTTGCCCAGAGTGGCTGTGGAGCCTCCATCCTAATAGAAATGCAAAACCCAACTTGACAGAGCCCTGAGGTGTAGCTGTAGCTGCCCCGGGGCTAGGGGGTACCCAGAGGTCCCTTCCGAGCTCAGCTGTGAACAAAGCCAGCGTCTAGGGCTAGTCTGAGGAGATGGACAAATCCTGCAGGTCCAGCGGCTGTGGGAGGCCTAAGATGGCCCAGGACAGGAGCTACTCATTCAGGCTGGGGCTGGGAGGGTCTTATACTAAGGTTCCCGAGGACAATATGTGACATGTTAGTAATACTACTTCATGCTCTACTGTATTGCACTGAAATGTTATCGTAAAAGCAGTCTGAATACTATTTGGCTACTAAACGTAAAAGTACACCAGGTACAAACACGTCAGCTTCTTGGAAGTGGGAAATTACACAATTTCTGCGCTAGAGGTGTTTTTTTGAGAAACTGAAGCCAACACTATAATTACAGAGGAATCCAGTTCTGCAAAACAGCAGTCTCAAATTACTGCCAACGGAATGCGGTGAATGTACTGTCATACGGGCAGGAGAAAATCCAAAGGCACGGAGCAGTGAACGTTGCTCTATTTGGCACAAGAGGGATAGAAATCCTTTATAGAGGAACCCAGATGCAGCCCGTCTCTCACAGACCAAACCCCATACCTCTGTGCAGCTCTATCAACTGTCTTCTGTAATCCTGCAGCTTCCTCCCATAAACTCTAGCCTTCATTTCTAAAAAAAAAACCAAAACCAAACTGACTGGAAGCCCCTCAGCAGTTTGTCCTTGCAATTAGTTCTGCATTGGTGGAAAAAATTGAAACTGACAAATGGATTTAAGCTGGAAAAGGAGAGTTCCAAAGGACTGCAATACTGAGTGCCAGTATCTCTTGACACCCTAAGTAAGGCAGATGGGATTTTATCAACATCAGCTATTTTGGGGAGAATATTTTAGTAGCTTGGAGGGGTATGACTCAGTTCTTGATACTGAGCTATGATTTTTATACGTAATGCTTATCCTGCAGCAGCAACCAAGTCAGAACGTTATTTTTCCAACATAACTTCATCCAAGAAGGACCATCTCTGAAGTGTAATGGTTGATCTCTCCCCTGCTGTGGGTTTTACTCACTATGAATGAGATGAAGAATCTGATTTCTGTAGGCTGTAACAGAGAACACTTCATTTACCATCACTCTGAACTAGTAACCTAAAACTGAGCATCCTTGAACTACTCTTTTTTAGTAATTTCATTATGCACACCTGAAAGTTGGATAGTACTGAAAGCTCTGTCCTATCTGTATTAAAAAAAAATAAATCATAATATACTCTATGACTTGCCATAACAGCAGCAATTCACTTTTGGGAACTTCCTTATATTTCCAAAGCTCAGAAGTGACATGAAGGGCAGGGAACAAAACAGTCTGTCTGTGTGATCTAGGCAAACCCCAAATCTAGAATCCAGCTGTCTGCTGGAAATGCTGCAAGGCTGTATTCCAGCACGCCTTTCTACACTGATTCTCTGCTTTGGAGAATCTCTGGGTTGTTTTTTTTTTCCCCAAAAACTTCTACAAACGTGATCCTGTCTTCCCCCTACAAATGCAGATCCTTCTGGGGGACCGAGGGCCAGAAATTGAATGAAATTGCTTAAATCCACACTTCATTAATTTTAGTATCAGTGAAATACCATAGTGGATTATAAATCTTAAGATACCACTAAGTAAGCATGGTTTTGGATACTTCTGGTGCATTTCATGTTAATCCCAGTAGCAGAACCAACAAAACTAATGAGATCCTAGCTTCAGCATTCTGATACGAGCTGTCCATTACAGCATTCCCAAGCGCAGTTCCTAGAAACAAAATGGGTAGAAAAGCACTTGGGAAAAATACCAAGAGAAGGTTGCTAGCCTTCTTGTGCCAAACACGGAGCGATTCACTGCTGCATGCCTTTGGATTTTCTTCTGCCAATAAGAGATGGCATTCGCCACGCTCAGCAGACAGTACACTGAGACTGCTGTGCTGCACACAGCCTCTCATTTAAACCTCCTCAAACCTGTCAATATTTCATTCCACATTTTTACCAAGACGTTTGCTTCGGTAACTGTAGGTTACTTCTGAACTTCCATCAGTTCCTAAGAATAAATAGAGATTCTCCAAGCAAGGGTTATCTCCTTAAGGAGTTTACCTGCCATTGCTAGCTGGGAAAGAAGTCAGCTGACTCCAAATTTTTCATCTTCAATAATTAAATTTAATCTTAAATCTAATTTTTAACTAATTTTAATGCCTTTGCCTTCCAGGCCACACAACCGCTAGCTGACCATTTGAGAAAGTAATAGCACACCTGGCTGCATATGCAAATGTAATTTCACACAGTCATCACCACAGAGGTCATCATCAACTGAAATATCAAGAGCTGTGAATCAAAACAGCGACTACTGGTGTGCTCACTCAGCAAACCTGGCCTGAACTCCACAAGGCATAGCTGAAAACTTGTTTTTCCATGGAAAATGCATTTACCAGTGTTGCGTATCACACAGTTCCTCCCCCGCAGCCCCCGGACTAGTTTAGTCTGGAAGTAAATGCTTCTGTGACAGAGTTTATAGCTGCAATCAATAACTATGGTCTCATCAAATAAATCACTTTTTGCTTGTACCAGTTCTTTGCTCTTGCTTAGACGAATGGACTACCATACAGAAGGACAATGGATTGCTTCCTTCTTCTAGACTACACATTCTGTATTCAAAATTAAGAGTTCTTTTTCTTTAGTTTGTTCCTGAAGTCCAAAGCTACCGACTCAGAACCTGGATAGAAGATTCCCCCTCAGCTATGCTTTGAGGTCCTGGCAGTCACATCCTTGCAACATACACACACCTCATCCTAAAATCCAGAATGTCTTCATTAGTGACTTGGACAATTCTCGAGTGTAGCCCCCACAACTCAAGACAGGAAGGTACTCACCTGGGAAGAGACATAGGTGGCTCTCAATCCCGGCTCCTGTGGACGTTCAGCTACAGCAGAAGGCACCTACAGTGCTTCACTGGGGCTTGGTTCCCTCCCTCGCCCTCCTCAAGTTGACCTTAAACTGTTGTCTCCCATCAAGGGTCATGTCATCTAGGCTTACCGATCCAAGGATAAAAGAGGAGCACCACTGTTCTTAAGTCATTTAACTCAAACTTCATTCCAACATACACACTGAATTGGAGTCTACCTCTCCAAATTTGCAGGTCAGCCAAACTAATTTTTTTTTTTCAGAGATTTGACAAAAACTTTGAACTTTGTGTTCAAAATACAAGAGCTCAAATGACTTTTTAATCACAGCAATCACAATGGAGGCTCTGGATTTAATATTATTCACTTTTCCAAAAGAAGCAGCATTCCAGGGTCCTCTTTGCTGTCAGAAGTACAACCTTGCACTTGAGGAGAATACAATCAAAATTGACCCCACCAATATTTACTATTTCATGCGCTGCTGGTTAAGCTGGAAAAATCATGTCTTCTTTCAAGTCACCGCTACAGATTTTGAACAACATGAGGCCAAAAAATTCTCTCTGATCAATGAGAATCAGCCTCCTTTGTTGGTTCTCCATGTAAAATTAATTTGAAGTTTTCATTATTTGTTATGATACACACTGACTTGGTTTGTAATTGTATTTTAAAAGGACAGGTAAGGCAAAACATATTCACAAGGGTCTCTTTGGTTTACAGTAACGCTGTTATGAACGCAGATTCATGTAACAGTACAAAAAAACTCCCATTTAATGCAAAGTTAAATACAATACAAACTTTATTAAAAATAGGTTGCAAGTGAAATACAGTAGAAATGGGAAACTACAGCAGTTTTGATGTTTTTCATAATAATGCACAGACAAATATGAAAAGCACTTTTACACATATTCACACTTGACCCGAATGCCCAATAGCGGCCAAATCCACTCAACTGAAGGTTATAGCTATTTTTTTTTGCTAAGCCTTTTTTCAGATTCTAGCAGCAACAGTAATTCAGCCACAGCATGAGTTTTTTTTTCCTTAAGAAAAATTTGTCACTGTAAGGCTGCTAGTGTTCTCAAGATAAATTGGGAGAGGCTTGCTTTTCCTGATTAACAGACATAGCAAGCATGCAGATCCTTCATTAACACTTTGAACCAGTTTAATCTTCTACTTCATATTTAACAGATGAAACGGTAAAAGCACACTTTCAAATAAGAAACCTGAAATACGTAAAAAATATTTACACTCCAATTTCATCAACTTGCATTTATTTATCATACAACTCTTATTAAAAGTGATTTCTTTCCTAAGGCAGTGAAAGTCTACCCCTTTGTATTTGGAAGTGTGCACAATTCCCTAAATATATAAGAGAACAATATGATACAGGGAAAAAAAATCATCTAAAGCCAGTAAAGGGCTTTGTCAAATAGAAAATTTGTTTGGAATCACAATATATATTGTCTTAACATCACACAATGAGAAAAACTCTGATAAGGTCCTTATTCCCAACATCGTCAGCCACATACATATAGCTGAAGAAACAGTGGGAGGAAAAAGATGAACAACTTAAAATTAAATAAGGCTATTACAGTGTGAAAAAATACCTTGAACTGCCAGAAAGATTTTCAGTACAACAGTAAGAGGATGTCAGTAAAGCCAGCTAGACTGAAGAGCAGCTCGCTAGCCCTGCTTCCTCGGCGTAAGCAGAGATGGTCCTTGCCAGCACACCCGCTCCGTGAACCACCTCACTCGTGTTCCCGCTCCCAGCCAGCGGCAGGTATTTAGTGCTACACACTTCAGTCTTTAATATGCCAGTTCACTTCTCCACAGAAAACAAAATAAAGGTATTGCTGAACTGGTAACAGCATACTTACCCATGCTGTCCCCTGCCTGATAACTTCTAATCCACCTTTCTCAGGAAACACACCTATCTGTTCCGCTGGCCTGGAAACTGGAATCCTCGCTCCTCGCCTTTAACACGTTACTAATGTTTTGGTCAGAGCTGATGAAGGGCCACTAGTGTAGCCTATTATCTATTGCTTATGTAATTTTTAATAAAACAATTAACCAAAAGGTTTTGGAAAGTCTGAAGCACATGTAGTGGGGATGCATCAACATACAGCCTTTTCCATAACTACAGATAAATTCTTAGGCCCAACAAATATGTAGGACTAGAAATGTTTTTATTCCAAGGTTCTACGTCCAGAACGTGTGTTATTCCAGTACAAAGATCTGTATCGATATGCTGATCTGTGAACACCATACAGTATGTCAGACTTGCATATAAAGTCTTAAGGTGGCCCAGATATTGGCTTCTTATCAACCAACCTAAAATACTAATTTCTAGTGCACAGTTTAGTTTAGGCAGTTCAAGCTATTCTCACTCTCTCTGCTCAGCAGCTAAAACAAAGTACATCTGTAAAACACCAGGAAACAGAACTTATCTTTGACAAGTGCTACTTGGTCTGGTGCACAAGAACTTAACCCCCAAAACAGAAAGGAAAAAAACAAAAGTTACCTTCACGTGATTCATATCTTTAAAATTTTACAGTGCTTTCATTGTATAAACCACAAGCTCCTGGCAAAGTAATCAGTTTTCTTGCTATTGCAACATCTCTAAATCTTAATTAACAGTCTTAGATATAGAGGAATCAAAGTCACTCCTTTCAGAACACATTCATTTTCTGTTCATTAGTAGTGTGCCCCTCATCTCAATCCCCCAATTTAGAGATCTTCAGTTACATCTGATAAGGTGCTTTCATCTTATTTTGTGTTCAACTCATTTTCCAGTTCCATTAATTTCCTGGAAGCTTTGACTTTATTGGATACATCCTGACCCTGTGAAAAAAGTCGCTGGCGTTCCCTGAATGTCAAGTTTTCTGGTGCTCCAGGTAAATCTGCATCTTGACTGGAAAAAAGAAAAAAAGTCTTTGTTATAATTCTTATCTACAATATCCTTAAATATAATAATTCTTAGCGGTACAAACTGACTGATGGCTTTTTTGACCACAGCAAAAATGTTCTGCGAAGTTTTGTTCCCCACACATACCTTCAATTGTGACACTGTGCTATGGCTTAGACAAATGAATGGTTCATGAGCATCTCTGGCACGTTAACAGGGATGAAACCGCTTGCCAATTTTTAAAGTGAAGTGCAGGTGTAAACTAATTAGCACAGCATTGCTGTGTCGGCTAAACTGGTGAGCCTTGCTGTGGGGGCATGTGCCCAGGAAAAAGCACCGGAATACAAAGCTTTTTTGTCTTGGTAAACAAAACTAGTAGTACTGAGGGACACTGTAGTGGCTGCAACATCTCCGTGTTTCAGTCCATAGTGGCAAAGCTCCCAAGTTGCCTAAGCTCTCACAATTATCCCTTACCCTTACTGCAAACAAGTCAGCCAAGTCAGGCATATAAAAGTTAACGGTCTCCCGCATGTCACCTTTTAGATCTTTTATCTCTTGGATCCCGGTAAACTTCATGGGCCCCAACAGCTGCTCCTGTAGATCCAGTGTATGAATTTATTCCTTACGCAAAAGAAAAAAATAAGTTGAAGGACTGCAGTTACAACACAAAAGTTTTATATTGTATTTCTTCAAAAAGGTGCAGTGCTTCTTTTAAGAAACCATCTCAAACTAGAATCATAAATAGAGGGTCATCTGACCTCTAGAATATTTAAAACCAGTACTACTAAATTCCATCCCCCCTCAAAACAGCTGTAATTTGTTTATTCCTAGTTTTGAGTCAGAACACATTTTGTTTAGATTACCCAGCACGTATCAAATCCTGGTCTTTATCTTATTATGGCTCACACTGTAAGACAGACATCAGAAGTTGTTCAAGGAGACTGATGGAAAGAGCAACACACTTCGTTATCCTGTAACAGGCTCTACACGAAATAAGTTAGCTGCAGCTGCTCTCTTTAGGAGGCTAACGGTAAGCTAAGATTAGTACACACCATCTTTGCAATTCAGCAGAGTCAGAATTGTTGTCTCTGTTTAGTCTGAGTAAGTAAACTATCACTCAGAAAATGCCCCCCCCTTAAATTTCAAGCAAGTTATCTTGCAGCACTGCACCTTTAGTTTAAGTTGATACAACACACAGATTTTACACATTATATTAATTCTTTCTAAAGGCCACAAGACAAAACTTTTTTTTTCCAATCAAAAAATTTAATAATTTAATCCATATTCTCTTAATAACTGTCAGGAAAAGAGTAAAAATAAGTGTTAGCACAATACTCAAGATTTGTCTTCAGACAGTTCTGGTCTCAATATTGTACGTGTTATGTCTTGTGAACCTTCGTTGGTACAGAAGGAAATGTTTGCTTCTTCCACTGGCGTATGTAACGTCTCATAAATATTCAATATGAGGCTGGAACACACAAGCAAATTTAGCAAGTGTGTTGGAAGCTAAATTTTTTCCACCAAAAATTTGTAGCAGACCAAATCATACTACGTATGCCAGGCATACAAAGATTTTTTTTATTTTCAAAGCATACAAGTACTTCCTTCCCTACTTGGAGAAGTCTGGATCCACACGCTGTGGTTCCCCCTTCCACCTGCTTTAGTTTGGATTTGGGTGTTGGCTTTTTTCTCGGTTAGCTGGCAGACCCAGTGGAAGAAGGTTCGAGAGCAAAATTGGCAGAAGCGTGGTTTACTAGAGTTAACGTTGAGAACAGAGAAGAGCTGTAAAGGACAGGAATGTCACAGAGTCAGCGAGATGGGAGATGGTCAACTGCACAGTGAACTCTGCATTTTGTGCAAACGGCTTTGTACGTTACGCAGGCAGTCTTCATAGAAGCTTGAGCAATCAGGTGAAGTTAACCTGTTCTCATGGCTATTTTAAAAATTATGAAATAAGAGTATTCAGAATTAGTTGTATGGTTTTATGAATTAGGTTATTAAAGGCGAAGCATCATTCTACAATATTCCTTCATTGTTATCAAAACCCTAACCAATTCTTTGTAGATTGTCCTGATTGTTTTTCAGGAAAACACACACACAAAAATATCACTGAACATTCTATTTTCCAGAGATTCATTTTTTTTTCCATTAAAATGAAAAGAAAGCAGGATTGGGATACGCAATGACATGTGAAATGGCATTCCGGGTTGTGGATGATGGGAGGCAGGAAGAGTGGTGGTGACAATACTGATCGATGGTGCCAGGATTACTTGATTCGTTACATGTACAACCTTCAGAGTGCCCCATAAGGCAGGGAAGCGAGGGCCTTTGGAAGCCTACACATTGTCATGGAGGGCACATTTTATGCTCTATTATAGTCAAAGTCCTTTGAAACATCAAAAATTCAGTACAGACATACAGTACAAGAGTTTATTGTCAGAAGCCTCCTGTTTAATAATATTCCTAAGAGCAACCTGACAACACAGTCATAGTGTTTCAAGAGAATATTTTCTGCATATTTCTTGTCTTTAATCTTATTTTAACTCATTAATTCTTTGTGATACAAGGTGCTCAAAAGCTAGAGCCCTTCTGGTACAACCCCGTGATTTAGGATCACTGGCTGTGGGTCTCTGGGCGGGCTCACGTGCACGGGAGGCAGGCACAACGGAATTCCGTGCTCTGTCATGGTAGCACGCAGCAGTGCGCCTGCTTGTACTCCAGTCTAACGATAACACACAGAGAAGCTAAAACCATCCCTCACCTTCAAGATTTGGAACCTACGACAGAGCCAGACAGGAGTGCCAGACCGTGCTGCGAGATCCATAGGGACTACTACATCACGAGATCTCACAGGCAACACCAGGGTAAATAAATGGCTTTTTTTTTTTTTGTTTCTTTAAATGAGTATCAGTGCGGGTACTTTTTATGCAACTTGGGTGCTGTACTGACCCCAGCCACTGAAACTCCTAAGCATCAACGGGATGGACAGTAATTCTGAGCTGAACTACTGCCCCTTCAGCAATACTGAAACTACACAATGCTGTGCAGAGCTTCTCTTTGGCACTGGAAGCAGTCCAGCTGTAGCAGAAGCTAATTTAACCTGCAAAGGAAAGGATGCCTTGCTGGAAAATTACAACTTGAGCCTTAACTGAAAAAGATGCAGGCAGGAAGCTCGGAGCGTCATGTACCTGCATGGCCTCATTCGTATCCCAAATCAGATTCATACACTCCTGGAGCTGGATTAGAAGTGTTTCTGACAGATGGAACCTATTCTGAGGCTTGCATTCTCCACATGACCAGGGCACAGCACACCTCTGATTAAAGAAATTAAGTGATTTTCGTCATTTGTTAGGTGGCCAAAAAGGTGATCAGAGGTATACCATATCGTAGGCTTCCACACTTGTCATGAGACTTGGGATCCAGTAAACAAGTTCCAGCAGAAACACTTTCCCTTGCCATCTCAGGGGAGTTGCTACATTTTGCATTTTAGAAGGATGATTTGATGGGCTGGAGTTGGTTGTCAGGCATTTGTTGACTTCCATCACAAGTAAAGAATGAACTAAGGGAATTTCATGGCCACCATTCCCTTCAGAAGAATACAGAAGAAGAAAACAAATGTAGGGAAAGCGCTGGTAGATGCTGCTATCTAAAGACAATCTTTTATTAATAAACTGCAAATTTACTAGAGTGATATCTACACGGGCAGTGGTGTAAAAAAGATTCGGCATGGAACTTTGGTCTGAATTAGTTTTGAATTCATTAATATTGCTAAACTAGTGTTCTGCAGATAAAATACGGTGCTGAGGTTATGGCACCTAAGGCTCTACTTGAAATGAAACTCCATTATGGTTTCCCACTTGGGAGTTATAAAAGAAACAAGATGAGACAAAAAAAAATACAGAAGGGGGAAGGAAGAATTAAGGCAAAAAGCACTAAGATGACATTTCGATTTTTATCTCTCTATGCAAGAAAACGGCACAGTACAAACCAGAAGTACAGGAATGGTGCCTAATCCATGAAACTTGGTGCTTGTATATTTAAGAACTATGTCTACAAAGGTCATTTTTAAAGCCATTTGCACACGCTATTAAAAGAGAGAGCCCTGGTACCAATACCGAAAGCAGAAGATAAGCCCTGTCCGTAAGCCCGTAAGGAAAGGTTTCCTGTGTTCAAGAAAGGTGCACTTCCAGATGCCCTCAGTAACCAGTGGTCAGTCATACAAAACAAATCACTGAAAGATAGAGTGAAAGCCAAAACCAACAGTACTTTGAATTGATTAACAGTTAATATAATTTCTGATTCGTTGTGTGAAAGATGGAATTTTTGCTTTTGAAGAGTCTGGGTAAGGAACAAGGAAATTTGAGAAATCGAAACGATTAAAAATTGGAGGATTCACATTAATATCAGGATTTAAGTTAGATCACCACAGTGAAAATAGTGATTGATTAAGTGTGGGGGGGAAGGAAATAAATCACAAAGTAAGCGATTCAATTTACAGCACCAGAGTTGAAAACATGAGGAGAGTTCTGTAGAGACAGCTGATTTCATGGTGTCTACCTTTAGAGCTGCTGGCATGGCTGAAACTCGGTTGGTTTGGTGGGGGCGGGGGCTGGCTTTTTTTGGCAGTAGTACTGTTGGCATTGACTGGAGATGACTGGAATGAGTTGGAAAGAAAGAGGCCATCTGAAACTGGGCGAGGCTGGCGGGAGGGCTGCTGTGGCTTAAGGGTGGCAGGAGGAAAGTCACCATAAGATTTTCTTGTGCTGGAGTACTTATCCTGACCTGCTAGATTGGAATCCTCCTCCTCATCATCATCATCATTGTATGCAACAAACTTGGCAGTATAAATCGTGTCAGGGGAGAGGACCTGTGTTTTGAGGTAAGAGGTGTTTCGCTGAGGTGGGGGAGGAGGAGCGTTAGATGAAGGGGTTGGGGATGGGAGTTCATATTCCCGTGGAAGCGGAGGTCTGTACAGACCAGGCTCGTCAGGTTCCAGTAATCTTCGTTCTGCTTCATCGTGCTGCCTGCGCCTTTCAGCCTCTAAGCGACTGTAATATTCCTCTTCCTGTCGCCTCTGTAAGTCCAGAGGAAACAAACACAGTGGTCAGAAAGACAGAGAGATTTAAGTTTTCCATCACTGAACTACAAACATCTTTTTTTGTCTCCCTTTCTGGCAATGAGCAGGGCGTCTATACGGATTCAATAAGAATATTCCATTCAATAAGAATTTAATATACAAAGAATATTTACCACTGTGAAAAAAGCACCAGTTGTCCTGTAACAGAGCATTACTGTTATTTCCAGATCTACCACTGCCTGTGTGAACTAATTCCAGCGTTTATTACTCCAAATGTAACTACAGTTAATAAGGGGTAAAGAATCTGGGGGAGATTTACAGCTTCACTAAAGCTGTAAAGAATCTGTGGGAGAGGAAAATAACTAAAGTTAACTACCACCTTCAAAAAGGAACTTGGCAATTTTGCTGCATGCTTATACAACGCGAGTTAATCAACAGAGCCTTGGAACAGACAACACCTAACAAAGCTTCTGGTATAAACACCAGGAAAACTACTTTCACGTAGAAATCAAATTACAAAGAACTTTTTCTAAAACAGACAAATAACTGTTTTTAAAAATAAATATAAAAAAGTGAAAACCCCCCATGCTAATGAAATTTATATGAGGCTACTGACCATTTAAAAGACCATGAAATATCAGCCATGTATTTTTCCCGTTTAAAAGATTTTTACTGTTTTTAAACTAAACAGCATTGAATTTTCTTCAGCTCTTGTCTAAGCCACATTGTAAATTAATACAAGGGTCTATTCAGTAGTTTGCTTGATAACAAATGGAAATTGTATGTTATAAAACCCTTTGGTCTAAGCATAGTATAACTTCTGCTGGGAATACATTCTGAATAACCAGCTTTTCTATTTTTAATCCATGTGTCCAGGTACACCTTCATCGCTTCTCACCTATCACCACCCCAAGCTTAGCTTTCTTCTACTCACCAACCCATACTGCTTACGGACAACAGTCTAACAAAGATGGAAAACAATCTAACAAAACTCATTAACAAAGTGCATATATCTAAGGCCTTTTTTTTTTTTAATTCGCTCGATCTTCCAAGATGCAATTTCTCTCAACATCAAAAGCTAGCCCTCTTTCTTCATTCTGAAGTCAGTGTTACTAAGAGGCAAGTCTTCAATCTGAACAAAAGTAACTGTTCTTTGTCTAGGAAGAAGAGGGTCTCAACAAAACATGCTAAGACTCAGATGAGGTGCTTTGTCTTCCAGTTTGGAACAATAAAGCTTCTCAAATTCATGTATAATGTTCTGAAGGAACCTAGAAGCCTCAATTTTTAGAAGCTGTTTGATTGCACAGGGACTTATTTGCTGAAATGATGGTGAGGCAGTGGCCCAGGCTGCCCAGAGAAGCTGTGGATGCCCCATCCCTGGAGGGGGTTCAAGGCCAGGCTGGATGAGGCTTTGGGCAACCTGGGCTAGTGGGAGGTGTCCCTGCCCATGGCAGGGGGTGGGACTGGATGATCTCAAGTCCCTTCCAACCCTTGAAGCCTTGTGCCATGACCTCTATCACTAGGGCGAGTGTGTTTAACACCTGCTGACCCAACACTGAGCTGTTACGGGCCAGGCTAAAGAGAGAGGAGCCCTGCAGGAACCCCCGCAGCACACAGAAGACCATAACCTTTTCTTCAGCCTCTCTTCTGGTCCGCTCCTCCTCTTGCTGTCGGCGCTCTTCTTCCTGCCTGGCCCTGTCTTCTGCTTCTCGTTTGCGCATTTCTTCCAACTGTTGCTGCCGTCTGCGTTCTTCATCCTGTAGCTAACAGAGACACATCTTCAGTTTTTTTGTCATTCATGGATGAGATGGGGCCAAAAAAAAAAAAAAGTAACCCGAGTATTTGCATCTAAAAATAACTTATTCAGTAGAAAATGCTACACTACAGAGAAATCAATATTAATTTCCAGCAGTTAAGAGTATGCTTTGGTACAGTGGTTTCCCTAAAATCCCTAAAAAAAAACCAACCACAGAAAAAAAGAAAAAAAGAAGAGATGTACAGAACTACATACATAAAAGCACAAAACACACAGGGAGATGTTTTTAGCAGTCATGTATGAACCCCTAGCAGAAGACTGGGGTGACTCACGTTCCAGACAGCTTCAGCAACCCCAGTCTCACAGGTAAAGTGAAATGAAACACTTGGAACCAACAGTCCACAGCGCCAGCAGCCAATTGGTTTTTCATTTTGGATTAGTATGGAAGCACCGGAAAACCATGACTTGTTAGTCAAAGGGTCAATCCATTTAAAGCCAGGCTCATTTATCAAGTATGCAAAGAGTCTCGGGAGATAAATAAAATATCCCGCTGTCTCTGCAACGGATGTGTTTTGGAAAAGCAGAGAGCGAGGCAAAGAACAGCCCACATGAACAACAGACAATATTATTTTATCTATGCTTACAATTAACACTGCGTAGATAAGAAAACTGAGCAACAATCCAAATGGCACCCGATTCTCTAAAGCTAAAGAGTTTTAATAGAGTTTCTGAGGACAAACCTCATCTAGGTAACTCCCCCCCTCCATTAATTAACAGGAAACACATTTTAAAGCAGATTAGGTTTTCTAATTAATTTTCCAATCAATTCTGAAAATTTTTTTTTTTTTTTCTAACTAATTTTCTGGTCATTATTCCCCCCTGCCCCATTCATATCGGATTTGTGTTATGAGTATCTTATGACTTTGTACAACAGGTAATTTGGAAAACATTTGCCTCGTACACCTTCAAGCAGCTATACACACTAATTGAAGGGAAAACACCTCTAATTTGAAGTGAATCATCATTTTTTGAGCGTGAAAGCTAAAAACCAAAATTAGTTAATTTCATTTAGTACATTTAATTAGTTAATTTCATTTAATTCCCCTTATTTAGGACTAAAACTTTCATAATTCATAACTGAAAATGATGTAAAGATAGAGATCAAGCTCAGTATATAAAGGAGAGCAGGGAATAAAGTCATTAAACTACTCCCTGCTTGGATTAAGACCCTTCTTGGTCTTGGTTATTAAAAAAGATGTTATTTTAGCAAAGAAGATAATATTGCTGTCAAAAGGAAAGACAGTAATTCAGAAGAGTTTATAGCAGAGAAGTAAATTCCTCTTAAAAAAAAAAAAAGGCAACACTGCACAGTGAAAAAATGCAGGAAAACGTGTCTCAGCCGCGTTTAGGGAGAAACTGAAGGTGGCAGTTCCCGATCCCAGGTGACAGCATGGATGTCTTTTTGCTTAGTAGCAAATGCTCCTATTCAAATCCACTTAAACAAGGAAATATTTCAAAAACTAAATAGTATCCAGGTCAGGGGCTGTTCTACACATAATACCTAGGAAAAAGGCCAAAAACTCTATGTAAGGCACAAGCGAGAATAGAGACGACTCCAGAGTGACATTTCTTTACGATGAGTGACTCGGGAGCATTGCCAGCCCGCGGCAGGGAGCGGTGGGCTGCGAGGCACACGGAGCGCCTGAAGGCATTTGTGTTTGGGAGCGTGGCCACCAGCACCCAGCTCCCACCCAACTCCCTGATCTGTCAAGACGCTGAGGCAAGTCAGCTTCCCGGCCCATTTCTAGGAAGAGACAGCGATCAGATCCCCAGGTTGATTCAGCACTTCTCTATCCCAGTTCGTTTTTCCTCTTGTTTAAAAGTCATGTTTTCATGGGATTTTCTGGACTTGCAGGGAAGTGCCGGTACTCAGGAAGTCTCAGATTCCAGACAAAATTTCTCCAAGCACTGCTTCGAATGCTTTAAAAGAAGTTCCAGAATAACTTTAATTTTTTAACCTATTTATTTATGACAACTAAAGCTGGGTCAGATCTGGGAATTTAATGGCTCAGGGAATTTTAAAAAAAGACAAACACTAGCCAAGCAAGCAATTAACGTATTAACTATTCATTACCTTTGTCCAGTCTTCTAATTAGAAGAGCTATCACCAATGCTCACATTAGACACACAGAAAAAAGCATGGAGCATTCTCAAGTGTATTTTTTTTCCCCTCTAGAAACTACAAAGGAATTTCTTGGGTACATGAAGTGGCACAGGATAGATGCAACTATGCCCAGAACGTCACGTCAACAGTACGAGAAAGATGGAAACAAGGAGAAGGAGGCATTTGATGGGTATAGCATTCAACATCATCTATTTCAGAACTAGCTTGCTTGCTTTTTTTTTCAAGCTAAATTTATGAACATCATAAATCCTCGACTGATTCAGAATTTTGTCTCTGACCATGGCAAGAAGAGCTGCACACGAGCCTGGCTGTTGCTTCTAGCCTTCACAACCTCCTGTCACAGAAAGACCCACAGGTTTACAACCTGCTTGGCAAAGTACTTTATCTATCCAGTCACAGCTCCAGGGACCAAGGCTTAAGCAAAAAAAAAAAACAAACCAGGAGTAGTAATAAGAAAAAAATATTGATAGATACCAAGTCTGAAAAATGTATTACTCCTGGCTTGTGCCTTAATTCAGAATGCTGCCACGCTTCACCCTTCCCTGCTGTCACTGCTTAACACTAATGCATTTTAAAAGATGACTTTTGAAAAAAATAAAGCAGTGCTGAATGGCCAATTTTCTGTTTTTAACAGTCACGTTTACAGTTTTTTCCAGCAGTACAAATTAATTATACTAATTAATGATACAAATAATATTAATTATATTAAGAGGACTCGCAAACATCATTCTTCCAAAGTGGCATACAATGATACAGAAACACGCTTATTTCTTCTCTGGAAGACTACAGAACTCTTTTTTTCCATGTACCCGTTTCCAACAAACCACAGAATTAGTTGGAGTCACAGCAATCAGTGCTGCAGTTTGAAAGCCTGTCATGTTTAAATGCACGAGAACGGTATGAACTCACGGAAGCTGAAATTATGCGCTAACTTCCTAACTGCATGTTTATGTGACCTACTCGGAAATATGAGTTCAGAAGTAATTTCTGAGTTCACAATCCATTTGTACTTGAATGAGGAAACAGGAACACCTGTAAACAACAGGACTTCAGCACGTGCTGAACAGTCTGCTGCATTATTAGGGTCTCAGGATAATTTCCCTTCAAATTGGAAAGGAATGGTGTTGCTAGAGCTCTTCTAAAACCTGCAGGGTGGGGAAGGGAAGGGAAGGAAGGAAATCTTACTCGCAGCTTGTTCATTCCAAGTGCTTAGTAAGATTTTATAAACACCATTGCACCAAACACCAACTACACAGTTTTCTATCAGACCACTGCTACGAGAAACAAATCAAGGCTGAAAGCAGAGCACAACATCTGGAAACACAGGGAAAGGAGTCACCACATCTGGAAACATTCAAATGCATGCTTACAGGTAACTGACTGCATCGCGATGATTGTTGAACACCCAAAGATGTCAAATCATCATCCAAAGCACACAGGGTGGTTATGAGTCATATCAGAAATTGAAACGGGATAGAGATATTGAAGAGAAAGAAACAAACATACCAAATCTAGAACAGAGATTGCTGGCACAGCAGTCTGCTGCAGGTAGTGAGAAAGGGGGGAAAAAAAGAAAGATGCACAGTGAAAACAAAGGTAGGTTAGACGTGTGCTACTTCAAAAGCATTTTCTTTTATTTCTTAAGTCAGCTGCTTTAGAAAGAGGAACTGAATTGACATCATCCTGAAACACAGAAATGAAAACAATCAAATAATCCCAGATTTTTATCAGAATCAGTCTGACTCATTCAAAACCCCCTGTATTTCTCCAGAGATGCTACTTACTGCATCTCTAGTAGTACAGACAGTGAAGTGTAACCGAAATGCAAACAGTAGTTCAGTTCATGGCAACTGTTATTTTTTTAGTTTCAAAATGTTCCAAAATGCTGGAAGAACTTTATGCACAAATAGTATTTTAAATCCCGCACTTGCAGAGACACGGATATAACGTTATGCAATACAACTGGCTTTATATTAATGACACATGGCTTTTTTTTTAGCCTTGCTACAGTAAAATTTTAAAGACACCGTTTGTTAAAATGGCAGGTTTACATGGATTTTTTTTTTTTCATGCCCATAGGTAACTGCCTATGTGCTACAAAAGACATGTTAGCCATGCTGGGCTTTAAGGCAACCTGTTTGCCAAAGATCTATCCAGCTTTTCCTTTCTTCAGTTTCCAAGTTGGAGGTATCTCTTGTTTTACACAGTGACAGAGTTAGCCACAAGAAAAAAAGGAAAGCAACGAAGACTGCAGTGAATACGAGAAGAGGAAGTTCAGGAAACCAAGCTGCCAAACAATCCTCAACTCAAACAGTATTCCAGCTGATAGCTATTCCTGAATGGCAAAATAAGGACGTGCAAACATTTCTCAAGAATTCGAAAATGCTTATCACAGAATTAAGTCAACTTTTCAAGGTAAGCAAACAGAAGACACTCAGCTTATTTCAGAGCTAGTTTTTAAGCCTGTCAAAGCATAGCTACTGGGATGTAAAACTTTGCTATCTGCGCTATTATTCAGAAAAGAAAACCAAATTTTCCTATCAAAATTGTATCCCAGTAACAACAGATTTAACAGATTCTGAGAGACAACAGCCACCAGCAGAGCGATAAACACTTCACCACACTATTCAGTTCTGTTACATATGACAAGCTTTCGCGGTACTGAAGCGAAGGCAAGCAAACCTTGCCAGACTCTGATTAAACTCGACACCAAGCAAAATCCAGGTATGTATGAGCTGGAGCCCTAGACAGGGTGTGTTCATTGGTACAACACCCCAAACCACACAGCTCAGCCTAATGCTTACCCCAGCACTGGTGGGGTCACTGGGGGTGGGAAAGGCAGAGGCAGCAGCTACCTTATGCCCCCAACTTGGATTCTGTCATAGGCAGCTATGATACTTTCATAATGCATCACTTAACTGGTGAAGCTGCTGTAAGACAGCAATTTTAAAATTCAAACTATTTAAGAAAACTTCGTCCTCCTTTAACCCTATAAAAGAACATCAAAATACTCGGAGAAAGCCAGAGAAACCACCAAGATATAAATTTACAATACTTTTGTCTAGAAAGGATTATCCTCTTTTACCCTTGCTCTTCTTTCTGCCTCCAGTCGCTGCATGATGAGCATAGTATCCACATCATCATCCTCCTCTTCATCATCATCTTCATCCTTTTGCTTCGACTCCTGAAGTCGCTTTTGGAACTGCCACTCAAGCATGAGTTTGCGGAGGCGATCATTTTCTTCTGCTGTACGATCAGGTTTGTTCTGAAGTTCCTGAATCTCTTTACTCAACATGTCCACAATGTGCATCTGTTGCTGCTTTTCCAGTTTCTCCTTAGCATCCCGTTTCCAGGGATCTGGAGAGAGGCTGTCACTAGAGGACAGTTCTTCCTTGCTGATAGTAATGTACTGCAGATCTCTCCGCTCAATAGTCCGAGGCTGCTGCTGGGGCTGCAACTCTCGAATGACTGTTTCTTGAGACCTCTGCAAAGTTGAAGGTTTTTCCGATTTCACTTGTTGAAGGGAAACAGGGGGAACCACAGGCTGAGCAGGAATGAGCGGCTGAGAACGCATTTGGCCCAGTTTTCTCTCCTGCTCACGACGTTTCCTTTCTCGTTCTTCTTCCAAACGTGCCTTTTCCTTCTCATACCACCTCTGATGCTCTTCTCGTTTTTTACGCTCAGCAGCAGCTACCTGGGAAGATGCTTGTGCTCCTACCTGATTTGGAGGAGGAGGGGGAGGCAGAGGCAAATCCATTTGTAGTTCATCAAATTCAGCTGCATAATGCACCGGAGGAGGCGGGGGTGGAGGGGGAAGATCTGTTCTGATGGGCTGGGAAATGGCCACTGGAGTCGGCTGGGTAGTAGCTGGAGTTTTCCAACGGCCAGGTCCACTTTTAGTTAAACAAGAACCAGGCGAGACCGGTTTGGATGTATGGTTCAGGTGTTCTTGGCTAGACGTGCTAGAATCCACAGAAGAATTCATCCACTGATCTCCGTCTGACTTCCGATCCAGGTACTCCACATCCTTCCGTATCACAACCTCCAAGCGATTCCTCTCTGGCTGGAACGCTTTATCTCGCAGTTCTTCCTGGGAACGAGCCACACGCTGGAAAAAATTAAACAAGGTATGTATTTTAATGTTTTACCATTTTGATTTCATAGTCAATCTATGTTATTTGAAAATGGCTCACAAACCGCATTGCTACTGCTGAAGGTAATTCCTGTTAGTGAACTGCAGCATTTCCATGCCCAGTAAGTTTCCCAAAAACAACAATAAAATATTCTTCTCAGTTTTTTTAACTCTTTTGAGGGATGGAAGACTTTGCAACCTCTGAAAAGCCTGGAAACCTCAACCAGGAGGAAGGATGAACGCAAAATGGAGTTGAAGCTGAAAACCTCCCAAGATCGCACAATTTCTCAGGACTATCCGTGACTCTCCCTCCCCCTCATGTGAGCACGAGGGTCCTGGCAGCTCAGAAGAGCAGCTCAGGCATACCAGCTCTGCATTCAGCCTTCAGCTGGCTTGGCTGAACACTTTTCCTATGGGGAAAGCAAACAGAAAGGCTGCTGAGGGAGACACAGGGGAGCCTCTGCCCACTCTCCTCCATGAACAGGAGGTTAATGATCTGGGCAGCCAGCTCTCATTCTACCGGCTCCAAAGGCATGGGTGTATTGCTCTGGGCTTTTCCCTCTTTTTCAGTGCATCAACCACCAAGACACTTTTACTTCTTTTTTTTTTTAAGGACAAGCTGCAGGTCTCATTGTACTGTCCAACGTCCTGGAAAGGAATACTGAACCATAAATGAGGCTTACCAAAACTGTTAGTGATTTTTCTTGAAGCAAATATTCCTACTTGCAGTGTTAGGAACTCCTAAGCACTGAACGCATCCTGTACCAATTATCAACAACTGAGAGAAGACTAACAAAGCCAACTCTTCTTCTTTTTCCTCCATCAATGACCTTAACTATGACCTCTAGAGAATGCCGCTTTTGAGATGAACAAGTGTATTTTTTATGCTCTATTAGTCCAGCAGAGCTGTGTGTTAGATTTGCTGTAAAGATGCACCTAGCCTAACAGTTTGCTTATGCCCTCAGAACAGAAAACAGACATTTCACATCCGTCTATGCCTATCACGGATTATTTTTTTTTTTACAAGCCCAGTTCTCACTGTGAAGACTGAAAGGATAATTTTTAAGTTTTTTCTAAAAGTCTGTTTTCCTCTAATTTTCAACTTAAAAGAATTATTGAATGGTGGGAAAAAAAACCTGTGTACACTTTCAATGCTTGTAGGGAGCTGAAGGTTCTAGCTGTTTGGTTTATGAAAATGCTTTTCTGCATTCCATCCAGCCTTCAGACCAGAGCTCCAGTTCTGTATCTGTCACCAACTTTAACAGCCAGAGTTCATCTCACCAGTTCTAACCACCTCGTCTAAGCCACTCACTTCAGCTTGTCTCAAGCAGGGGAGAGATGCGTGTCCAGGCAGCAGTTCATCCCGTTAAGACAAGTGGGTAGGAACCATTCTCCAGAGAGATTAGCCTCTCCCTGCCTCATCTCAGAGCCTAGACATTAACCATGCCGCTAAGATTGTGCCCCTGTACCCGGCACTGGTGAGGCTGCACCTTGAATCCTGGGGTCAGTTTTGGGCCCCTCACCACAAGAAGGACATTGAGGGGCTGGAGCAGGTCCAGAGAAGGGCGACGGAGCTGGGGAAGGGTCTGGAGCACAGGGCTGATGAGGAGCAGCTGAGGGAGCTGGGGGGGTTCAGTCTGGAGAAGAGGAGGCGGAGAGGAGACCTCATCACTCTCTACAGCTGCCCGAAAGGAGGGTGCAGTGAGGGGGGTGCTGGGCCAAGAGGAAACGGCCTCAAGTTGCACCAGGGGAGGTTTAGGCTGGATATTAGGAAAAACTTATTCACTGCAAGAGTGATCAGGCATTGGAACAGGCTGCCCAGGGAAGTGGTGGAGTCACCGTCCCTGGAGGGGTTCAGGAAACATGTAGATGTGGTGCTTGGGGACATGGGTTAGTGGGTTGGGTGGTGTTGGGTTGACAGATGGACTTGATGATCCTTGAGGTCTTTTCCAACCTTCATGGTTCTATGATTCTAAGATTAGTTGAGATGAAATCAGGAAATGTGAAGGAGTTAAGCACAGAAATTCAGCAAAATATTTCCATAGCAATTTGCTGCAGTCATTTAACTTAGTTCTCCTTCAAAATTACCATCCTACTTTTGGTATAACATCTATTTTCTTTACAGCTGAAATAAATAGGATTTGGTATCTGTAATACTGAAGAAAAAAAAATTGCACTAAGTTTTTATCAAATTGACTTTTCACTGAAGTCACTCGATATGTGTGTGAGTAATCACTAATCAATCCCTGCTTCACTTCTGTGACACAATCTCGAGACAATTGAGATAACACTGCATTTTCCAAAGTAAAACATACTGAGCCTGGTGTAAGGCTCTGTTTTTATCTCAAGAAATAGCAAAAAAAGAAGTTTTCTCTCTATATTTTTAAGTCTCTGGTGGATTAGAGAAAAAGATGATCCAGTGACTGGATTTACTAGCTCTAGATTTAATTTCCTGTATGGATTTGAGTAAAGTCTTCATTTACAAAGAGCAGAAGAACATTAGTTTATAAATTTATAAAGGTATAGGGCTGGGGGTGTAAATTCATTTCAGGTCAAGAAGCATCTGCACTTGAATAACAGGGAAGTATCAATGCAAGCAGAAAAAATGGAACTTGAAAATTATTTGTTTTTAACTGTGAGAAGGGAATGTCTTTCAGTGAAGACCTTGGATACATCTCCAAATACTGTTTTATTCCATTTTTAATACTTCACTTTGTCACTTCTCTAAAGTAACCATCAGGCAAAGAGATTTTTCCACGTAAACCTTCTCAGAGGAGTGAAAGATTTAGTCTGCTTTTCAGTAAACCACAGAACATTTTACAAGACAAACCCTACTATCATCTACACTCCATTACCTGTAAGAGGGGATGAAAACATCCCAGAGAACAGGTCTGCACAACTTGATAACATAAATTCTATGAGGGGGGGGGGGAAACATAAACAAAAAAAAAAAGAGCAGGGTTTCTGAACCCAAGCCAATTTTGGCAAAAGTACAGTTGTTCCACCCCCTGTGGTATAGTTCCTCTTCAACAACACAGAAATTATAAACTCGACTGTTCTGCAAAAAGATCTCCAGCAGTCTGTGAGCAGAAAGCAAGCAGTTTCCTTCTGTGTGGGTTTTTTGTTTTTCCCCCCCTTATATTGAAAGAAATTACTTTCTCACCTGCATTGTAGAATTGATTGAATGATTACTTTCTGCCTGGACCTGGGGTTTTTCTTCATAATTTGGCCACTGACTCTGAGCTGGACCCATTCGATCCTGGGACTTTGAAGCTGGGAATGTGAAATACTCTCTAGTATAGGTCTGTGTTGGGATGGGATAAGCTTCAGGTCGTGGGGGCTGAGTCTGTTCCTGAAAACAGTAGGAAGAACATAAGACAGAATTTTCTAATCACAAAGTTCTGTATGGAATATTATTCTAAACATGCATTTTCTAAAAGTTTAATTTTGCACATAAAGAACATTATTTATCTGGAACAGGAGATAAAGAGGTTGTCCAGTATCAAATAGAAATTCTGGTTACGACTCATGTTTCTATGGTCTGAAAACAAGTACGCGATATTGCATCAACGTAAGAAATCACAAGGATAACTTCATGAACCAAATTTAATGAAGTCAATCAAAAAGCTGTCTCAATCTTTCATTAGCTGTAACTCCCACAAGCAACCCCCCCCCTCAGTCAGTGGCACCAGCATTCTGTTCAAATAGTTAACAAAGGCACTGCTTTGGCTCAAGCACACTGACGCTATTGAGAGCTAAGGAAAGTTTAATAGCCAGCATTTGAGTTGCCATTTCTGACCTCTGTACAAAGATTTCCAGTAGAGACGGAGGTTATTTTGGTGGTAGTTCCAGATGCATAAGCATTCTTTCCCCCGGGGCTTGGAGGCTGATCTGTTGGAAAGTTAAAGTACGCATTTCCATGACTGTTAATAATAATAACAACGTACAAGACTTCATAAAATAATAGTATTCACAAAGTAACCATGAGTTTTCCTTCAAATAGTTCTAACATGAGGCTTGTTCCAAATGTTACTACTATGTTAGCATCTTAAGCTTAATCCATTTTAAAAAACAATCATCCCCTTTCTCAGTTCAGCAGCCTCGGACGCTAGTGGAGGAGGTATCTACCCCTAGATGAAGGATAATCTTACTTACTTGCTACATTGGGACTGGAGCGATGATCAGCTCTGTTCTTCATTAACCTGTCATCCCCTGGCAGTTTCTTCTGCTCACTGTACTCCGTCCACGGCAGCTGAGGGCTCTCGGGTGACCCATTTTGAGTGGAGTTATTGTACAGCTCAAAACCTTCACTCTTTGGTCGGGGTTTACCTGAGCCACGGCGGTCAGAAACTGTAATAGTTGGATATGGATTTTCCCCCTTTCACTTATATTAACTACTGTCTAGCACATTCTTTTCCAAACTAAAGCTACCTTGCATTTATGAGTGAGTTCCCAGTAAAGCAAACACTAAATTTTAAAGTCTTCAGATACACCATCCCACTCTTGTATCAACTCTACAGGATTCCTTTCATTTGTGTTGCTCCAAAAGAGTTTTTGAAAAGGCACCACGGTATTTGGGAAAGCCAAATGTGCTTTACTGAAAAGTCTCCTGTTGACTCTCGGAGCCATATGGCATCTGGGACGGTGTTGTGAACTGTGCTAATAAGGATTTATTCTTTTAACCCGTTCTTTCCTATACTTTAGTACTACCTTATGCATAGGAAAAGGTCTTTCTTTCCAAAGTTACTTCCTTTGGAACGTGATTTTACAGAAGACTGAAATTTGTCTTTTGGAGTTGGTTCACTGAGGTAGGGTGATAAAATAGAACATTGGAGAAACACCCAAGAACTTCTTATGAACCGAGACACAAACTCAGGAAGATAGGTTTTTAAAAAGAAAAATTCAATGGCAAAACGTTCCAGAGGCTTTTGTTTCTATTTCTTTCTCAGTAACTATATTGCACTCTTTGGTTACAAGGAAATCATATTCCAATACCAGGAGAGCAGCTATTAGGAAAGGGATGGAAAAGCCATCGACGTTGAACACCCTCTGGATTCATTATATTTCATTTATTTAAATAACAACTACTTCAAACAGAACTATGTTTAAATGCATCATATAATTTTTAAAAGGTACACATGCAAAGCGTTTATTAATGATTAGACTAACATAATTTCAAACAATATTTAAAAACTTCCAATAAGAAAGGAAATGTTTTTTTTCTGTGCAGTTATCTTTCTTTTCTGATTTCATATTTTGATAGTATTTGTAAAACTATTGTGAATTATTATATTTTCTCTGTTCTAAGACTTATAAAGCTCTTATTGACATAAATATTATTAGCATTTTTACCTCTTTGCATCATCGGGGATGGCTGGTTAAGCAGGGTTGCCAGACCATGGTAAATTGCTCCTTGTTTTGCTACTTCTAGTGTTACTACAGAACCTGTCCTAGTCATAAGTTCTGCTGCCCTGCAATAAAAAACAAAGCAAATTAAAAAAAAAAATAATTAGGCACTGTATTCCTTGGTTCTCCTTATTATCAGTTTGTATGTCATGATTTCTCATGTTTATTCTAGTAAACTTTTATTTGACAAAATACTCTTTTTCTGATTAATACTTAAAATCACTTTAAAAAAAATCAGAAGATGATGACCCAAAGATACACTTATTCAACAGACAACACCTACAGGCAAGTACTATTTCCAGTTTCTCAGTTAAAGGTCAGAAGCCACAATATTTAAAATGAGAGCTAAATAAAGGTTGCTCAAAACTAAAGCCCAAATGTGCAATACGGTCTCTTCTGTATAGATAAGCTGTGCCATGTAGAGAAAATACTACGTGAACAGTTGAACGTAGTACACCAAGGTTATTTGTAGGCTGTTATAAAAAGCCAAGACAAAGGCTAACGTAAAAAACTGAGCTTCCGACCTTTTCGGAAAAGTATTCCTCTAGCATTTTCTTCATGTAAAGACACCCAAGGAAAGCGTTTCCTACCTTTCCTGGGACAGGCCCACCAAACTTCGCCCATCCACGCTGAGCAACTGGTCCCCTGCAGCCAGACGGCCATCCTAGTTACAGATTCAAGAGAGAAGAAAATTCACACCCTGATGCTAATATGGTCTAAATTAAAACAATTATTCCAACATACCAGTAAACAAAGGATTTCAAAGCATTTCCAAAGGATCTTTCTAACTTGGAACTCGTGATAGTTCAGAATAGTACTAACCACATCTGCAGCACCTCCTTTCACAACAGACTTGACGTATATTCCAAGTTTGTCTTGACCGGCACCCTGCAGAGAAAGAGGCATTAATTTATTACATTTACATTTCATCTCTTGAGCATTCCATAAGTGCTAATCACAATTTTGCATGGCTGGGTAAACCTCTAAGGTCTTGTTACTATTTATATATTCCCAAACTGGAAAAAAACCAATTATACAGAGAAGAGTTACATTCATCTAAAGTCAAAAGGAAATTTTAATATTAGGCCGATTGAGCCTGCAAGCACTGTTAGAAGCAAAGAATATTGAGTCTTAGTGCAAGGTTGAATAAGAAAGAAAATACATGAATTAAAACTTATACTTTAGAAGTTTGTTCTAATCCCCTTCTAATAAGAAATACTCATCTGCACTTTTACATGGCTGTTAATATTTTTTACACTTCCCCGTATTGTGTTCCAGAAGACCACGCTGTTTCTCTTGCTAACACCCCGGTGAACCAAGGTAAAGTGCGGATTACAAGAAAAAGGAACAGAGATGCTTTTTACATTCATTAGGACTCGAAAGGAGCCAGCCTGAAGGAACAAACAGCGCCTCTAGTTTTACAGCAAACAAGTAGACATTATAAATCAGAAGCCTTTTAGAGCTGACAGATCCAATATTTAAGTCTACTGCAAAATCATGCAATTTTGTTCATACAACATCTGCCTCAAAGTATTCCGCTAAATTTTAAAAGGGCTGTTAACAGTGAACTTACTGCAAAACAACCAACAGATTCAAGACAAGAGAACACAAGTGTCTATCCAAGCCATGCTGTTGTATCATCCGCATGCTCCAGTTTACAAGACACCACACAGACTGCTCTAAAGGTTAGTATCACAAACCTTTAAATTCTCCCTTCTAATGTAAGGCAATTACTTGTGATTTCATCATCTGCTATCGCAAACGGTGCCGTTTTACTCTGCAACTCACTTGGAAGAGGAGTGCTAAGTTTTGAGCACAGTTATTAATCTAAAGTCATTTTCTAAAATAACCCCATACATGGCTTTGACACTGAACATGCAACTCGCTGCTCCTTTTTTCCCCAGCTTTTCCAACTCTTTTTCTTTTGGCAGCAAAAGCATTCATTGCTCCCATCATTATGATAAAGTTAAAAAAAAAAATCAAGATGAAGATTATCCAAACGCTACTGTTACTGAAAGAATACAATGGCAATTAAAAAAAATTACTTGTTTGTTTTTTAAAGGGCTCTAAAGAGACATCAAGGTAAATGCAGAATATTTTTAACTTTATACCAGAAAAAATCAGTTAAAGTTATGAGATACACAAGTCAGAAGACAGCTAGATAAACACAATGAAAAATGAAATCATGCTTTACAAATCTTATTTTTTCCCCCCAAGTGACCAAGAAGCACATGAGGAAAGATGATCTGGTTGACTGAACACCTAGACTTCCAGGACTCATATGGCAAGATCTCTCACCAGAGTTCTCCAAGCCTTGAAGGTGACATGGGATAAGCAGGAACTTGTCCTTGTATATTAATAACGGATTCAACAATGGATAGAGTCATAGAATCACTAAGGTTCAAAAAGACCTCAAGGATCATCAAGTCCAACCCAACACCACCTAACTCACTAAACCATGTCCCAAACTCTACACATTTCCTGAACCCCTCCAGGGATGGTGACTCCACCACTGCCCTGGGCAGCCTGTTCCAATGCCTCATCACTCTTGCAGGGAAGAAATTTTTTCTAATATCCAGCCTAAACCTCCCCTGGTGCAACTTGAGGCCATTTCCTCTTGTCCCATCACTTGTTACTTTAGAGCAGAGCCCAGCACCCCCCTCACTGCACCCTCCTTTCAGGCAGCTGTAGAGAGTGATGAGGTCTCCTCTCAGCCTCCTCTTCTCCAGACTGAACCCCCCCAGCTCCCTCAGACGCTCCTCATCAGCCCTGTGCTCCAGACCCTTCCCCGGACCTGCTCCAGCCCCTCAATGTCCTTCTTGTGGTGAGGGGCCCAAAACTGACCCCAGGATTCAATGTGTGGCCTCACCAGGGCCAAGTCCAGGGGCACAATCCCTGCCCTAGTCCTGCTGGCCACACTATTGCTGATACAGGCCAGGATGCCGTTGGCCTTCTTGGCCACCTGGGCACACTGCTGGCTCGTGTTCAGCCGGCTGTCGACCAGCACCCCCAGGTCCTTCTCTGCTGGGCAGCTTTTCAGCCACTCTCCCCCGAGCCTGTAGCGTTGCAGGGGGTTGTTGTGACCAAAGTGCAGGACCCGGCACTTGGCTTTATTGAACCTCAGACAACTGGCCTCAGCCCATGGGTCCAGCCTGTCCAGATCCCTCTGCAAAGCCTCCTGACCCTCAAGGAGGTCAACACACCCACTCAGTTTGGTGTCATCAGCCAACTGACTGAGGGAGCACTCCATCCCCTCATCCAGGTCATGGATAAAGATGTTAAACAGGACAGGCCCCAAAACCCATCCCTGGGGAACACCACTGGTGACACAGGAAGTTATTAGTTTTCACAAGGAATGGAAGCTATAAGAGAAATGAATGTGCTGTCCACCATGCTTCTAAGTGTTCCAGAAAAAGGGCAAACAATGAACTGTAACTAAATTTGCCCTATTGAACATTTATCAGCTAAATCAAAACCAAGGGTTGGAGAAGGATCCCATGATGCCGAATACTGGAGCCATAGTGGGGGGAAAATGTATTTCACTGGTCCAAATCTGAAGTAATGCTCCAACCTTGTAAGGGACCAGTCCCCACCAGGGCACTGTCACCAGAACCAGTTACCACCTCCCCTTGCTGGGAACTGAAAATTAAATTATGATTGTTAGTGCCCATTAAATGAAGTTCAAACACTCTGTTTACGCCCCATGATATGTGCACTTGTTGGCAGACAGTGGTGAGATCAACATTTGCAATTGCATAAAAATCCACGTAATAGTCTCTAATCTTTGAGAAAAAGATCTGCTTAGTCACTATTTTCAGAGCCATCTTCACATATCAGCTCAAATATCTGGAAGATAGCACTGAAACTATTAGAAAACAACAAACAAAACGGAAACCACTGTGCTCACTAAAAATCTTGAAAGGTTCACATTTAGAAAATTATTTATAGTTCTGATTGCTCTGAGGCTCAGAGGATAACCAGGATGATCAGAAACACGGAATAGCTTCCTCCAGACAACCAACTAAACAGCCACAGACTCCTCAGCTTAGCAGCAACCCAGGAAGTGAAGGTCTACGCAATGATGAGTGGCACTCATTGGATTAATTGTCATCTGTCTAATCGGCCAGCACACAAAGCTTTCTTATTCATGCTCTCGGATAGCGTATTTTAAAAAGCAAACAAAAAAAAGAAAAAAAGAGAGAGAATATTTTCCATAGGATTTCATAATTAAGTTGAGAACCTGCCAGGAGCAATATTGCTGGAGATGCCGAGTGTAAGCACGCACAAAAAAGATCACGGATTCAGGGTACAGCCCTTCAAGGGCTTTCAGAAAAGAAAAGAAAAAAAAAAAGATAGAAATATAATACTCTCTGAAAGAAATTCTGAAGTTACAGAAAGCTAGAAATCAGGAGGAAACATTTTATACTTGTTTTGTTATGTTCTTTGGCTAACTACCCCACAGCTGGAGGATACCAACCAGACGGATTTTTTTCTCAGAGTGTAACTGCTGTTATACTCTAAGCCTTACAGTATTATTCTTCATTATGATTTGAAGGAGATGACATCTCATTCCTTGTTCCTTCTTTTTAAATGCTTTTATGAAGCCTATACATTTGTCATACCCTTTGTTTGTTTAAGAGAAGACGTGCTAGCTCCAAGTCATGCCACTTAAGGCAAAATGGATGAATTTTAAAGGCATACAAACTGATTTAAAAGTAAATCTTCATTTAGGTTACACCAAAAATGTTTATCAGCTACCACCACTACTCACATGTTATTGGGACAAATGAGTTCCTTCTCTGCTTAATTCACAGGGCATTTAATGCTTCTACCAACATGCCTGTGAATGTTATGCATGTTCCCACTTACACTTGGAAACACCTCTCACTAACCATCATCTTCCTTCAACTTTTACCCTAAGCTTTACAGTCATTTGAATCCAAATTCTTCATTTCTATTGAAACAGACTTCATTTTGCTTCAGTTCCACACCTGTGAACTTCCAGCAAGGAAGTCTTCTGATCATCAAGTCCAACCGTCAACCCAACACCACCCAACCCACTAACCCATGTCCCTGAGCACCACATCTACACGTTCCTTGACAACCTCCAGGGATGGTGACTCCACCATTATGTTTTCAAAACATAATGCAGCAAATTCTAGAAGGAAAAGCCCAGAAAACCCCAAAGCTTCATCTATAGTAGTAAGCACTCTAGTGCTACCCATCTACCTGGTTTTCTTCCACACTTGAAGCAACTTTTTCCCACAATCCTTACAGGAAGTGAAGTGACACTCGCCTTTTAAGGAAAAAATTTGGGAAAACCTTACCCTTAAGTAATAATTTAAGGAAAATTTTCAAGGTGTATAACTGAAAAAAAAAAAAAAAAACTAAATTAATTATAGTAACACCAGCAGTGAACTCATCCAGAGGATCAGAAGGAAACCCACCTCCCTCTGCCCCAGCAGACCTGCCTGAAGGCTAAGCTGACCCCTGTTCCCAAAGAGAATTTTCAACCAAATCAGCTCCCTCAAATTGCTGACAGCACAGCATGACTGTTCCTAAGTGGAAAGGGGGTTTCTAGGAGAAGCCAGGCTCAAGAAGGAAGGGTGACGTTATTCTTGTTCAGCTGTTGGGCCACTTCTATCAGGTTACAGCAACTGTGTCCCTGTGCTAACAAATGTGTCATCGTCAAGGGGCTGGGAATGGATAGGGCTTTCCACATCAGACCCCAAACTGGGCTTTTTTCTGCTAGAAACCCAAAAGCCCTCTTTAAAAAGGAAAATAAGAACCAGGAATTGTTTATCTTTTAAACATAAAACCAATTTCAATTTATCCATCTTTAGACCACACCTGTGAACTTCCAGGAAGGAAGTCTTCTTTTTAATGAGCAATACAAAAAAAAAATACCAATGGAGTTTGACCTAACAGAGAACAGCTCAGTTTGAACACCACCCAGGTAACTCCCACATGGGTTACAACAGCAAGACATAAAATCATCAGCGTTTCTGTGCTGCAGCCTCTGACTCCGCTATTTGGTGAACAGTGTGATTTCTAACCCAGTATTGAAACCATTTCAAATTCCTAAATTCTATTATAGGTCACCTGCTGCCTTGTCAAGCCGCTCTGAGCATCGTCCGAAAAGCAACAGTATTCTAGGGGAAGCTAAGTCCCAAAACAACTGCAGAACAAAAAAATCAACATAGATACAAATCCCCATGAACTACACAGAAAGGGGAAAAAAAGAAAAAGAACATTTGAAGTTCATCTTCATTTCAAGCACCCAAAGAGCACTTCCCAACTTTGCCAAGGCTCACCCATTCCCCACCTAAATATAAAAATTAAAATCATCCTAATGTTAGCAAGGGATGGAGATGAATAGCCTATCTAGAAATGAAGTAAATGTCTCTTGTTAAAAAAAAAAAAAACAACTTTTCCTGATGTAATTACACAATGGGATAAAAAT
>WKFP01015071.1:192443-243191 GCA_011057875.1 Pterocles orientalis
GGGACGCTCGGACTGTTCTCTCCGTTCCGTGAGTGCGGTTTCGGGACTCTCCCTGCTCCGGGATCGTTAGCCGGGAACAGGCTGAGCCTTGGTCATTGGGTGGGGGGGCAGTGTCACTGTGTGTCACTCATTTGTATATTTGTATTTAGTATTATTTTCAATATTATTGTAGTTTAGTTATCAAATTGTTCTTATCTCAACCCACAAGTCCTTTTTTCCCTTTACCCCTTTAATTCTCTCCCCTGTCCTCAGGTTGGGGGAGGGGGGGGACTGGGTGAGTGGGTGTGTGGTTTGACCCCCAGCCAAGGGCAAACCCATCACAGCACCAACACCCAGCTGGGCTCCCACGCGAGCCACCACACTGTGCCACACCAGTGGGGACCTGCTGCCAGCAGTGTGATGGGCTGGAGGTGCTGGGACACCACACAGCCCCACCACTGGCTGAAGGTATCAGTGAGAATGAAGATCCATCTGCTGACAAGGTAATAACCTCTTAGGAGTCAAGCTGCTCCCATCCTCAAACATCACACCCCACAAGGAGCTCAGGTGGATCCCAAACGAGCTGTACTTTCTGCAAGGTTAGGAATATTTTTGCCATTTTCGTCCATTTGTAGGATGACCTATTTATTTAAATACCTATCATTAGAATGAAAACAAAAACACTTTTCCAGCCGATACGAATGACAGCAAAATTGTATTATTAAGTAATTAAGGAAAAACTACGTATCTACAAAACATATCTGCAGGTACGGCACCTAATCAAACCGGTAATGCTCCAGAGAATCAACAGTAAGGTCTTGTCGTTACTTGTTCTAAACCATCATTTGCCCATACTTGTTTAGCTTCGCACACTTTGTTTATCACTCCAAGAAAACTGAAGCAATGAACAGCTTCCAATCAAGACTGTCAGAATCATGTTTGATTAAAACACAGTTCAATAACAAGATTTTTTAAAAAAAGTTACATATATTAAAACCTACTTTTATTTACACAAAACGTCAGAAAGTCTTCCCAATGACCTTTCAACTCTAAGTTGAAGATTCCTGTCTTAAATATATTAAGTGGTTTCAAGCTTCACATAAATAGTAATATGACAAAGTAGTGCTGAATTGAAAGTATTTTCACTCTCCAACTTCAACTGAATCCACAAAAAAATGTCATAGAGGTACCAACCTTTCCAAAACAATGTTCCAATTTAAGTGGCTCCAACTACCAAGCTTACATGGCAAAACACTCCAGTAGTTCACCTACACCACTGAAGATCTTTTCAAAAGAAATAATTTTCAAGACTTTCTTGGATTTTGCGTAATTACTCAATGATCAAAAATATTTCATTTCAATAATGTCTGTATCACCTATATGTGCGTGCATATACATACACAAATACACCTTCCTGAAATCTTAGGACCTGGTATCTCATAACATTTCAAGGATGACATTGTTTCCCCAAGTTGCTCTTCTTTGCTAAGCTTCTGTTGTATTTTATAAAAACACAACAGTTTAAAATCAGAATGAATCCCTGCAACTAAAATGTCTTTACACAAACCACGACAGAGTGTAGCTATCAAGCCCGATACCAGCCATCAGGCTTGAAATCTTTTATCTGCCTACACCCGGAGTAGATTGTACTGATTTTTATCAGGGCTAATCCTCCCATTTCAGACTCTTACGTTTACAAAGAAGATCTCTGTAAGTTTTTTTATAAACATCCTTAAAGGCAAGTTTATGCAACAGAATCAAGTCTCAGTCCGACCTTCCCGGCAAGTAATTAGCCTAGAAGCATTTAAATAACCCAAGCCTGTGAGGAATTTAAAGAACACCAGTTTACTAAACTATGCAGCCAGTTTACAAACGTACTCTGTAGGTCCATTTGCAAAGGCTTCTGATCACCCAAACACTCACATTCTCTACAGCTGTACACATTTTGTAGGCTGTATCTGGACGAGTACACACGTATCTGCTTTATGCACTGAACATACTACGTCTACTCCTAACTGAAGTACTTGCTGTCAGCCCAGAGGAATGAGAAAGATCAACTCCGCAGCTACTGGTCCTGCCTCCAGTGAGGGCAAACTTCTCTGGATTGAATTCAGGAAAAAACCACTTTGTCAGAGGAAGTGATTGCCTCGGCTGCCTCGAGAGCAACGTAGAGCCTCTGGAAATCTGTCATCATTAGAAAAAACACTTCATGGCATGCCCTATATAGTTTCCAAACAGAAATGAGGTGAAGCAGCCTACTGTATGTAAAACTGCTCTGTTAGATGTGGCTACAGCTGCTATGAGTCACGCCGTACCCTGACTTAAAAAGAATTTTAAAACTGACCCATGCTCCACATATGTAAACTTCTGCTCAAATCCTCCTCCATGGGGAAAAAAACAATTTTTTTTTTTGGAGTTGGACAAACTACAGCCACAAGCAGGCAAAACATTTCCAATTAAACGAAACAAGCAGCAAAAAGTCAAATTTTGGTGACAATCAACATTATTCACAGGCAAAGAAACATCAAGCGTTTAACATCCATGAAGGATTCTGTTGTAGCTTTAAGTTGCACTGGGTGGGAAAACGGATGAAAAACCCTGGATTGCAAGCAGTCCAGTATCACAGGACCCCAAAGCATCCAACAATCTGGAAACTTTGCATTCAGTGCACACAGATGCTCTGTTTACCAATAGCCTCAAAAGGAGCAAGAGAAAGGACTGAAGAGTTTTATTGTTCTCTTTAACAGAATAGGGTTACCTGTTCCTTTTTTTAGAAAAGAGTCAAGATTGACTTGTACACAAAGCAAGTGAATATACCCTCTATCTTCCTAAAGCTTATCCCAGGAGATAAAAGACCGAAGAATCCAGGCTGATATGCAATATAATCCCTGAAATGGCATTAATAAAATATGCAGTACAGTCATCTTGTGTGTATGTAGTCATTTTTTTTTTAAAGCCCCAAACCTAAAATTATGGATTCAAAAACCTTAATAAGGCAATTAGATAAACATGGAAAGCAGGCACGCTGGCACAACAGCTGTAGTGTCTTCTGTGCTGGACTGAAGTATACCTAATTGTACCTTACTCTGCTCTCACAAACTGGGCAAAGTGGTAGGGAAAGGGAAAATGCTTCATGTGTGACGTTTGTAAAAGACTAAGCAAGTTTTATTCATTACTCTTTCTGAACCTTTCCAAAAAGGAAGCCTCTTGTATTATTATAGATGCTGCAATGTAAGATTCAGATCATATTGTACAAAGTATAAAAGCACTTTTAAGTTTTAACAAAAGTAATTAAATACACGAGCCTGTTTGATTCCACTTCCCTTTTGTTTCCAAGGAAAAAATCTTTCGTTCAGCTCAGGGAAAACATATTGCTTGAACTTTATTTTCCCAAACAAGGGTTAACTTTTTAATGTACGCTTGCTATACATGCTGCAGGAGCAGTGCCACACCAAGGGCCATTCGGAGTTATACACCGATCTACAAGTTGTGCTGCAGTGATGTTCTTCCCTGTTAGGCAAATCTGAACCGATGCTTCAGCTTAATTAGCTCCTTGGATAGGACTTAACAAGCAAGACATACTCAGCAACCCATTTTGGGAAAAACCCCATTATATATCTCTGCACTTTTTCAAAGAAATGGCTCTTGGCTCTATAGGTAAAGACAAATTACAACCAGAAAAAAAACCCTACAGCACGTAATGCTGCCCAGCACTTTCAGGTGGATCCAGCTTAATCCAGGATCAGCGGGTACACTATCCAGCACCTAAATTTCTCCTCCAACGGAGACTATTATTCATACAGGAAAAAGTAAACACAGAATTTGTTAACTTCAGAAAGTTAACAAAGAAAGGAGTAAAAAATTTCAAATTCAACTGTCATATGAACATGTATCTAAACAGAATGTTGGAAGTTATTTGAATGCCAGAAATGAATGAAGTGTGCTAGAGGAATCCTAATTAAAGCACACGTGCACTGTAACCTCTGCTGGCTTGCTAGCCAGCGGCCGCATACAGAAGGTATTAGTGCAAAGAGGAACTGGCACATCCATTTTAAAACCCTCTTTGTTCCAGAAAGCATTAAATAAAAATGTCTGGGTGACCCATTTGCAATATCAGCCTAAGTACAAGCACGTAAAAAAAGACAAACCCACCCTACTGGAGCAGAGCTGCAGTCTCAGCTAGCAAGGGGAAAAGTCACGCTGTGCTGGCACGAGCTTTCGTTTCGCCACAGCATCGGAAAGCGTTAGCAAAGTTTTATGGAACATCTGCAAGGTACCAAAGCTTAACCAAAAACCCCAGAGGAAGCTATGAATCAACAAGAAACAGGCGAATTACTAACACATAGCTACTGATTTGTTCAGGCGGGAGACTAAACTAGCAATTTATATACTGTCTTATTCCTGCGGGACTGAGAAATCTGTGCTGGAAATGACAATTAAATGCTACATTTTTACTTGAAGTTCCTCCTAGGAAGTCTGTTAAGGCAACATCAGCAGTACAGACTGCTGATGTTAACTAGCATCAAACACTGGGAAAAAAAAATCTTCTAAATCTTCTTACTCTAATATTTCCATTATTCATGCTAGAAGGAAAAGGCAAAGATTTCTTTAAATATGTAGAAAGCACAGACCCAAGAAGACTTCAGATATGGAGGTATCTGAAATCTTAAGACCTGGAATACAACAAAAGATCTATCAAACAGTCAAAAAAAAAAATTCCCATCAACTGTCTGTACTTGCAAACTCAGAGTAGTGAGAATCAAGTTTGGATATTATCAGTATTATTTGCAACTATCAACCTAATTTTTCAATTTCTGTGGGAAAAAAAAGAAAAGGTTTTAAATGAACATTTAAGCCTGTTCCTTCTACGTATCACCTACAAGAGAGTTGTAGAACAAACTTCCTGAAAAATTTTACATCAAAATTGATATTGCTGGTAGTCTCAAACCTCTGTTAAACTGAATACATTCAACTGGCTGCTAAATATAAAATGACAAACAGCTGCCCAGAAAAAAACACAGCAACTTAGAATTATTTAATTAAACCTTAAGAACTGACAAGGTTGCAGAATAGTACAAATTATTTATGGTTAGGATGCCACACATATTTTCAGCAAAGTAAGCCCCTTCCCCAGAATATTTATCGAGGAACTGTCACACTCAGGCTTTGAAAAGCTTCTATTAAAAAAACCAACCACCACCACCACCTTATCACCACCTCATCCTATTTTAGTAAGTGCTACGAAAATATTTAATCCAACTATCTTCTAAAAAAATCCTAGAAAATACACTCTGATTTATATGCTGGCAGAGGCACGTACGTAGGTATTTTAAGGTGCTTGTGTGTATTTTAATGTAACTTTTTCTATCATACTAAGAAAAGATGACAGAGCAAGAAGCAGAAGTGTGCCACATTTTCAAGAACTAAATCGTAGCATCCTAATGAATATAAACAGAATGCGAAGATTAATCAACTTTCCTTGCAGAACACAGGAATCCTTTCTTTTGTGCAGGAGCAATCTAGCCAGAATTGAAATGCCTCCACTCCGGGAACGTGTTGAACAGAAGATAGCTTAACTGCAATGTATTGGCATGTCCTGGTCTTTTCAGAAGGGTCTACAGAGTATTAGAAATCTTCCATATACTGTTTGGGATGTCAATTTTAATTATTCTGCTAAGACTTTATAAGGGGAAAACAGACTTTCAGAGGAACCTGGATTAAAGCCAACTAATATGACAAGTAAACAGACCACAGGTCATGCTATTCATGCTCTGCTACAGTAAAACAGTAGTTATCACACCTGAAGCTTTACATATTAATAGTCACTTCCATAAATTTGAGAAGTACATATGAAGAACAAGCTAAAAAATTAGTTTTTTTTTTTCCTTTCCAGATTTTAGAAAGTTAGCTACTAAAATCTGACTAGATTTAACTGCATGCTGTATTACGTTGTTGCTACACGAACAAATAACTACTGGCAGGTTTAAACAAGCAAGAGAGCAGGAAAAAGTACAGGGATAGTATTTTAAAACTTCAGAGAAAAACAGTCCCAACAGAAACCTGAACAGACTTACCATGGATTCTGTTCTTCCAACAACAGAAAACCACATTTTGATCTCCAGGACTACAGATCCTTGAAAGAAAAAAAACAATTCTCCACTTCTCTTTCAGCCCTCAACAGCAACCACCGCTCTAGTCTGCTGGATTTTCCAAGACACCCATCAAGATAACTGGGAGCTGGATGCTATGACACAGTGTAACGTTTATCAACACCAGCTATAACCAATACAATATTCAGACTCTTACGTAATCCCTTACGCCGTTCCCACTTCCATTTACTTTAGAGGCTTTATTACACTTTGAAAACTGCTTTGAAAAAAAAAAATAAATCCAAAAAGGGAGCCCTTTTGTACAAAAGACAAAAAAACCCTCTCCAAATTAAACAGGAAGCAATGTGCTAACCCACACAGATGGCTAAGAACTCACATGCAAAAGCCCCCCCCAAAAGCGATATATTTTTAAAGTAAACTGCATGCACGCGCTGCTTCCAAATCATCTGGATTTCATAAAAAACTTCACCACAATGTGGTTGGGAGTCAGGCAGCTTTTAACATCAAAACATCTTGCAGGGTTAGAGCAACCAAATTCTGCACACGACCTCAAAAAAGCAATTTCTGTTCCCGACGCCCGACCACTCCTACCAACGACATTTCCATACACCTATTGCAAAAGCTATTGCGAAGAAAGCTACGCAAGTACTGCTGTAAGAAAACATGCAACACCTACCGAACGGGAGAACAAGAAGTTCGCTTTTTGGATCCTATCTGAAGCTATAACGATTTAACTTGAAATAACAATCTGTGTATTCAGTTTAAGAAACTCTGTTAGGTTATTTTCCTGATCTAAAAAAAACCAAAAGAAAACCCAAACCAACACAACACTGTTTACAGTGCTCTGGCAGCTAACAGTTGTTTCATAACTCAACTCCTTTTCTCTGGTATATAGCATACGTGCTTACTACACGGTTGCTCGAAGGGGTTGTCCCGCCTCAGAAAACACCCTTAGGGCAAAGCGAGGTGACCCAGGGGATGCACAGCATCACTGCTCTCTGCAGCGCTCCCGGCAGGCCTGTTAACTTCTGTTTCACATCTATTCATATTTTTTCTTTTTTTTATTTTTAATTACAAACAATGCACTTAAACATTTTACCTGTCATTAGGTGGAAAATGGATCAAACACTGGGTTCACCAGGGACCTAACACTTTCATATGCTCAACTCACACCGTTGGTTTTGTTTTTACGTTAACATCCCCGTGTTTGCGATCACCTGGTATCACAAACTGAAACCACCGATGGTAAGAACAAGCAGGTGCACAGCATGTCAATACAAGTTGCATCACTTCTCTGCTTGTAGAGCCTCAGCTTCAACTCCAATCTTTTGATTGCAGCAGAGAAGGTGTGACAATCGCTCAGTAATTAAGAACATCTGGTGTGGAAGGGGCATGTAAGGCGTGGTATCTAGTTTTTCCAGACTTTTATTTCTCTAGAAAATCCTACAAACTAGTGAAAACTCAAAGAATTATCAAACGAGACATTTGTTAGATGTTTCTCAGAGGTGAGCACAGCTTACGGAAAGCTTTTTTTTTTTTTTTTGCAATGGGTGAAAGGAAGAAAAACCATCAGTCTCTATGATTTTACTCTGACCATCTGCCCATTTCATACATCTCTAGGATATCACCAACCTACATTTTAACCAACTTCATCCAAACCCACCCATGAGGAGTCCGTTAAGACATAACAAAGGCAGGTCAGCACTGACATGCAAAGGCATTCTCACAGCGTGCTACTGAAAGCAAATATATCGTCACATCACAGGAAAAAATCCAACTGTTTTCCTAATATTTTCAGGGTTGTCTTTCACTAGTTGGAGCAATACTGTGGTGTGTTGATCAGCTGCTGCATTTCCTTTTGTTACAGCACTTTTGAAGCAATCGAGAAACCAACAGTTCCATAAAAGTAATTGAGTCAGCAATCAAACTGGGATCTTGTGCACGGCAGCAGTAACTGTGTGTTTCTGAAACTGAATACAAGCTTTCCTTTCTTCTTTTATATGAGCATGTGATAGCCAACCTTTTAATAGTAAAAGAGTTAGAAAAAATCTACATCTACTCTCACGCTTGCCCTTCCCTCTCCTTTCAGGTATTCTATCCAGTTAATGTTTAGAAAACTTTTAACAAATAGTCTCCTGGACTTCTTCTTCCATGTTCTTCAGACAAATGAAAAAAAAAAGGGAATTTTAATTTTTATACTGGTAAAAGATACATGTCTTGAGACACATCGGAAAAATTATTAGTAAAAGTCAACAAGATAGGAATAGAAAGAAAAAAAATCTACTCATTATTGCTAGCTTCTCAGTCACTCCCTCAATTCTCTGATCTATTCTGCTCTGGACAGATTGAGAAAATGAATGCCTGTGTATTCTTCCTTACTCTGTTGTTATTATGAAGCCTATTACAGGAAAAACATGCTACTAATTACTTACGATAAGCAACTTTAAAACCCTTGAAAATAATCCTATTTAACTACCACAGCAACTTGTTTCAACACTCCATGTGTGATGATTTGTTTCTATCCAATGAACATTCTGCTGACTTCAAATTAAGCACTGAAACTACAATTAAAAATCTGCCTCTTCCTTATTTCAAATGCAGATTTAAGATACAACCATTTGAAAATCAGAATTCCAATACTGCAGCAGACAGGATGAAATGCAATTGCTGCCTGAGCCAGTGAGCATTTCTGCACCTGGGCTGAGATGAAGACCGCTGCTTCCATCACAGATCACGTTGAAGAAATCCTCACATTGGTTAAATAACTTGTAAAAACCTTCCAAATCAAGCTTACACCCGGACCAGTAGCACTATTACATACTGCTCACAGAAGTTAAGAGTGGCGGCTGTCAGAACTGCTGTGTATAGATGTACAGAAGCCAGCCAGCCCTAGTGAAAAGAGCAACGCTTTCCCCTGTTATATCCTGCTTCTCTCTACATGAGAAATCAGATTTCACAGTATAAAGAAAAAAATTCCACTGCACATTTTGAAACATCCAACAGAAATGCAGATGGCGGTCAGAAGTCTGATATGTTTTTAATCTGGCGTAACTCAAAATCTAATATTTGCTTCCCAAATTATTAATCCACTCCACCAAACTAAGGGCAGAATACTGAGTTGTGTTTGTCAGCTCTGAAAGTTTCCTCAGTAACTGCTGATTGTTAGCGACATATACCCGACACGTGGTATTCCTCACAGGTGTCAGAATCAATGTAAAAACTGACACCACGCAAGAGTACCATTTCAAGAACAGCCTATGAAATGAGTGAAGCTGGAGGAAAAAAAAATATAGCGCTGTTTAGGAGGAATTAACTACGTGAGATAGAACTTAAAAAAGCAGTAAAACAATGCCATTTTCAGCCCATGCACTAAGTGCCAAGGAGGACTACAGCATTCTGAAGCTTCATGTACACAAAGAGACACTAAGGAAGACTTGTTCCACCTGCTGTACACCACAATTACAACAAGGACTTTTGGCTATCACCATTGCATAATGTATAACAAGTGTAAAACTCCAAGATTATGCCTGCTATGTGAGCCAGTTAATAAAGCAAAACCAATCAACTAGTGGAGTCCTCCACCTGGTGGCTGGAGCTGTATGTGCATTCTATACGTTACTATCTACTGCTACTACGAGCAGCATCCGCCCAGTTTCTGCAAGTCAGGGCAAGTGCTACAACTTCCTTCACCAAGCTATATGCCGTAGCTCTCCACTAGAAAGAAGCAAAACTGAAGTCATACATGCATCTGTACACTGTGCAAAAGATAAGGTGTTGTCTTCATAGCAGAAAATATACAAACTTTAAGGTATATATTTGGATTATTTTATTTATTCAAATTAAAAAAAACCCTACTCATTTCATTATCTTATTTAGTGCTTTTCTTTCCTAGATACTTCTGCTACTTCTCAGCAGAAGTGCTAAATAAGCCTGTTTATTAATTCCATTTAATTACACTGCCCATTTGGGGCTCTGAAAAATGAATAAACTTGTAGTAAAGGCTTAAATGTCATGATCACTTCTTCCATATTATGGTTCCTCTTGTATTGGTCACATCTGTGTATTTTACAGAATATTCCTCAACCAGAATAAAAGTATGACCAACATAATGTGCACAACAAACTTAAGGGAAATAGAAATTTTCCACAGTAGGCTAACAAAAAAAAAAAAAAAAAGTTTTTTCAATAACACACAAACTGACTTCCATACCTTGGCAGCAACAATGCTCAGGCCCATTCCATTCTGTTTTTTTAGTGTTACAGTGATAATTTCAGGTTCTTTTCTCAAAGGCTGAGCCTATCAAATAGGGAAGGGGAAAGAAGAAAAAAAAAATAAATACAAGAGTTCATATTCATTGCCAAGCTAGGAAAATTACTGTGCAAAAGAGTTCATCTACAATCACAACGAAGCTGTTAGTGCAGCAGAACATCTCACACCCTAAATAATATGTCTGGTATTCTGTTTGAAAGGCAGAATCTCTACCATTTGATTAATGTGGATTCACATTATGAACGCTGTCGAAGCTTGGAAGTTTACCCATTGTTTCTCCTCCTCGAATTCAGTAGAGAGATTATTAACGATTCAGAACTGGAAATGGAACAGGTCTATAAGTAGTCACTTCTAATGAAAACTGAAGTTCAGCCTCAGTAGGCACCTATTAGAAAGGTGAGGGTGACCTCCAGAGCTCAGTTTTTAGTGCTGCATCCAGAAGATAATTCTACAAAGATATTAAGAGGCCAATTAATTTCAAAGGCTGAGTTAAAGCCTTGAAAGAAAGGTCCAAAGATTTGTACTTCTGAAAACTCCCCTAACTCGAATACAGCGTGAGACCCTCAACACGTTCATTATTTTTTTTTATATCTTTGCAACATTGCCAGTTCCCTCTACTAAAAAACTTGCCATCAGTCTTCATCAGCTGAAGCATTTAAGTTAAAGCACCCTAGCTTGTATTCAGATTTAAACCCGGTAACTGCAAGTTCCACAAGTCCCATGACAAAGTAAAAATATAAGAAAAATACATTGATTTAAAAAAAATTAACACTTTCTGATTAAGTATTAGAAAAGCAAGCAGCTTTTAAGCTAGAAGTATTCTAGCATTCCTGTGCCAAGCGTGGCAAAAGAACAGAAGAATAAGTTCATTATTTAGTATTTTTTCCATTAATTTAAAAAGAAACATTATTAAACTAATTTAACAAAAAAAACCCCATACACACTGGAAAAGGTAAGCTACTAGGAACAGAACTTTGCCATTACTCTATAATGAATTTCTCTCTTGGTCTAAGAATAAAAGAAGGTCTTCGGTGAAAATCTGAGGAGGACTGTCTAGCCTGGGCAATGCCCCGGACTCCCACCAGAAGCAGAATTGGGAGAATAGTTTGGCTTGCAGGGGGAGTGGGAGGATAGAAGACCTGACAGCTCTAAAATGGAATATTTACCTAGTGTTTAGAGCACTGCTCAGAAACCAGGACTAAAGATTTTTCTAACTCTCAAGCTCAGCAGATTCAATTAGCATCCATGCGCCAGAGAGAAGGATGATTAGATCAGGTTATATGAACACTCTTACACAGTACTGATGTCCACAGACGAATGAAATAGTAGCATCCACTCGTCTTGCAGTTCTTTACTGCATTCATCCTGCATTCACTTTAGCTTTTCCTTAGTATGAGGAACAGCAAGTACCTAGTATCACTTCAGGTTAGTTTTGTCTCCACTAGCTCTAAAAATTCATTTCTTTAAAGCAACGCAGCAAGACTGCATAATGTCACCTAAGAAACACTGGGTTCTGAACAGGGTAAATAAAGCTTTCAAGTCCCCCTGAATAATGAGTATTTTTCATAGAAGACCTTAGGAACTTTATTCCAGTTTCATGTTGGCCTTCCTGATTTCACCTAAATACTAATTATAAACATGGAGCTATTTCTGCTCCAAAAATTATTTCACATAAAGGTGCCATCTTTCCAAAACCAAGTTGTTCTGGAACTGATATTCTTGATGATCGCATATTCAAACAAACAAAAAAAACCCTAACACAAAACAGAAAAAAAGCCACCTCACACTGAAGTGAAACCCTTCTTTAATAAATATAATGAAAAGGAAAAATAATTTTTCCTGAAAAAAGTACCAGATTAAAACTTAATACTAAATATTTAGTTGGCAACTGACAGTTTAAAAATAAAAGCAGCCTACAGCTCCATTCACATTACAAGTTCTTTACAGATGCATTTCCATATCCAGTTTTGCCCGTGTTTAAAAGGAATTTCTTCACTGTTTACACATGGGGGCACATGACAAAGTTGGCTTACATGAGAATTATATCATGCCACGGCCAAGAAGAACACTGGCTTACAAAAAACTCTGCAAATAGGTCCTTAAATTCACCGAACCACCGATGAACTGCAAGTTTAACAATGAAACCTGTTCTTCCTAATAAGGATTAAAACTCATCCCATACACACAATGGCTTGCCAAGGCATCAGTTTTGACCATTATTCACTGAATTAATACTTACTAGCTCAGCATTTTCATGTGACAAGTGACTTTCATAGTCTGCACCTTCAAAGTATATCGTCCACGTGCCTGGTGACCGCGGATGAGGTGTCAGTCTACAAAAACCTACAAGAGAAAGTAACATCAACATTGTCATGGTATTTTCTCAATGGATTAAAACCAAATAGGCTGCCACAAGGAAACACCAAATAGCAGGATTTATCTTTTGACATTCATTAGTATGTGAATCTTGCATCTTACATGTGCTTCATAGAAATTTTATGATATCTACAAAATCCTACAGTCTGTAACAGGTGCTTCTGAGAAGCGTACAGGGGCTGCAGAATATTGCAACCAGACTCAAAAGAGACATGAAACACCAAGTCGTGTTTTAGAATACGAACCACCAGCACTCTGAGCAAGACAGCACCGCAGCAACCAGCTTTGCAGAGTCTAGTTAACCAGTCTCAGCACAGCTTTGGCAGAGGTGAAGCTTTGCCTGGATTCATTACATTTTTTTAATGCAACTATGTAATTCAAAGTGAGCTTTTGTTTGATCTGTTTTTTGTTAATTGAGCAATTTCTAGAATTTTGAAAAAGGGAGTGACAGCAGCTCAGATGTATCCAACGTTCTCTCCTACACCAGGGACAGTGAGAATCCACATCACAGTTCAATTAGAAATGACTCCGTCCAAACAGATGATATTCTCCTCCTCACAAAGACCATCTTTCAGCAATTCAGTGTACACTGATTTACTGCCAACCAGTCCCTCAGCATAATTTAAGGGATACCTAAGAAGCACAATTTTAAATGCATGCATTAAAATGCCTTACTTGTAATAACTACACTATGGCAAATTAATTTTATTTATTAATTAAAGAATTTATGCTACTAGCCTTCTTTAGTCTCAAGACTACATCCTCTGTAACCCACTGTACTTTCAAAACAAACAGTTTACTACCTTTTTTTTTTGTTAATGCAAGAATATGGCTTTTCTATAAACTCAGTTGGAACCAACAATTGCAAAACTTAAGTGCAGGACAGAGTAAATCTGCTTTGTCAAAAGCCTCCTTTGCTGTCCTTCCCACCTACCATGATACCTGCTGTAGAAATTTTTAAACAAGTGCTTTTTAAGCAACAATTTATTAAGAAATTACATAACAAAAAAGCTTCTAATAAAAAGGAGTAGCACATGATAAGGATCATAACTTGTTCATTCATCTGTGAAGATGTTGCAGTATTACAAAATTTACATTTATGTAAATTTTTGCTGCTCTAGCACCAAAATCCAAAAAAGCTCTGGAGCAAAGGCAAACCAAAGTTTCAGCAGGCACTCAGCACTGCTTATTTAGAACCTCAACAGTAAATGAAAGGGACAAGGAGAAAGGGTAAGTATTAAAAAAATCTTGCACACTTTTTACGGGTTGTGAAAGTAAACAGTTAAGAACACAGTATAAAATGATTGAAACACACCTAAAGAAAAATAAAGTGGTTTACATTTCACCAAAATATATTTTGCATTCTGTATTCACTACACCAAAAAAAAAAAAAAAGAAAGATAATTGTAAAACAACAAAAAACTAACCTCTCTGACAGAGTGGATCTAAAAATTCTTGTAAACCACTTGGAACATTTCTGACAACGTCGCAGGAATAGCCATCTTCTGGTAACAGAAAAGGTAGCTGTAAGTCAGGATCCTCTTCCAGCTGGACTTCTCGGCCATCGCTGCGAGCAAGTTCATCAGCCGTATTTTCTGCAACAGTTACTACATTCTCTATCAATTCCTGGACAGAAGGCAGAAAGACATTGTTACTATAAAGGGATAATTTGCATTAAGGAAACCCCAACATTAAGAAAATACTAAGATCGTAAGAAAAAAGAATCTGGAAAATAAATTATCAGATCTAAAGCTTTTTTGGCTCTACTACATACAGTCAGTATGCCACACTGCTTTATTTGGTGAAATCCCACAGACTAGGCAATTAGAGAGTGTAACAGAAGCATTTATTTTTACTGACAATATTTTCAAAACTTGGGGTGCATGTTTTCACTTGATGTGAGAGCTGTATTTAAACACATATAGCAGAGACTACCCATCTGCAGCCATGCAAACACAAGCAGCTTTAAAATTCTGATACTTTGTTGCAGTATACTACTTCTGTAACACTAAATATATAGAAATGAAATATATAGAAAAATGTGTAAACCAGAATGTTCAGGTCCATCAGGACACAGATACCCACCAATGGCATATACAATTCCCTACTTTGGAAGTTTTATACAACTAATTTAATTCTACATTTCCCGGAAGCTCAGTACAGTGTGAAGGATCCCTCTTCCAAGAAGAACACCTCTTCCAAGTTGCACGTGCCTGAGGAACCAAGAAACCACCCCAGCCGTGACTCATCACTACGTTTGGATGAGCAGGCAGAATCAATACTTAAAAATATCTTTAGCACTAGCTAACCGGCAGTCCTTCTGGAAGAGAACCCACCCCAGAGATATGTGATTTTGCTGGCACCAAGAGAGAATTACGACAATTAATTTATCAGAAGCTGCTACAAATATTACACACAGATTCCTTTGCTACACATATTGTTTCACCAAAGATTCAGATGTGATTTCCAGCCTCTTTCTACAACTTCTACTCAGCTCCCAAGACCAGTTTAGCCTTCATCTCACCCAAGTTACACTCGTGCAACTCAGAATCTTCAAGACTGATACAAAAATTTTATTACTGGAGCACAATGCAGAACACAATTTCAGACAAAACCACGTAAGCATTCCCATCTGAATGTTCAGTTTCAGCTAATTCCCAGGGGGAAGTCAGACAAATCCAGCCTGTCTTTAAAAGCGTTCTTCGAGAAAGGACTTTTTACCATAAAAGGTGCTAATTTTTCAAAGAATTACATCAAACTCAAGTATGTAGAAGTAAATACATTTCTATTCCTTTGAACAAATTCCAAGCCTTGACATTTTTCAGATTTGGCAGCAGTAAGTCAAGAGTTCGAGTGTGCAAGTCTTCTTCATAGCAAGAAGCAAAAAAGTCCCAAAGAGCACTTCACTGCAACAGCACAACAAGCCATACCGTAATCCTCCCTCTGACACAAAGACTACTTCTCAAATCTAGTGTTATATTTCTTTGGAGGCCCCTAAAGAACAACAATAATGAACTGTAGAATTCTACCTATGTGTAAACAGGAAATATAAGCTCTTCTTTTTGGTTTGGTAGCCAATACATAAAGCTATACCCACACTCCAAGTCCCCCTTAAGACCTTTAGAACCATTGTATTAGTGTCTTTGATTTAATAAACAGATGTGTCCAAAGTTAGTAAAAAATAGACTTTGTAGACAATGCATTGAGTTCTATAAATGTTATATTCTCTTCATCTTTTAAAAAGTTTGAGATTAGTCAAACACCCTGTAATCAGGGTTCACCTTAAGAGTTTTTGTCCACATATGATTATAATTCCGCAAGGAACACAAAACCTCTTTTGACATTTGCCAAAAAGATGTTTCCCATGGAGGTTTAAGACATAACTGTTAGGTCTTAAATATCAAGACAAAAACCAGCTCGGAAAACAAGATATATCTACATACATGTTTCATGTGTCAATCTGAATCTGTCCGCTGCCTATATGAAGGGTTTCAAGATTGATGGATTTTTACATCCCACATGTAGGAAAGCTTAGTATTCCTGCTTCTTTCATTTGTTTTCTATAGTTAAAACTTCAATCTTTGTTTCTTCTGGTTTTACATAAAACTAGTTTTTGGGAGTGCTCGATGTACCTCTTCTCTACCGTGTTACTGGATTTCACCCCCAAACGGTGTAAGGTGCAGTAACACCCGAGTACGCTCAACACGCAGCGTTACCTTACATTCCAACTCGGTGTAAGAGATATTTTTGGTAATATGCTGCTCAAGCTGCAGCGAAGTACACCCACCAAAGCTGGTGGCTAAAAGCAGGCTGATACCACCAATACTTCTTATTGCATGGAGAGCAGATTGCCCATTCTGACTCTTGTCGTAACAATTCCAAACCAACCAACAATAAAATTGCTATTTTCAGCCATTGTTTTTACTTGAAGTCTATACTCCTCAGGTATGTTAAAGGGCACAGTAAGTGATAGAAGACACTTACTGTTGGGATGAGCGGTTCATCTGGAGCACAGTGATAATTCTGCAACAAAGCTTGCAGCTGCAGAGAATTCAGCTTAAAGCAAGTACTGTTAATATTTGGAACGTCTGCATGGGAATATTTATCCATGGTAAGTAATGTGGTTGCCTAGGAGAGGTAAAAAAAAGTCATAGAAGACAAATCCAAACCAGAATGAAAACTTAAGCCTTGTTTCCGAGTTCTTTAGGTAAGAGATAGACAAAGCAAGAAGCCACACTTGTAACAGAACTGCTAAACACATCTCCTGTACCTACGAAATGAATTGATACTAAACCTATCATAAAGGAGGCATATCATTTTTTCAGCTACTCTTCTTGTCAGCACAGTTATACTCTTCTTCACCATAGTTATAGCTCAGCCTTAGAAACAGAAACTGGACAGCATGCTGGCTAAAATCACTAATTATTAATTCCACTTGTAACTTTCATATTAATGATGTTGAAAACATCTTTTTTTGTCTTTCCATCCCACCTCAGTGTTCCAAGACTGATTCACACAAACTACACTTGTCCACAGGCTATCCTCTAGGAACACAGAATATACAAATATTCTCTTTGAATACCCAGTGTTCACCAGAATCACACTCACCTGCACTATCCTGCTCAGGTGGCAATCAGCAGCCAATTCTAAACCCTGCTTTTCTGCCCAGGCTTCAATATGGCCCAACTGTTGACGAACAATAGCTCCCCAATAATGGGAACATAACCCTGAATCTGGGGCTGTAACTAATCTGTTAAACAGCCACATGTTGATAAAATGAAACAGCTGGGAGAAGAGCTGTATAGTCAGAGCAGCATTCACTCTACATCGTCGCAAGAGGGACATCGCTCCAGTCAACGTATGCAGCACATCATCTACAGAAAGAAAACAAAAAGTAAAGCCCAGTCACATAATACAACGTACAACTGGTTTAGGCCAGAATTAATCATACAGGCACACCCAACCCAGGTTAGTGAATGCTAGGTGGAACCTACATGTATTTAAGTTATAAAGACTTTCAGAAAGAAATTTCCCACTTGACGGTTTTCAAGACGGTGCAATATTAAGCTGACAGCTGAAATATGTTTTTAACTCCTGAAATGAAATTATTTTGGGGAAAGTATTTAGTATACGAGTATATCATTGGTTGTATCTGACATTTAAACATGTCCTCACTTGAGTAAAGTGAATTTTCTGATATTTTTAACAACAAGTTAAAAACTTTCTATCCTACTGTTTCAAATGCATATAGGAATTATTCCATAGCTCCTTGCAGTTAAATATCAAACTGTACTCCAAAATTTCAGTAAAACCTATTTGCCTTGCATGATGTACTTAAACTGCAGAATGCATTTCCTGTTTACACATTTGTTTTTTAAATTATTATTCAAGTTTCCTTTTGCCCATTACTTCGCTGCAATATTATGTAAGACGCGTAGAGCCTTCCCGTTAGCTTCACAGAAAGTGATATGCTTCCTGGTGGAATATATTAATGCAAACAGAACATTTAACTCCAAGCCTTCTTCTAAAGCAATTCTTTAGTCTGAAATCTGTATTGAACAGACCACCAAATAAATTTCTTTAGCACTGAAACCACAGGATTGCAACTGAAAAAAAATAATTATCTGTATAAGACAGAAGTCTGTAAAGCAGCTCAAAAATAACTGAAATAATGATCATCTGCCTTTATTCCAGTGTCAGTTCTTTTTCAGGCTTCTTTTCCCAGAAAGTTATTTCTTACAGTACTAAAACAAAACCAGTACATCTTTATATTCTTCCTTCAATGTTCAACACAGGAAAAAAGCAATTGCAGCAAGCTTAATACCCAAAAGACCAGGAAGTATATATGAATTTTGTATAAATACTCTTTGTAGTTGAACAGAATGACTGTACTTAATAGCTCTGCAGATCATCTTTACTTCAATTATTCAGAATGTCACTATCTTCTTAACTCTTCCTAGCCTTTTATCCCCAGTGAATCCCTCCAAAATTCAATTCATTTTTGACATTTTCCATTTTCTTTTGTAGTTGTCAGGCTACATAATGTAGGAGGGTTTCACACCTTCCCCGTGAAAAGCACAACAGGGGGTCCTATCTCAGGGACCTGTGAGTGAATGAATTCAGCGTGGAAAACCAGGAGAGGAGTTAGAAGTCTGAGCACAGTCACTGAGCCAGCAGATTACAGACATAGGGGGATAGCAGGCATCACCAGAATACTCTCATGGACCCGAAATATCAATACACTGAAGGGCAGAAGTATTTTTCAGAAGGGCCTCAGGAGGCTGGAGAAATGGGCTTGACAGGGACTTCATGAAGTTCAAAGGTAGCTGCCAAGACCCGCATCTGGGAATGAAGAAGTCTACGCAACTGTATAAGGTGGTGCCACCTGGATAGAAAGCAGCCCTGCTGAAAATGAGGTAGAGATCCTGGTAAACACCAAGTTGAACGTGATTGAGCGGGGTGTCCTTGCTTGAAAGGTAGCCAGTTGCATACTAAGCTGTTAAGTCAGCAGAAGTGAAGCAAGCAATCCCGACTATGCATTTAGCCTTTGTGAAACTACACCTGGAAGGCAGCATCCAGTTTTTGACTCCCCAGCCCAAGGAAGATACCGATTTAATGGAGCAAATTCAGCAGAGAGCCACCAAGGTGATTAGGTGGCTGGAGAAAAGGACACGAAAGAGGGACAGAGAAGTGGATTTGGTCCATACTGGTGAAGAGAACACTACGGGCAGAGCTTATTGCTGACTTCATCTACCTAACAGGTGGGTTCAGAACACAATCCCTCTGAAGGATGCACAGTAATAGCACAGAAAAATAGACAAACCAACACAAAAATTGCAATGTGGGGAACTCCAATTAGATACAGGAAAAGTATTTTCACCATAAGCGTGGTCAAACGTTAGAACAGGTTACTCAGAGATGTTGTGGCATCTCCATCCTTCAGTGGAGATTCAAAACTCAACGGGCAACACTCTGACCAACCTGATCCACTTGCACCACCCTTGAGCAAGACACTGAAGTAGACAACATCCAGAGGTTCCCCTCCAAACCGAATTATCCCATGATTTTTAAACCCAAAATAGATCATTTGAATGTCACTACTGCCCTTTCTCATCATCCACACAAAATCAATACAAACAACTCTCAGGGGTTAGGGCAACTTGTAAGTGTCATATCACTGTTAAGAGAAATTATATTTATTACTAATTAATTGCACGGTTTAGAAGACACAAGAAAAGATCAAGTAGTCTAACCTATTTTAGGTCTCTGAAGATTATTTTCCTCTGGATCATCAAGGAACGCTGGCATGTAGTTATTAAGCTCTGACTGCAGACAATGAACCAGGTACCTGGAAGGGACGGAGGGAAAAAAATAAATTAAAATTCTGTAATGTGTTCATTATAAATGTTTCTAAAGAAAAGAGACCTATCCCATTACAAGACTCCTTGAAATCGCAGTGTCATGTATGTGACCGTAGTGAACCAAATAATACTTTTTATAAGGCCAGAGATATCAGTTCTTCCATACCTTTCCCAGAAATGTTGGAAAAAGAATTAGGTTGTCACAGAACAAACACAGCCACTTAAATCCAATATTGCTATTACACTTGTAAGCGAAGGTCACACAGAATCATAAAGGTTGGAAAAGACCTCAAGGATCGTCAAGTCCAACTGTCAACCCAACACCACCCAACCCACTAAACCAATATATGCTACATAAAGAGATGCTGTTAGGCCAAACTTTGGTTCTGTACAATTGCAAAACCTATTTTTTCCAAACAGATACACTTTCATCTGTTTCAAAATCAGTACTCTTCTAATAATTAAACACCTTAACACTGTTTTTGATAATTCATTTATACATTTTCTGTTAAAAATTAGAATAAAATTGTAATCACACATATAAAGGAAACCATTTCACAGCTTTCTACAACTCCCCTTCTTTCTGTTTCACCAATAACAGCTGCAATGAAATTCTCTCAATCGCTAGAAAATAAAAGCCACAGCAATTTCAATCAATTCCGGTGTATGCCAGTTGTTACCATAAAATAACATTTTCACATCAGATTTCTTTCTTTTCATGCTTCTGTTGTGCTTTTTAAATTTCCCTTCTAAATATGTATTCTACAGTTCTGTTCTCCAAAAGTTTAATACATCCATTTGAAATCTTCCATGTTACAGTGTACTTAGAGGAGAACTCACACATGAGCTAAAATTCAGAAATATCCTTTTGCATGCAGCCTGCTCATCACGTACAGGGAAAAATGCAGAGTGCAATTCCTTCCTAGCCGTAGAAATACTCTGTCTTCAATCACTATCTAGCAAATTGAAGTAGCAAAGAGTTGTTTCAAGACACCAATCCAAAACACTGACCTGCGGCAAAAAGGCATAGCTTCATTAACAGCTAGTAATTTAGAGGTGCTATAAAAATTGACTTTGTCAAAATAGCTACTTGCTACACTCTATTCAGCAACGGGGAAAAAAATAATCTATGGGAGTACATACAAAATGGTTTGGTGCTTCTCTGATACCTTTCAAAAGTTCCAAAAGCATTTATAAGGTTTCATATAATTACATATTGCTCTTTAGAGCCATATAGCCACCCTTAAAGCTAAACAGTTAAACCACGGTTAGGTCTCCCAATCCTGCCACTGTGTAAAAAGAAGAAATATTATATTTTGTGCTATTATAGAAGTATGAAAAGACTACACTTAAAACAGCCATCGTACAAGTGTGGGAAGGCTGGGTATAAGCCACCCAAGGTACATTGGGACTTCTCTAAACGTTAGTTTCAGAGACACAAATTTGCTGAAAAAAATACTTGTTCAATACTGGCCTGGGGGGAAAAAATATAATCTAAATATGTACAAAAATTAAGCCTTTCCTGTTGATTAACACTGTGCTCACCTAATGTTGTTGTCTTTCTTTGAGGAACCTTTCCTCAAAGGACTTTCCTTCCCACTGGATACTTTATTCCATTTTTCTTTTAATCAGTATTGTAATTACCTGAGCTGACGAGCATAGGTTGATTTTACATCAAGGCAAAACCTGTCTTTATGGTTTTAAAAAAAAACCGTGCACAAAACAACACTGTGCAAATTGCCATTTATGCAAATTATGAGAGGAGTAGGTTATGAATATAATTAGAAGCACTTAAAAAGCACAAGGCTCATTAGAGACCCATAAATATTTAAGCCTATGTATTAACAGCAAAAATAACGTTTCCATAAAACACATCCATAAAAATATTCCAAATAACATATCTATCAAAACCTTAAATTGAAAGAAATCAACACAAACTCAGTTTAAATAACATTTCTCTAAAATTTTCATTTGACAGCCTCAACTATCACAAGAACAGCCAACAAATGAAACTCCTTGCACAGCCCACTGATTCATATTCATACAACAAAAAATCTAACAAAGTCAGTCTAGCCTCCTCTCAGTTAACAATACACCAAAGACATCATTGCTATACCTAAAATTTGTGAAAAACGTGAAGTTATTCTAAAACCCACAGAAACTCAGAGTATGTTAAGAGAAACAGAAGTTTGATAGCCTTACTTGAATGCCATTTGAACCAAGTGCGCCAAAACATCTTGCGCATCCACAGTAATTCGGCTAAGATCTCTGTCTTGCTTTATGAAATTCAACAATTCAGACGCATTTGCCATCCAAAAGGCAAGTGCCCCAGCGATATTCTTCTGTTTCTGGAAGTAGAAAGAAGCAAAAAATAATACACAGAAATAGTTTTCTGCTAAAGCACAGCAGCTTAAAAAAGGCTCCAAAAGATAGACCAGTACCTTTTCCCATTTCACCAAACATATCTCAGATACCAGATATTTGCAAAATATTTGTATTTATCATTGCAATTGCCGTAACTGTTACGTTCAATTTCAACCCGTTCACTGAACATACAAAATTCTGTTAAATTGCCGATAGCCGTACCAATAAAGCCACGGCATAAGCATCTGGTTATATAGCGCCAAGAGCTTAGCAGATTGCAGTATCTGGTAATCTGTGCACTTGTAAGCGCGTATTTACTACTGCCCGCTGCCACCCTGATACTGCGCTCACCGGCTTCGATACCAGGTGATCCAGTATCAAGTACTGATCTATCTCACCATCTCCCGACCACAAATGCCAGGCCAGGCAACCTCAGATGAAATCCAAAGAATAGGAACCACAAACAACAACAACAACAAAAATAGAAAATAAAGGGAAGAAAAAAAGAACTTTGGTCATTTCATATCCACATTGAAGTGCGTTAAGCAGAAATTATGGAATGCCGTAAAAGTTGCAAAGTCAAAAAAGGATTTTAGTACTGCATGTTCCAGTTGCTGAATGAGTGTTATGAACCGTTCAAGTCCAGCTGTTTGAGTATTGTATTTTGGTATGGAAGCAGCATGAGAAACTGAGCTAAGCCAACATAGCTAGGATCAGTTCCCAGCAATATATCCTACCTGATCAACCTGGTCTACCTCCTGGAGAAAAACGGACGAAGGAAATCAAACAGAATAGAAGAAAGAAACTTGTGAACAATCATGACAGCTTTAGAAATCAAACACTAAATATGAAGGTACAACACTTATGTTCACAGTTACACACAGATGCATTAATCAGTAGCTATGATGCAACTGAGTCCCTTTTAAAAAATGAATTATTTTAACAGGACTAGCAGCACAACAGCTAGAACCGAAGTGCCCACATGTCACGATAAGTTCAAGGAATGCCCTGTACTAGCTGACATCCCAGACTAGTTGATTATTCCATGGTCAGTGTACCACAGAAGCCCCGCATAACTTTTTGCGGGCAACGGGGTAACTAGCCATCCAAGTAACAGATCCAGGGAGCTATTAGCCCACACTGCTGCAATGAAGACAATGTACAAACAAACACAAAGGGGGACAGAAAATCCCCACCAGAAAACAAAACAAAACAAAACAAAACAAAATGAAAAACAGGAAACACCTAGGACAGATTTAATACATGGCTTTTCAATTAAAGAACAAAAAAACTCTTTTAAATAACAAAAAGTCAATAGAAATACCACACTAAGCTGCTTAAATGCTGGTACATAAAAGCTACACTGAGTTAAGCGACCAACAAAACCCCACCAGATATGTTTGTCTGATTATTGAAAACTGAGTTCTTGCTTAATTCTTTCTGGCTTTCTATTCAGACCCACTCTCCCCCTCCTGCAACACAGTGAGCTTCAATACAAAAACTGGAGGTGTCGTTTGCTGTTACTATTAGAATTTTAGTTAGAGCTAAAAAAAACCCAAATTGTTACTGCTTGCTTGTTTCTTCCCACCACTCTGAACTGACTGAAGATGTGTTGGCACAGAATGAAAGGAGATGCTCCTTCTACAAACAAATGTGAAAATTTGCAGGGGATCAGAAATGCTACAGAATGATATGAAAAAAAGAAAATCAGGATACAAAAATTTGGGGTTTTTCGTGAATTCAGTTTCTCCTTGTAGATTTTTATTAAAAGTACTGAGCCTTCTCATAGATCTCTCCCATTTTATCCCTATCTCATACGAAATCTTCTATAATATTTGCATACGCTAATGCAAAGACTACATAAAGTCACAGAAGACTTAACTTGTTAGCAAGTACTTCCTGAGGAACTTCAGAAAGCTATCAAGTCTCCTTACGATCTAGGCAGGCAAAATTAGGATTGAAACAATTTATTTAACTCCCACAGCACAAGAGTTTGTGCACATCCCCTCTACTTCTGTTTTGGGTGTCTCTCTTCTCCGTCTTTCACACCCTCAGATCATTTCAGCACAGGCATGCTTTACAGTTGAGACACACAAAAAAGCTATTGTGATACAGCAACTTATTAAATAGTGGCTTAACCATCAATATAACCACTCATTCTACAGCTTACGTGAGTCATTTGACTTGGCTTAGCTAGTACTGTTTATACTCAGTAAGACACATCATCCAAGCTCATGACATTTTCCTGGTCAAGCGTTATCATAATCACTGCATTTGTCTTCAGCCCATTAACCTTAATTCACTGGAGTTCTACTCTTTCATTTGTAATCTTCCCCCTTTCCTCCAGCTTCTTCAGCATGACATTTGGAAGAACCTGCTCCCCCATTTTTTTCAACCTCCAACTCTCTTCAGTTGATTTCTTGCAGAGAGACAACACCTTTCACAAACCACAAACGCAGCTACCGCTTCCTTGTTGATGTCTTCCTTAAATTTTAGGTTGCAGATTAGATTGCAACAATAAGAGCCACAAGGCTGCAGAAATTACCTTTCACAAAGGACAGCACTAGGTTTTAACATTTTTTTTTTTATACTATTAGCAGGATTAAATAAAATACACTTGCTTGCAACCAGGAGGCAGGACTTGATTTTGGAATCCCTTCCCAGTGCCGTAAATGAACGTTTTCACAGGAAAATCTATTTTCTAGCTTTCATTTATTTTCAAACCAAACTGATGTCTGAGCCCACCTCTCTATTATGTTCTAGCAAGTACATGGTTATCCATTTTCGTACAACACAAAGAATGCAGAACAACTTGATCTTTGCTTTCCCACTGTACCCATCCCTGCCACCCCAAGTCTTTTGGGGGCCATTGTTACTAGTTTCCATTAGTTACATAAACCTAGTGACTTCCTTTGATTCACCCCTGTAATTTCCAGATTGTATTTGAAGCTTACTTTTTCACTGTTTACCTGCCATTCTCCCAACTAAATTGCTTCTGTTCAGGCTCTTTGCATTTCATGTTCTCCACTATGGCCACAGACTCCCCTCTGACTTTAACAAACTCAACCTTCCACAGACAGATATTTTTTTTAATAGCAGAACCTGAACATTTAGCTTTTGATACCATATCAATTCTATCAAATATCCATTTACCACAGCAGCAAGACTCAAAGCGATGTACCAGTTCTTTATTGCAGATTCAAAGCACTTTTCAACCTCTCATCAGCTTCAGAATGTGCATGAAAGGCTAGTCTTTCCTTACTGTCAAGTGTCTTCAACACCGGCATCTTCTCATGAAAGATGGGGGAGCCTGTTGTAACTTTTCACAGAGCTGTCATAACAGTCTCCCTCCTGAAAACTCCACTGAATCTTTCCAACACCTGAATAGAAGCTGAACAGTTTTTGTTTCTGACCTTTATGCCACTCTCTTGCTGTTTACTTTCCTCTTCTCCCTTTATCAACCTGCTGTATAACACTTGCTTCGTAAATTCTCTAAGACAGAACTGATATGTTTTGCCATGTTTGTACAGTGCCTAGCGCAGCAGGGTCCCTACTCTATACAGGCTACTACGGCAGCACTTTTTGCAACAAAAGTGTATGTTTTAATACATAGAGAAATAAATTTCAGTATTTCCTCTGGGAAAAACCTACAAAGGTGTTACAATAATTAATTAGTTAATGAGGATACCTGAACTAGCACTCCTTTTTCATTAAATGACCATTACATTTTATCACCAGTTACACAATGCAAGGGATTGTCTAATTTCACAGACAACCCAGTGGATCTTATCCTGCATTCCTACACTAAATTAAACCCCTCCTGTGCTTCTGTAGAAGCCTTGCACATGTAACAGTAATAGCATCAGGCTACATATAAGATGTTGGAACATTTGAGAACTTATATTGTGCTTTATAAAACAACTGTGCCAGCTTGGTTCAAAAAGTCAATTTTATTACCATTTTTGTGGTTACAGAAGTTATAAAACTGACAGGGTGAAAATTTAAGAGTCATAGAGTTTTTTTAATATGTTCACTTCAAGCATCAATCAGTGGAAGAAACTGTTATCGAGATGATATTCTTTAACAAGCACATCCAACTTGTTTTACAAGAGCTCACAGCCAGAAATGCTTGCAAAGATCTTACCTTCCAGAGAACAGAAGAGTAACTCCTTGTCAGAGAACATACCTTCAGAGCAGCAGCCCCTCCCTAACCTCCCACTTTCCTCAGGAGAGTTTCTTACCGCTCACATTATTCACTGACACAAAAGCAAACCTTCATCTGGGCAATCAGTGCAGATATTAGCCTGATGCTTAACAACAGTTGGTTAAGGAGGTTACTAGATAATCCCCTGACACGTTTCTGCAGGGAAACTCACCTGTATAACTCCTTCCATCATGTTCACCATCTTGTTGACTATTGCAATGACTTTGTGAGTACGCTCAGTAGGAGTGATGTCAGGTCTGTACTGGCTTGACAATACATACCGACACGTCATATACAAAACATACGTAGGTGACAGCTTAAAATGAACAGTTGAGCTATTGGTGTAATTGATAATGGCAGATAAGAAGGCATCTTCAGCTGCAGAGAAAGAGGAAAAAACCATGTCATAAAGCCAAAGAGAAAGAAAATGAAATAAAACAAATTTCATAACTTGGGGCATATAGGATTTTTTTTTTTTTGAGAAAGCGGGGGGAGAGAGAATCGGGGAGCAACTTACAAGAATTTGAACTCTGAAATGTTTACTATGAACTGTTCATTATTATGTTTGTTACTTAAGCACAATAACAACACGCTACTATATACAAGCTAGAAAACCTGATCATCAAGAAACATTTCTGTCCTATTTCTTACCTCTTTGCTGAAAATTTCCATGTTCAAGGGAACAGAAAAAAGCAAGGTTTGTCGTGTCAATTCTATCCCTGCAAAGCTCCCTTATTGTAGGGAATTTTATACTAAGAAAAATCTGTCTTTGCTTGCTCATAAACCTATTTAGTTTCAAATATCTGAAGTCTGGACAATCTCTGGGATGGTATTTTTCCACCAGATCTGACACCTTAAAAACACGGGGACCAAAACAGCAAAAAAATAAATTCTGAATGAAAATTTAATCAGATCTTATAAAAAATGGATTTTGACCAAGATGCAATTGATTATCCAAGGCATGGAGAACTGTACAGAAAATAATTAATTCAAAGTACTGTTGAGGAGTTGGGATTAACAATTTTTTCACAGTACAATTTGAATATCTGAAGATAAAGAGATGGAACGCAATTAGGATTAGACACGAATGAACCTGCCTCAATATCTGAAGTCTCTGGTCACCCTCTCCAACAAAATAAATTATATTATTGGGTTAGCTATCATCTGATTAGTCAATTATTCTTTTCAATGTTTACTTAAGTCACCCTTAACTTTTCAAACTGACTGAAATATTACACTATAGGAAAATGCATCAACGGGTTAGTGTTATAACTTCACAATTTACTCACAGCTTTCCCTGAATTCAATACTGGCAGGTAGTATCAGTTCTGGTCCATGGCTATCCTGAGCTCTACAGAAAGAAGAGAAAAAATTGAAACAATCAATCCACACAGATGATATTAATTCTACTGTAAAAATGGCAGATTTCTCCAAATAAACATCCTTCCCCAAAATGATCCTTGTTTTACCTTTCCTCTAGAATCATTCAAGCTATAATTGCCTGCAACACAACTGATGAGAACACAGACTTGCTGCGGAGCCTGTGATATTAATGAACATCCTCCTCTGCGCCGTACGGCAGACGGATGGGATCAGTTTGCCATCTGCCATGGACAGGATTCAAACAACAAATTATTCATGGACATGTGAAAGAAAGGGAATGAAGCTTCACCTGAAACATCAGCTTGGTTACAACAAATATACTTTGCTGTCTTTAACGTCCTCAAAACCAATGAGAACTTGGTCAACTGATGTGTCCTTTCTTCTGGTAAGGAGAAAAAGGAGGTAAAATCTAGCCCCTACCCTCATTGAGCCCCACAACTATCTCTGTCCTCACTTAAACCAACTGCAGCGCTCTTCTTATCAGTACCTATCAGAGAATCCACAGAGGAGAAAAATGAACAGAAAATTTATTTTTCTGCTGTCTTCCAAAGGTTAGGCACATATTTCATTCCTCCCTTAAGCAAACCCATTAATTGTGCTGTTCACTTGAGTCAGGTACCTATTTTTAGGAAATATGTAAAAGCTTAACATCTTCTGCACGTAAGAGCCATTTTTAACCACGTTACACAATAGGTAGCCAGGAACTTTGATAAAGAAAGGAATGTAACATGATTATATAAGCCTCATTCTCCTGAGAAATTTTAGTTATGCCACAAGGCAGAGATTGGACACCGAAGGCCTTTATTCAGCTATCTCCTGCAGGAAAAATCCACAAGGCAACTTTGAAGGCTGATGCCAAAAGAGCTATAATGAAATTTTAGCATATTCAGTCAAAAAAATAAGTGTAGCTTTGGGTTTTTGGCGGGTTTGTTTGTTTTTTAAACTTGCAAAAACTTAAACCACCAGAGAACTCATTTATGCCATTTAGATAACGCTTTATTACAAGAAGAGCCCAGTAAAACAAAAGTTCTGGGAAGCTGTAAGAGAAGGAACAGCAGGCACAGCAGCGCAATATGTACCCAAATTTGTCAGTTCAGTTACATTTCAAACATGACAGCATGATTTCTTTACAAAGAGCACTCAGTGGTGTGCAAAATGAAGCATTTCCTCTGTTTTTATTGCTCTAAATTTAACATGAACTAATTTCTTCCTACCTCCACCCTGTCAAAAGTGCATCTTCACTGAGAACTGAATTACTTCCGTAGAAGAGTAACGAATACTCACACAGCGCTACCAAAATAAGACTACAGTGACAAGCCCAGAGAAATTTTTAATCTGTCATTATAGGAATGGTAATAAGAGAAAGAAACTGGCTGGTAAACCAGTGAGATTTCAGCTGACGATTTATTTCCTTCCCTTTAGAACAAAAAGATAGAGAGCCCTTTCAGTACAAAGGAAGGAACAGGATTCTCAGTCCTCCCTCCAACAGGAGAAAAAGCAGCACGGGATGTGAAAATTGATACAGAATAGTGCAAGATTCCCTACAGAATTTCGGAAATTGGCTTAAGAGAAAAATATGAAGTAGGAAGAGGAAGTATTTCTTTAAAAAAAAGTTAATTTAGTTTTACCTATAAATTAGTTCTCCAGGAAGAAATGCAGCAAGTCAATTCTTTTAGCAACCTTAATATGAGTTTTCTTCAACTAATGTACCATTTTTTGTCTTCCCTAAGCACACACAAAAGAAATACTGTTTAATTAAACTTTGCAAATTGGAAATCTGAGTTAAAAATAACTCTCTGTGGTTCCGATACGATAGCAGCTAGCCAATGTGCTTTCTTACTGGATGCATTTTAAGTTTATATTGTCTTTGTGCTATTGCTTTTATAGAAAAATCCTCTGGTGATGAAATTCTCTGAGCTAAACCAGGCTGAAAGTCTAGTTAGGGTATGTCTAGCAAGGCCATAAAGTATTGATTACAGGTCACCTTCTTGCTAAGTATAGCATCAGGTAACGTTACATTTTAGAATTGCATTAAAACAATAATACATTCTCCAGATATTTCTGTGTTCTTCTAGAATAACTATCTACAATAATCACCATTAAGAAAAAAAAAATCCTCTGTGCTTGTGCGGTTGTTTTAGCCAGCATGTATGAATTTTGTACACCACGCTAAAATTAGGAATCAGATAAACGTCTACATGCAATTAACACCACTTATATATCACTATTCTCATTTCCAACCAAACACATTTTTAAGAACTCCTGAAGGGTATCCAAGAAAAAAAATAATTTTTTTTCTTAATTATGCTTGCTCATGCTAATTGAAGTCAGTTACCTAACAAGGATGTATGAACATAATCCTTAACTACATAGTCACCATCTTCTATTTCACAGAATCACATTTTAATCAGAACAACCACACCCAGTAAGTAAATTGGAGCTATGTGCTCAGATTTCTATTATTATTTTTTTTTTCTAGAGACTAGAGATGAAAAAATAAGGCAGGCAAGTACTAATCTTTGGTCTTCAAACCATTCAGTGAGGGACTGGAAGAGAGTCTTATTTGCCTTACTAATTAATCATTGAACAGCAGTGATGAACACGCACAAAAAGAACAGACAAGGTCACTTAGTACAGAGGCGGACTGGTTCTACACTAACAAGAACCTGGAACTGCTCAGTGAAGATTTTTTTGGTTTTTCAAACAAACACAGCAGTTACTTCACTCCATTGTGCCCCTGGACTCGGCCCTGGTGAGGCCGCACCTTGAATCCTGGGGTCAGTTTTGGGCCCCTCACCACAAGAAGGACATTGAGGGGCTGGAGCAGGTCCAGAGAAGGGCAACGGAGCTGGGGAAGGGTCTGGAGCACAGGTTTTTCAAAATGAAAGCAAATCTCTACCCATTAGCCAAAACTCGGTCATCATGTCAGCTTGTTTCCGTGTTTTTCTATTCTTCTAAAATGTAGGAATTTCAGCTTTGTGGGTCACGCTGAGGCAACATTTGCCTAAAACATAGAGATGGTTTCTAAAATAGCTTCACCACGATTAGAAGCCTCGAGGCCTGCGTGAAGGGTCTGGAGCACAGGTCTGACAAGGAGTGGCTGAGGGAGCTGGGGGGGTTCAGTCTGGAGAAGAGGAGGCTGAGAGGAGACCTCATCACTCTCTACAGCTGCCTGAAAGGAGGGTGCAGTGAGGGGGGTGCTGGGCTCTGCTCTAAAGGAACAAGTGATAGGACAAGAGGAAATGGCCTCAAGTTGCAGGAGGGGAGGTTTAGGCTGGATACTAGAAAAAATTTCTTCACTGGATGAGTGATCAGGCATTGGAACAGGCTGCCCAGGGAAGTGGTGGAGTCACCATCCCTGAAGGGGTTCAAGAAACGTGTAGATGTGGTGCTTGGGGACATGGTTTAGTGAGTTAGGTGGTGTTGGGTTGGACTTAATGATCCTTGAGGTCTCTTCCAACCTTAATGATTCCGTGATTACTGTCCTTACAGTTCACAGAATGAGAGCAGAGTACCCCAGAGGAAGCCCAACTAAAGATTCACAAAAGACATCCACAAAAGGGAAGAACTCATTACCTAGCATTTCCCAATTTGAAAGCCTGATTTTCCTCATTTGTTAATCTGAACACAGTGAATATATCTGAGAAAAACCATGTGATAGAAATGCTGTATTTAGATAAATAACTCTCAGTTCACTTACACAACACATACTACACACATATAAGATATACTCAGAAATAAAATACCAATGTCAATGCTGGTGAAAAAAAAAAGATCTCTGTGGTTGTAGCTACCACAAATCTAAGTATAACTTGGATGCCTCTCTAAAAACATTTTCTGCACACAGGTACTAAGGTGAAAAAAGCCCTGTGTATAGTAACAGTAAGACTACTATGTGTATTCTCTTCAGAAGGAATTTTAAAAGTTTAAAAAAAAAAAGCCAAGATGCAGCTCACAGATGGCTCTGTATTTTTTAAATATACAACTACAGCACAAGATAATCCTCTTTATCCAACTCTTGCTGAAAGGCAGAAATACAGAAATTTAATAACCTTCAGACACAAACATACACCTGGAACTCAAGAAACATTAACAGTAGAGGCCTCAAGAACTTCTGACGGGTTATAAAAAGTTCACAAAGAAATTTTGTCGATCTTTTACGAGAGAGGAAAACCACAGTTAAAACACTAGTATTTCAACAAGAAGGAGTTAAATCCTTAGCAACCTTAATGCAAACAGTTCTGAAAAAGACACTGAAGATGCCCAGGCACTCTATTCATTGGTAGAATGCAGAATAGAACCCATCTGTATTCTACTATAACTTCACCGAAAGCATTTAAAAGATGCTCCTGCCACAAAACCCTAGAACATAAGGAATTCAGTTCAGGTGGGAGCACAATTTTTTTTTTGTACCGCTCACATCTCTGAACTCTGTCTTCTGTCCAGTGAATAATAAATCCACCTAAAGGTACTAGAAGCTTCACCCTAGAAGCTTTATAAATTGGTTCACTGGACTTTTTAACTTTGCAGCATATTTACCTTACCTTTCATCCATTTATCAGAGCAATTCATCTATATTTAAAAACCGATGTACGTACGCACCAATGTAATCTGGTATTTTTCTTAAGATTTGAAAACATTTTCACAGAATTGCTCAGGTGTGAAGGGATGTCAGGAGATCATCTGGCTCAAAACAGGGTCAACTAGAGGAAGTTGCCCACAGCCTGGCCAGTCAGGTTTTGAGTATCTTCAAGGACGGAGACTCCAGTGTTCAATCACTCTCACAGTGAAGAAGTTCCTCCCATCAGCTATTTATACACACTAAGATCTGCTCTTAGCCTTTTGTTATCAAGGCTATGTAATTCCAACTCGCTCTTTCCATAAATATGTTCTTTTTATCAGAACTGACCAACACATTGGGTTCCAGAGAAAAAACAATCACACAGAAGAGACCTCTAGAGACCACATGCTCCAACCTTCTGTTGAAAGCAGGGCTTTATCCAAGGTTATCCAGAGCCTTGTCAAGCAGAATCCTGAAAATTTCCAGTGAGGGAGATTCCACCAGTTCTCTGGGCAACACATCCCTGTATTCACTGGGGCCTCCCTACCCCGGTCCCTACAACCGGACAATTCTCCCCTGAAGCAACTTCTGCTCACTGCCTCTTCGACTGTCAACCAGCATCCTTGGGATGACAGGGCCTCCATCTGCTCTGCAACTAACCTTTTAGGTATTGGAAGATCATGATTAGATCCACCAAGAAGCCCAACCCCTTCAACCTTTCTTCATACATCGAGTTCCTTGTTCATCTTGGTGGAGGTGTCCTTTCACAGGACTGTTGCTGGATTTTCAATCTCTCTCTTGAACTGAGGGCACTGAAACTGGACACAGTATTCCTAGCAAGAGCCAAGTAAAGTGGGGTAATCACGTCTCTTGATCTGCTGGCTGTGTTTCTTGCTGATGCAGCTGAGGACATAGTTTGCTTTCACTGCTGACTCAAGCTCAGCTTGCTGTATGCCAGGACCCCAGGTTGTTTTGAGCAGAGCTACAGTCCAAATGGTCAGATTTCAGCCTATATTGTTCTCGGCACTTTATCTCGTATCCAGGATTTCACATTCGCTTTTGTTAAACTTATTGCAATTCTTGTTGCATAGGTCTCTTTGAAGAATGGCTCTTCTTTGTGGCTTATCTGCTGTCCTCCAAGTTCGGTATTACACACAAACTTGGTGACGATGCATTCCATTCTGTCACCCACATTGTTTATACAGTTACCGACTAGTATCAGATCCAATACTGACCTTGAGAAACTCATGACCAGCTACCAAGTTCAATTTTGAGCCATTAACCATCCCCCTTTCAGCCTGGCAGTTTAGCCAGTTTTCCATCCATCTTGTCCACTGATCCAGACCCATATCTTATCAAAAAAGATGTTCTGGGAGATTGTGACAATGGCTTGCTAGAATCAGGTAGATATGATATGACACCCAGAGCCCCCCCCTTATTAACTATGCAAATTGTTTCATCATGGAAGCCAGTCAGGTTGGTCAAGCATGATTTATCCTCAGTACATCCACGGTGCCTTTTCTTAACCACTTTCTTGTCCTTTAGTGTGCCTTGAAATAGCTTCTACGAAGCCTTGTTCTACAATTTTCCCAGGGCCTGAATTAATGCTGGCTGGTCTGCACTTTCTGGATCTTCCACTTTGTCTTTTCTGTAGACGGGTGTAGTATTTGCCCTTTTCCAGTCATTTGGTACCTCTGATCTCCACAGCTTTCAAAGACAACACAGTGGCTTTGAATAATGTCAGCCAACTCCCAGCATCTTTGGATACATCCCATCAAGTCTTTTCTACTCATGATGAAAAATTGAGGCAATTTTTGGAGCAACACTAATAATAAAAGATATTATCTAACAAGGAATTGAGTCCTTTCGGATGGGCACAAACTGAATTTGAACAAGGTATTATGACTACATGGAGACCGAAGAGCAAGAAAATGGCACACGATTTGAAGTCGGCGTTCTCCACTACGACTTTGGAAACAAGCTGAATATGCAGGGTATGAAAAGCATCACTCTGTACCTGAAAAAGGGCCTATCAGCAAAACGGGATAGCATTTACCTACCTAATAACAAACACTGTATCTTAAAAGCAAAAATCATGAAGGAGGTGTTATATGTATTTATAAATTGCATCACTTCACAAGACAAGCTTTCAGAGGTAGCTAAAATTCTTGCTCACAAGACTTGCCAACAATACTGCTGTAGAAGTAGGAATGACCTGGTTATTTCCCTCTCCAGAGTAAATCACACTGTCTTGCCACTGATAAATTAAAATTTCAAATAATTGTACTTTTGTTATTAAAGGCATTTCACACGACACGCCTAAACACGAGCCAAAAATGGTGTGACATGACTATAAGCTTGGCTTTACAAAGAGACAAATACAAATAACACAATACTGAAGCAAAGGAATTATTTTTTTTTTAATATTATTTAGTTTTTTGCTTTGGTTGTCAGTCCTGTGTTTTATTTGGAGTGAGATCTCAAAGGAAATCTCATTTCCATAGGGAAAATTATGTAGTTTTAAATATTTTAACAAACTGCCTGATCTAGCAGAAAAATGTATCCATTTTTTTTCCATTATAAGAAGCAATGGATTATACATTTCCTACCTGCTTTCCTGTCTGCGGTAATCTTGCTGCTGTTCTATTCTAATCATCGGCTTCACCATTCCTCGTTCGGCTGTGCTGGATGCTGAGGATGTCCTGTCACCATCAAGCCTGCTGGTGCTCTAATTCAAAACAGTGGGACAGGTGCTTAGCATTGGATTAGCCAGTATTCGTGCTTGGCAGTATTAAAATGAAATGTCAATTTGAAAGAGATGGCAAAACAGAAGCGAACAGTACAGCACAGAATCCAGCAGCTCAGCAGATGTTTTCACCGCACCAAAGCATCGAAGAGCACACTCACAGTTCAAAAGCCAACAACAGCCAGCTAGGGGCAGCTATTTGTTAGCGCACTGCAAGAACATCTAAGGAAAATTTCAAACATTATCTATTTATTATCAATACAAAGTAAGAATTCCTTGTTAAAACTGAAGTTAAGAGACAAAGTTAAATATATTAACAGATATAAAACTGGCCATGCTCCCTATCCTTCTTCTGCAGTAGTTCCAAGTGCTTCCATTATTGATCCACGCTGCAATTTATTTTGTTCATAAGGGAAGTCTAATCTGTTAGACAGTACAGAATTTTCCAAGATAAGAAGCGGCAATTCAAACCATGCCATTTTTATGTACAATTTCCTACTTTTGTCTGTCAGTGCCACAAGCTCCTTAATAAGAAGACTTTAATTTATGATTTCCAATTACGACGAACACCATCAGAAAGAGAAAGAACACGTTGCTTTAAGCAGCAATATATGTAGCAATTATTTTTCAATATGAACAACTGAAAACAAAACATCAATAAACTATGAAGTGTTTCCATATTTCCTAAGAAATTTCTAGGACTAAATAATTTGCTTTGACACTAGAAAACCTATCAAAAAGTGCATCTCAAAACAAGAGTTTGAACAAAGTAAGTTTTTTTCAGTACTGACGTGCCAACCCATGAATCACTTTTCATCACTAGGTCTCAGAGAACTTTCATTAAAGTTATTGTTATGCCTTTTCCAAACAGAAAGGCAAACTCATAAGAGCAACTGTTAAAACAAGTGATCCACCAGTGATTTAACAACATATCATGCACACTCTCAAGCAGCATAACTCAAAAAATTTATTTCCCAAGCTTCCCTAGGTCCACTTTTTTTCTAGTGAGTGAAAAGAATGAGGTACACTATGTGAAAATGGCAGTAATTCCAATTCTGAGCAATTTTGAGGCATTTTAACAGTTTACAAGGTTTCTTCTTTTATTCCCTTCCAAAATGTCACTAAATAAATTCCTATCAGAGGTAAAGAATGCATTCAAGAGAAAAGAAAGCACTGTCATCAACAAAGCTACAAAGACAGGAGAAAAACCAAACCACAAGTCTGCGGTAAGAAAAAAAAAATTTGAAGACTAACAAATATATTCCAGAGCTATCACTGTTAATACTTACGCTGCCACACCAATATCACTGAATTTCTTTACAAGTATCCCAATTTCATAATAGTAGTAATGAAACATAAAAGGAAATGCATTTCATCCTGTTGAAATAATTCATTCTCTCACTTCATCTGAGGCGTGTGATCACAGCACTAAGGCAGGCATTAACCACTGCACCACTTTGTTTGCTTTTGGCAAACGCAACTCCGGCACAGAATTTATGAACAGAAAGACAGTGCAGAAACAAAGCCAGAAAATAGTATCACCTTATAAAATGTTTATGACTGCAGAGACAGTTTGTTTAGTCAATGTGAGTACAGGAGCTCTATTAAAGTAAAAAGTCACATCCATTAAATTTTAAAAGCCTACTTAAATGAAAATTGAATAGCCTTTCGCATTTTATATCAAACATTTATATACCCTATCACAGATGGCAATAGTCATACGCTACAACACACGGGCTAATACTGTATAATTTCTAATATGAACCTCTGCCTGCATGTAAGCTGCCTCTAATAGGTCAGTTTGGGGAGAAACTATTCCAGGCTTAAGGAGTTTCTCTTTCTTTTAAAAAAAAAAAAGTTACTATTCCTGCATGCAATGCATGCCAAATGCTAACACAAACTTAAACAGAACAGTTTGGGTGGGGAGGAGGGGGAAATGCAGATGATACCCAAGCCCACCCAAACCAGGACAGGGCTGGGGAGAACGCTGAACTGGCCGCACTGCACCCCATCTTTTATTATCTATTGCTGATTTAGTCAGAATATAATACCTTGCTTGCTGGTAATGCTGTTCCACTGTGAACATCTCCCTCCAGATCAAAAGTGGTTTCCTGCACAGCTCTAAAAGCAAGATAACAGTTCAAGTACTTTTTAAAAGTTTTGTTGTTAAACATTTAACAAACAAGAAACAGAACACCTAAATTAATAAATAAAAATTCAAGAGGTATATACCATGAGTCCAGTTAACATTCACTTTTTAAAACACTGTCTCAGTTCCTCGTATATAAGCACTACAAATATTTATACAGATCATTTCCTTCGGAAAAACAGATTCTTAGTCACATGTTTTCCCCAGTGAAGTGAGAAAATATAACTACACACAAACATAAATAATATAAAATTACACAAAAATATCAGAGGTCTTCCTGCAGACAAGTCCTACGACAAGCACACAGTGTAATTCCACATTAAGTGGAGAAAAAAAATAATAAAGCTTAAAGTGTACATTCTATATCAACTCGGCAGATTAGCCAGAAGCGCCTCTTTTCCTAGGTATCTTCCTCTTGTTCATCTCCAAGAGAATTTGTTTGTTTTCTAAACCACAGTACACTACAACAGTACTCTCATTTGGATCAGAGAGGATGAAAGATATGTATCTATGAGATACAGTCTGATTTTAAGACTGTTTCTCCTGGATATTTCTCTAGCCACTGAACAGAACACCTGAGCCCCTTCAAGTCACTAAATCCACAATCAATATTTTTATTATGGAGCTATTAAAAATATGAATATACAGAGAAATAACAGGATGGACTTCTGGACTTGCAACACAGAAATTAAAAAGTAATCACACTGTAAAAAAAGATTGGTATTTTGAGACCCTTAATTCCCTCTCTTGATAGTCTCATTTTGTGACTACGCTACTTAATTTCCAAATGCTTCTAGTGGAACTTTAAATCTTACTATCTGAGAAAAAAACAAAATAGGCTCTCTGAAAACATTCACCTAATTCTTTACTTTTCCTGGAGGCTAGACGGACTTCAAAATACATTAAAATAAGGCGTTCCACTGTTTTCAACACAGAAGTGAGCGTCAGGAAAACTTGTCCGAATATGTCATAATGAGAAAGATACTTGCTAATCCTAAAAAAATCACAAGGTGGAGCTCAAGTATTAAAGTAGTTATTAAATAGCTAAATTTAGTAGCTACTCAGGACTCATTTAAAGTCATACTCTAGTCATAGGCCACTCATAATCCTTTCATTGTCTAATTTTTCAAGGCTCCTCCCTTCATCTCAGTGGGAATAAACAGTTGTACTCACCCAGTTTTGTGTCTTGGACCTTTGACCATAAGACTTGCATCAATAGGTCTTTTAGGAATAATATGGTCCTGAGTGGGATCCACAAACTTAAATACATGAGATGACCCAAACTGAACCTTCATTCCACTCTGCAGCATAGTGGTTTCTGAAATACGCTGACCTTCTACGTAGGTTTCAGCATCAATGCTTCTCGGGGTTACAGTAACAACTCCATCCATATTGGTGAGGTCACAATGATGAGGCTGAATTCCCGGACCAAATAACTGGAAAAAGAATTAGTAACATGGAACAAACTAAATTATACTGCAGCAGAAATTAAAACAAAAAGATTGAGCTGCCGCCTACCCTATTTACAGACTGTTAAATTAACTTCGCTTGCGTATGGATGTAGCAGAGACAAGCAGTACTAGTATCAGTTGAGTTTCATTTCCATTTTCCTTGCAACAGAAATCATAAAGCACACATTTAACTAAAATGTGTTGCAGAAATCCCTTAAAAGTTTTTCGCTTTTTTGGTCATATGCTGTTCAGACCTGTTTTCTTCCACTTGCAGTTTTGACACAAAATCACAATGCAAGCATTTACAATTCAACTGATGTGGACCCAGGGTTCTAGAAGAGGAACGAACTTCATAAGAAACTATGCTTGTTTTATAGATTTAAGAAATCCTACCTAACTCAAAGGGGTTGAGACTAGGACTTGAAAGCCATTAAGCAGTTAGGATAACACCAATATGTACCACTTGATCCAGTGATGAAAAAGAATACCCCAGTTTAAATAATGAAACCCTTACTTTCCACAAATCAGAGTTATGACTATTAGCATGAAATTGTAGCAACAGTCTACCCTTCTAGCCTTGAAGGCTATTCACAGAATATTTTACTAGCTTCCACAATTACACAGATATAAAATCAATTCTGCCATCTGAGACTGCTTTTTTTCACCCTACCTGAATGGAATTGTCATCAAATTTTTCAGTTCCAACTTCAGTGACACTTAATTGTAGACGATAGAGCTTTGGCTTATCTCTGGAGTCAGAACCATCTGCAGAGCAAACAACAAATATTAATGTGCAAGTTATCAAAGTTGAAATACACAATATTTCTACAGTAGTGCAGTTTAGTTCAGAGTCGCACTGTTCACCAGAAAACTAACTCAGTGACGTTCTTTCAAGGTTTGTTGGGATCTCAGTTGTTCACTGTAGTGTGAAAACACTAAAAGCAGACACAGCCCACTCAGAGCGGCTGTTTACCGCAAGGGGATAGAACAAAGTCACCAACAACTACTCTTCTGAATATACTTTGAACAACTTTCTCTATTTCCTCAGTAGTTCAAGCAATACATTTTCTGTTCATCTCTAAGTTTGATGTATACCAATATGGGTTTAAAAGATTGAGAAAATAAGAGATCTGCAAATCTCTATAATAATAGATGTATTGATCTTATTAAAAGTCCAAGTTATCAGCAGTATCTACTGCCAGGTGGCCAAACTGTTTCCTATTCATCAGGTACTGTATTAGGATGATATTAAAAGAGAATCTTACAAAGTCTTTACCTATGACAGCTTTAGTCTTGATATACAGGACCGGAGCACTTCTGGCCCTATCTTTATAGTTTCATTGACTTATATTTTCAGCTTTCACAAAATGAGGTGAAAGGTAAAGTTCATCTTCCTCCTCCTCCCAGAAGAACATATTGTCCAAAGAGAATAAAATTTTGCAACATACACTGGGTGCAGCAAGGGATCTAGCTGCTGCCTTCACAGGCTGACACAGATGGGTTTGGGGGTACACATAAATCCTCCCCACTTCCCAGAAAATACTTGGACTTTAAATACTATCAGATACTGAACTAATACTGTCACTTCTCATTTCTCTCCAATTTATTCTCCGAAGAGAGGATGCAAAAAGGGAAGGCGATAAGACAAAGAATGTCTTACCTATGGACATGAGCAATGATTTCAAGTCATCCCCAAAAAGCATTAGAGAACATTATTAAAGCCATGGCACAGACAGTGATACTGTCTTCAGTGGGATACTAGTCATCTTCAAATTTTAAATGAAAGTCAATATAAACAGAACTTCCATAAATCTAACTGTAAACTTCCAGCATTACGACCAGGATCTGTTCATTAAAATCAGAATGCAAAGCATTTAACTGTAAAATTCCACTATTATCTACAAAGTCGTCTATCAAACCCTCAATGAACAGTATTTAAAGGAACTGAAAATTAACAGCACAGGGAAAGCTTCACAGTTAAGAACCATACACTGCCTAAACCAAAAGACACAAAGAAAGGAAGGCAACAGTACAAAAAAAAAAACAGAAAGCACAAAGTGAATGTGGGGGGAAGAAGCTGCATTACATGATTATGACACAGGGAAAAGTGTAATGGGTGCTCCTCACAGTAAGCTTCTCCTAGGGGTGTTACAGGGACATAAAAATGATATCAGAGACAGTCCATAGACTAGGACTATAAATAACAACATTAAGTGCTGCTACTACAGTAATATCCCGTTATTGAACAGGTTTAGAATCGCTATTGTAATAGCAGTATGTCATCCATCACAAAACCAGTATTAAACATAAGAGCACTCAGTCCTCTGAACATTTTTCACATACAAGGATAAGCCTTTTATTAAATCCCAATATCTCAATCTATGGTGACATACATTTACTATCACTGTACACACACACACACAAAAAGTAATGTTAATGCAGTATCTTTATCAGTTTAAATTCCATGCAGTTTTTAATACTTAACAATGCCGATCAGAAATTATATAGCTGCATCTTCAATGTCACCAAATGTAGACGGGTAATAAATACACTACTGAGTACATTTGGCTGCTTACACTCAATTATCTGCATTGTTCTTATGTCTCCCTAAACTTACACATCAAAACCCGGAGTATCTCCTCCTTTTTTTTTTTTTTTTAATTAATCCAAAAGTCAAACATTTCCTCCTCCTACTCAGATCCCGGTTTGGTAAAACCGGCACCCGAAAGATACAGGATTCACTTTGGAAGCAAGGACCCTTATCCAACATGCAAAAATCCTCCAATTTCAAAAGTCAGTGGCATAAAAGTCAGCGCTGGTTATCTAGGGCTTTTGTTCTTAACTTCTTATGGCACTTTCTCCTAAGCCTTTCATATACAGATTAGAGAACTGGCTTTACAGTATAGTGACTTTATCCCTATACTAAATATACTTACTCCAGCCCCATACTTTTTCATTTTTGACATCTTAAAAGAAAAAAAGCTTTCAAATATTTCCCCAAATTTCTGAAATATTCTGTAAACTACATGATAAAAATATTATGTTTTTCAAGTGTTTATTTAAGGTAACTTCTGCTTCTCAGTCCTGAGTACAGCACTTGTGGATGATCAATTAATTCCAAGTTCCTGCTAATAAACGTTTACCTTGCACCACCATATATCCTCCATACAGATGCATGTAATGTAAAATGTGCTTTCATATACGAAACGCATTTTAGTATCACAATGTTTCTGCTGAGGCAAATTAAGACTGTTCTGTCTCTCTGGAGTGTCCAACGTAACAAGAAAATTTACTTTAAAGCCACAGCACTAAACACAAACATTTTTTTTTTTTTTGTTCCCAGGAAAACAAGAAAAATTCCAAGGAGCTACTGAAAATTATACAGAGCACACATGTAACCATCCATCAGTAAAAGCCAATTTCTCCAGTAAAAGCTATCTTAATCTTGAGGAGAATTACTACCAATTCTGAAAAGGCTGAAAGGCCTTTTTGTTCTAGGGGAGGGATGCAGGAAGGAAGGCTGCATGATACCACAATGTAAATTCTTGTATTTCCTGTTTTTCAACAGCTGGAAGCTCACCTAAATGCTGTTTGGATTGCATTCCTCCTGACTCACTACAGTGGGATGTGGATTCTGCCATACCTAAGGCATACTCCCTGCTCCCCAAACCGTGACAGTCCAAGAAGACTGTTCTCAGCCTCTAAGGACCAAACTTTGGTTCAGAAAGGTGGTACATACGGTCTAAATCATACGACTTAAGGTCCAGAATCTGTGGGGGAGAAGAAGGCAGCAATATATTTGGGGTTTTTATCTGACACAACAATAATTTTCTTTTAATTCAGAAATTTGAAGGTCTCAGAGAGATGGGCATTAAAAAACAATCCAGAAGAAGCAGTAAGAGGCATAAGGAAGATGCATGAATACCATACAAACGTGTTCATTTTATGTGTGTGCATAAGTAAACACATGGCATGGAAAAAAGATGGCCTGTACTCCAGTTATGACACCCATGAACTGGAAAAATGAATTGGAATATGCTTTCCAGTCGTGCCTCCAAGACACCAGCTGAAAATGCAAGAACTAGGATTCAAGAGACCAAGTTAGCCACTAACGCATACATGAAACATAAATTATCTACCTGATAAAGCTTTTCCCAGTGATATCACATGAGGGTTCAGATAAACTTGGTACGGTTTGTGCTCGATTTAGAAAAAAGGGTTTTTCAAAAACACTAAAGCGTGTAAATGTACAGTAAAACCCACTATAAAACACACAGAGAGTGAGAAGATGTACAGGATGTTACTATCCACCTCTAGTCACTAGTGAAACCGGCGATGTAAAACCTGTGAGAACTGTGACTGTCACTATCCATGCAAGCCAGATAGATTTCATGACTGGGTTACGTAGTTAGGAATCAACATTCACACTTCAAATAGCAACGTCCTAAGAAAAACAGCGTAGTGAAGTGAACAGCCACTGTAAGTACAGCAACCCGGCGATTCATGATACAAATGGACATTTCTGATCATCAGAAAAAGACAAGACAGGCCTCCCTTCATGGATATGGATTTTAAATGCATTACTTCACCACTAAAAGGTGAACCCTACACTACTTCGGAGATGATAATTTGAAATTGATTTTGCTAATTCAATGCTTGAGACAATGCTGGGAAATAGTATTGACTTAAAACCAGACTGAACCAAATGACAAATATCTGATCATAGAAAACAAACAAGCTCAAAGTTGAACAAAACCATCCACACGAAGGACTGAGCCTTATTGACTTTAAAATCAGTTAAATCCACATTTAAAAAGCAGCAGATTTCCTGTACAAGTGCTACGAGTTTAGACAGCAGAAGATGGGTTTGGCAGATTTGAAATATCACGTTGAATTCAGGAGATAAAATTCTGCTATTAAATTTCAGGCAAGATGTGCACTTCCAGCAGAAAGAGCCAACAGTAAACATTTTTGGTGAAGGAAGATTCAGTGAGGAATGTGACAGACAACAAAACTGCTTCAAACTAATGTGTCACCACATACCACACTGCAGTTCTATTCTCAGAAAGAAGGCTGGCCAGGGAAGCCACCCCGGCCAAGGCTTTCAAGCTTCTCCAGCCTCCTGTAATTCTTCTTTCCGAGTTGTTATACCTGCATATCCTCAGCATCTCCCATCACTGCCAATTCTACAGCTCAGGGTTGCTTTTTTTGTGATGAAGCAGGGAGAAAAGTCTTAAGGTTTTGCCCTTTTTTTTTTTTTAGAACGCTTTATAATTTTTATTTCAGGCTTGCAGGATAAATCCCAGAGGCTCACATCCTAAAAAATGGCTTTTTGTAATTTTTCTCAGCCTTTAAACAGTATGATTGAACAACGGAAGTTACTAACACCCCTGAACTCATCGGCAGACATATTCAGAGATAACCTAGACAGTCTCAGCTGTTCAAAGCGCTGACAGATCCCACTTCAGTCTATCCAGTCTATTTCTATTGCTGTCAGATTCATCCCAGTTTATTGGTTCATTTACATGACTTGGAAGGCAGAACAAGCGCTGACTGACACATTTACGGCCACAAGGGTGCTATGGAACACCATACAGCAGAAAGTGAGGACACTTTACCAGTGGGTCCAAACCCTGTTTCACGCAAAAAATCGTGATGGATTTCATGCACTGCATCAATGTGGTCAAACACTGAAAAGCAAAGGTAAGTTCCATGCCATTTACCCAATTCACTTTTCAACTATGAATTCTGCAAGCAGAAAGATCAAAGAACAGTTTTCTGTCTACCACAACACGCCTTGTTAACCTTAGCTGGAAGGTTGAACTCTTTGGATGGTAGCACACTCATGATCTGTTTGATGTTTGTTCCCAGAATAATTAAATGGCAGCTGACAAGACAGATAACTAACTCACAGAAGCAGTCCCTTGGAAAAAAAAAAAGTAAGGTAAGCAAGACAGCCTTTCATTTGTCAAAAAGAAACAAAAGATCTACAGGCAGCAATGTTTTTAGTGATTAATGAGAGAACGGAATTAAATACAGCGTTACCTTCATAAGCGTGATAGTTGTAGTAGGCAAAGTGATTCCTTCTCCCTGGGGTTAGAAACACATGCAGAGGACCCAGGTGAAGGCAGCACCAGCAGGACAGATACCATGCAGAACATGCGGAAGAGAGCAGGAAAAGAAAAGACAGGAAAGGGTGAAACTGTAACCAGACAACACTTCTTCAATTTATAAGGATGAAGTGCATTAAACTCTTTCAACTTTAGTAACTTTTAGAAACTGCGCAGAATATAAAGACATCAGTACTATGAAGCTACTGAATGAAACAATCCTTATTGTTTAGAGAAGTGACAACAGGCTGTTAGAAAAAATACATGAATAACAGGTCAGTCCCAAAGTGCAAAGGCACAGCATCGCCACCTGTGGCATTTCAGATTGGTTTTCCTCCCTCAGTCAATGGATGTCTTGCTCCACTGCCCAAGCACAATGTTTTAATACTAAAGCAATGAGGCTCCGTGAAGAGCTGAGAGTTTAGAGCACAAAAAAAGAAATGGAAAGTACTATTAAAAGAACCCAAAATATTAATAGGCAAATCAAACCTCAGCATATAAAATACAATATAAAATACATTTAATATACTCTGTGTACTTCTAATTTCATCTGGCTTTTAAAAACAAACAAAAAAATCCCCCCAAAGCCCCACCCAAAGCCCCCACACTATTTGACTATGAATTTAACCATTTGTTGGCACTTCTAGTCAAAGTTTTCAGCACCATTTTCCAACCTTGCTTCCCAAAAGTAAATACCCAGACTTTAAATTGTAAATCACTTGCTTGGATATCCGAGTATACCCAAGTTACACTTGACAGGAAAAAGAGCTGCCAGTAACTAAACCACCAAAAATGAAAGTCTATATCCAAATCTTTAAACATGAAGACAATACAAATTTAAAAGTAGAAGTTGTACATGTTTGATCAGTTGTTGGGCTATAAACAATCAAGCTCCCCTGGCTGTTCCTAGATCATAAAATTAATTGTAAATTACAGTGCAGCCCAGAGAGCTGGAATGATGACAAAATAAAGCCCAGCCTTGTTAGTGATCTGAAGGTTCCGTATAGGCTGAAAAATGTTTAGCAAACAAGTTTGATTAAAAAATTCGTGTTCTTGTCCTTCTGAAAAATGTATTTTTCATGTACAGCACTGTCAAATGTATATTACTAGGTACGCTACAGTATACTTCTGAGTGTAAATAAGACATAAGCAGTGTTTTTCTGGTTCCTCCACCAAATCACAAGGCGACATGTTAAACTATTTCCCTTATTATTGAGTTTTAAACTGCAAAATCCAAAGGAAGGTGAAGACTTAATGATTTTTTTTTAAACACTTCATACTTGCAACCATGCTAATAGAGACAAAGTCTTAGTCACTCATTTCTCCCCCCCCCCTTCTTTTTTTACTTCAAATATTTGCCACTGCTATTTTGATATTATAGCGATAAGCAGCCCTACCTCTAGATAGCTCCAGTTCAGAATCTGACACAAGCAGAACAACTGACGCAGCATTCACTGACATTGCCAACAGACTTTCTTGTGCTTCCAGTGAAAGTCTTATTTTTGAAAATCTAAATGACCATTACTTAGTATGGAATGTATTGTGGTTATTTACATTACTAGATAACCAGAAATTCTTACCTGGACTTAATTCTACCAGGTATGGTAGTTTCTCAGGAGGAAGGCAAGAGCCATAGCCAGACCCGTCAACTCTTTCCTTCCCCTTTAATGGCTTTCCGTCAGTTATTTTCTTGGATTTCTTTGGGACATAATCAGGAGGTCGCCTTTTCAACTGAAAGACTAGTATTCCTAAAACACAGTATTATACATCTTTTGAATCTCCGTTTCAGTGAACAAGCACACATCTAACTTCTATTAATATGTTCCACAGGAATACTTCCAGCTTACTAAGTTTCTCATACCTCTTTATGTAGTCATTTTTAAGTTAAAACTATTTAAAAGATTAATAGCATGCTTCTCCAAAGTGGATAATTTAGAAAGTTTAGGACAAAATGTAAAACTCTCCTACTGTCTCAAGACGTATTACTACAAACAGCGCTAATGGAAATAGCAAATAACCCTAAAAGCACCTAGTATCAAAAGTGCCTGAAAACAAAACACTTAAAAGTAGATGTTCTAAATTTGTACTTTACGGGGGTCCACACCATGGCTGACAACACCCAAGGCACAAGAATCTGTTGGAGCTTTTTAGACATACCTTTATCACTAGGCCACTCCCTGAATATCTGCAGTGGACACTCATCATCATCAAGAATAGTTTCTTTAGCACCTTTATCATCACAGTGCTGAGCACCAGGAGGCAGCGTGACCTAGAAAAGAACCATTATCAGTTTTCAGAGCTGTCAGTGGACAATTAGGACAGAGGATTCAGGAGTGTATCTTCTGGTTTGTTTTTTTTAAAAACAAGAGATAAATCAAAAGAATTCAGTAACTTGAAATGCATTTTGCTTTCCATGACTTTTTCCAACTCTCTTTTTTGCCTCATTAACAGTTGAATCGCACATCCCAGAACACCAAGTATATTTAAAAAGCGAAGGAAAGCAAGTTACACTTAAGGAAGACAACACCATCTTCCACTAAACAAAATCATTCCAATTTCTCAACAGAAAAGGAAAAAAAAAATTATCTGTGGAGTTAAAAAAATAAAACTGAAGTTTCCTTTATTATCTCCCACACTTGAATCAGCCTTTCATTTTGCTAATGCCATTCTGTTAACACATCATGCAAGCGCCTTTAGAAATGGCAAGACAAGCTGCCAAAGACAATGTTGAGATACCTCCTGCATCCTTGTCTTACCGACCTTTACCCAGTCTCCACAGAGACTAAGGGCACGACTGGAGCATTTCACACAACTGCTTCGTGCTGTCTGGCTTTCAGGAAGAACCAAAACCAAGTGTACTTTGGGAACAGAACCACAGACTGTTCATCACTTTTAGAGCTCTATCGTTCCAAGCTACAGGAAAGGGGAAGATGTGACTCATGAGTCCTGACTCTAAAGCAGACAGAGTCTGTGATTTCATGCACATTTGCATTACTGCTCCCCACAGTGATGAAGCACAAAAAACAATGACAGGCAGCACTGCACTGCCCGAGTACCTTCTAAAGTCTTTCAAAGACACGTCTGAATAAGAAAATAAAATAAAATACATTTTACTCCCTCATTTGTGATCCTAACAACGTTATTTAAATTCATAGACAGCTCTATTTTAAACAAACTATTCCAAATTATTCCCATCTCTGAACTATGACCCAGGCAACACCTTCTGAAGTAATGCAGATATTGGTTTCCGCACCCTGCGATGGTGCAGCCCTCAAGAGGCTTTCCACTCTCGTTTGTCGCCTCCTCTCCACGCTCATTGCAGTATTAACTAAGTTCTCACAGATCCACCTCAAACATCCTTTCATCTTCCTCCAAGCAGGAAACAAGTACACTTAAGATCAAAAGAATGTAATCAAGTCATTGGCCTTTCCTTAAAATATTTTCTATGCAAAACCTAGCTAAACATAGGACTAATTCAACTACCTTTAATTACATTTTCAAATAGACAAGATATTATAAAACGAGGAAAACATTAAAATGTATAAACCAAAGGGGAAACAAACACATCTGCACTCAAATCTTATCTCGCCAAACCACTCTTTTCTATTTCACATTTCAGATTTTAAAATCAATTATACCTAAGGGCTGATTTTGATTAGCTAATTAAAGTAACACCACGCTTCAAGCCTTATTCAACAAGCAACAATTTTTAAATTCCAAAGCCCTCAAGAGATAAGGTAACTAGTTACAAGACAAGAACTACATGCTACAGCAGGAGTACCAGTGGCTGGCCACTACTGCACTGGGGAGCAAACCAAAGAAAACCCAAATGTAGCAAAGTTAGAGGATGGATGGGATATAAATACACAGGTGCAACTACTTGAACCCAATACTAGTGCCTTGGAACTTGGATGAGCACCTCTGCTTGGCATTGGACTTAACGGCAACAATGGTTATCTAGGCAAGCTAGAGAAAAGGGGTCACAAAAGCACTAATCCCCTCATCGTCCTAGCCAGTTACCATTCCTCTTGTTCCTCAGGAAGTGTGAGCTAACTCGGCCATACCTCACTTGAAAAACATGTGCAACCTCACCTACAGAAAGACACAAAACACATCTGAGCTCATAGAATCACAGAATCATTAAGGTTGGAAAAGACCTCAAGGATCATCAAGTCCAACCGTCAATCCAACACCACCCAACCCACTAACCCATGTCCCCAAGCACCACATCTACACGTTTCTTGAACCCCTCCAGGGATGGTGACTCCACCACTTCCCTGGGCAGCCTGTTCCAATGCCTGATCACTCTTGCAGGGAAGAAATTTTTTCTAATATCCAGCCTAAACCTCCCCTGGTGCAATTTGAGGCTGTTTCCTCTTGTCCCATCACTTGTTACTTTAGAGCAGAGCCCAGCACCCCCCTCACTGCACCCTCCTTTCAGGCAGCTGTAGAGAGTGATGAGATCTCCTCTCAGCCTCCTCTTCTCCAGACTGAACCCCCCCAGCTCCCTCAGCCGCTCCTCGTCAGACCTGTGCTCCAGACCCTTCACGCAGGCCTCGAGGCTTCTAATCGTGGTGAAGCTATTTTAGAAACCATCTCTATGTTTTAGGCAAATGTTGCCTCAGCGTGACCCACAAAGCTGAAATTCCTACATTTTAGAAGAACAGAAAAACACGGAAACAAGCTGATATGATGACCGAGTTTTGGCTAATGGGTAGAGATTTGCTTTCATTTTGAAAAACTGAAGATCCAGTTAAATATCCTTTCATCCATACGGACTACTGAGATCAGGCACTGACATTTCCCTGATTTCTGCAACTGCATAGCAAATGGAGATGGGTAAAACCAGCTTAAGATCACACATCTTGGAAGCAGGTTGTCAGCTGACAACCTATGAACTGAAAGAAATTCTTAACAGATAATTAGGAAGAATATACTCTGCTTCCTCATAATTGCATTCATAAGCATATACAAATTATCATCAAGTCATTCCAATCTGTATTTATTCATTTAGAATGCAGTAAAACATGCAGCAAATACGAGCCAAGAAATTTAAATGAAGTCCACAACTTAGGACTTCACTTCCAAGGCATTTGTGGGGATAAACAAGTAAGAGAAAATAATACTCAAATATTTAAGCCCTCGTGGTAAGTAACAGCTATAGATCAAGTTATCAGATCTACCCTCAGCAAAAGTTTCACACAAAAAACCCCACACTATAATAGGTCTTCAATAAGCTCTTTTGTAATTTTAATGTTTTGTAAATAAAATTTTTGAATGTTTTAATACACCTGCTTACTCAAATGAATTAACTCTCCATTTTCCTTATAAGTTGGGAACACAAGCTCTTTACATGCCCCTGAGAAAAACCAAGAACAACAGAAATCCCTAAAAAAAAAGTTTAATTCCTCACATCTGTAAAGTCTCCTTAAAAAAAAAGGCCAACCAAAACTAATCACCATGAACTGCATGGTTTTGCTTGACATTACAAAAAAGTTATTCATGCCTTAAAATTGAGTAAAATATAAGAGCAAGCTAAAACAAAAGACTAATCATGATTCTACTTTTAAGAGTTAACTGGTTTGCTGCATGCCTCAAATCTTTTGCCCTAAGTGAATAATCGCAGGTAGCTTGCAAGACTGTCTCATTAATTTGACATCTTGAGAGATGTGCAGTGAACCCCAT
>WKFP01015071.1:243211-268619 GCA_011057875.1 Pterocles orientalis
AGTTTAATTCCTCACATCTGTAAAGTCTCCTTAAAAAAAAAGGCCAACCAAAACTAATCACCATGAACTGCATGGTTTTGCTTGACATTACAAAAAAGTTATTCATGCCTTAAAATTGAGTAAAATATAAGAGCAAGCTAAAACAAAAGACTAATCATGATTCTACTTTTAAGAGTTAACTGGTTTGCTGCATGCCTCAAATCTTTTGCCCTAAGTGAATAATCGCAGGTAGCTTGCAAGACTGTCTCATTAATTTGACATCTTGAGAGATGTGCAGTGAACCCCATATTATGCAGGGAAACTCAAACCAAGCAAACTGAAACAACCTTTTATTTATTTGACTACACAGAAAAGCACTTTAGAAGTGGGCATAAAGGTACAGCCCAATACACCACAAACCAGGGCATGAAAACAAGCAACTAACACGAAACCGCCATTTACAATGGGAGCTGTCAATGGGAAGGTGTTTAAAAAAGTTCTTAAAATGTTCATCTCTCAACTGAGACTTCAGAAGTGAGTGAACTTTATTACAGGTACTTACACAGCATTATAAAGGTCATATAACTTAAAATCTGTCTTAATAGTGAAGTAAACGTCACCTACTTCCACAGAACGCTGCAAAGCATCCAAAGAACAGGGGCAAAAGCCCAGCAGGGGTAAAGCCCAGCTATGAGAGTAAAGAAGTACCAATGGCTATGAGCCCTGTTTAGCCCTGTATTTGTGAGCTTCCACAAAAGAAAACAGTGACGAAAGCCACACCAAGCCAAAGCTAGGATATTTTAATCATTCAAGGAAGGAAAGCAATTTCACAAAATATGTGGCTAAAAAGAGATTTTAAAGTTAGGTTAAAAATACTCAACTTTATTAAAAAAGGAAGGATGATCGTATTTAAAACCCAATTAGCAGAGGCACTGAGAAAGGCCAAGTAGATTGCAACCAACCACAATGACTTACGGTGCGCAGAACGGCAAGGTCTTCTATGTTTCAAGGAGTAAAAAAAGATCTACTAGGCAATGAAGACCACTCACGCATTTCAAACAAACATAAGCACACAACTAATGTCAGTACAGAAACTCTCTACATCAAGATGTGTTGCTCAGAAAAGACAAAATATTTCCCAAAGTGCTTCCAGAAAACAAATTTCAATTGATTTGCTTCACAGTGAAGTCTTTGTTAATCTTTCCTGAGATCAAAGTAACATTCCTCAGACTACTTTCTACATTAAACATCCCCACACGAGATCAGAGAAAAAGGGAAGGTGAGAGAGAACACCACCACAGTGACTTGCAATAGCTCCCCTCATCAGTCCGCGATCAGTTCAATAAATTCCTGAAAATATAAATAGTTCATGATACATCATAATACTCTCTAACTCTGAACTAAACAGACTGATGCAAAACTATCCTCCAAATTCAGTCACAATGTCTCTGCCATAGCCCACAATTCTCTCAAACCAGCAGAAAAATGAGTGTGTCAAATCAGCAGCTTATTAAATAAGATCAGTGACTGAGAATCATGAATTTAATTTATAGAACCCACAATACGAAGATAATTGTCATAATTAAAACAACACATAAAAAAACCACTTTGCAGCCAAAACTGAGAATCAATTTTTAATATGCTGTGTAATAAAAAAAACGCCTATTACTTACAGAATTATTCCTCTCTCTAATAAAAACCTAGGTAAAATTTTACTGAAGTAAAATTAACTTTCACAGTTGGCGCCCCAATTACAGGTTAGTGAATACAAGGATAAAATGACCAGAACTTCACTAAAAATATGTCTAGAATTAGGACAAAACTTTTGAAGCAATAAAAACTAAGATTAGTCCACTGTTAAAAAAAAAACACAAAAGCACTACCATTGTACGTTTTTCTTATTACTAATTAGAACAAACATGTCAATTCCCAGCTGACGATACCACCTGAGGCTGTAAGCACAGCAGAAGTAGACACTTGGGTTACTCCAAGATACCATTAAAAAAAAATAAAATTGCTTTCCAATTTTTTTAAGACTAAAGATATATCCACGTCCTTTAGAGCAGTTAAAAAGTGGAGGGAATAGCAAATACTAGAGGCTTCTTACTGTTTTCCAGTGGTACTTTAAGCACTGGAGAAGAGAGCACAGTATGACAAACATGTTTCCCTTTCTTTCATCATTTCAAGGAGCACTAAATCCAAGTTTATTAGACAAGTCATAGTCAGAAATGTAATCAAAGATTTGACTCAAACAAGGATGTTTTCAAGTCTATTCTCCTTCTTCAGAAGATGATCTGGACAGAAGGTTGTAACTTTTAACCATTCCTGCCCAGGGGACTTTTTGATAAAGCCATACCTCTAAGAAACAGCAATTCTACACAATTCATTTAGAACTCCTAAAATAATTAAAATCTGACAATAAGTGTAAGTTTAACTTAAATGTTTCAATCTTTTCTAATGTCTAATGAGGGTAAACTACCGCTGAAAAGCATAAGGCAACAGCACATAACATACAACTTTTATAACGGAGCTTGGACTCTGCGCTTTTGTCCCTGAGCAGACCCACACTTCATTCAGGGGAATAGCTTTGCTCACAAACAGAACAAATTTAGATACCCACAGGAATCTTAGTTTATACATCTGTGAACCAAAAGCACGCTTAGTGGTACAAAACCACAGTGCCAAATACTGAAATATGTTACTTTCCTTATTAATGTCTCCCTATGTAGCAAGTAATTATTTAGCAAGATTGGAAGATTTAGGTTCTAAAAACAACAAAACCTGACAAATCACTTCAGAATTCCTGAGGCTGTTAAGTTTAAAAAAAAAAAAATTAATTGCAAAACTACCTAAGTCTTTCAATTTAGTTTTAAAGCTATTGCAAGGAACAAAATCAAGTACGAAGCATATGAAAACTGTGATTTAGTAATTTCACTTACACGAGCGATACAATAATCCTTGGGATTTTCCTTCTCTAGACCGTATTTTTCCAGTGCTTCAATAACTGCGAAATCTGCAGTATCTGTAGTGGACAGCAGGATTGTCTTGTACGGTATATTTGGTTTTAAACTGTCTGCATAAATCCTCAGTGTCCCACCTTGGGAAAAAAAATTAATTAGCAACGCTAGCAGAGAATAAAAACACAGACACACAGCCTTTTACTATATTTCTAACAGAAAATAAGAATGAACCCCTTGCAGAATCATTTAGTCAATCCACTAATACAAGAAAGGTTACATAACATCCCTGAAAAAATTTGTCTCTGCCATTGGTAAAAACCTGCAGTGATGCTTTCCTAAGGTCTCTAAGCCAGACTTGTCCCCAGTGCTTCACCATTCTCAATATTACCTGAAGTTACAATGAAACAGTGAACAACTGGATGAAGAACTGATGTCTCCCATCTTAACAGCAAGTTTGTGCTGACCTTGAAGAATCTCCCCTCTCTTTAAAAAGCCCATTTAAGATTTCCCTCAGGTAAATGTTTTCTACACCTCAAACTCCTTCACTTCTCTTCCATGGACAGAATACCTCATTTGAGGCTTTATTAGTACTGATATTGCTTCATTCCTTCATTTGACACTGATGTTATACAATCACTGCTGTATCCCCCCACCAACAATGTGAAATACTTGATCATTGATATTCACAAGATCTACCAGAACCCTTTGTGCAGACCTGAACAATCTGAACAATCACTCTTTGCCATCCCATATTTGTGCTCCTGATTGCATTTTTATATTCAGGTCACTCAGCTCGTTCTTACTAAAATGAATGACATTTATTTCAGAAGACTTTCTCAGTCTGTCAGTTTAATAAGCCTAATTCTGTCCTTCCTTCTTTCCCTCCTTAGCACTGTTAGCAAGATCGATGACCGTATTCTTTCCTATCAATTTGCCCATCACTAAAAGCTTTGACTCGTACTCATCACACACTCCTGACCTCTGCAAATCCTTCATTCAGTCACACCATAGATAAATTAGCCATGAAAGTACAAAAAAAGTTGGACAAAGCAGAAGTTAAATCAAATTTACAGGAGTTGCTGGCCTTAAAAATACTCTCTGGGTAAAAGGTTTACTGTTTATAACTCAACCAGAAGAAATCTAAGTACCTGAGTCTGGCCTGCCATCGGAACTGCGAAATTCCTGCATTCTCTTCTCCAGTTTTTGCTGCCGCCGCCGTTTCATAACCACCTCAGGATTGGATATTGTGCGAGTGAAGCTGGTCTCAGGCATATCTTTGTAAACCTCCGCTGCAAGGCGAGAATTCTCACTGCCAAGTTAATGTAAATAAAAAAAAAATGAAATTAATAGATTAAAATACATATATCCTCATCACTTCGTAAGGGACAAAAGAATCCGTATACATAGGGGATCAATGAAGTTATTAAAAAATGGTTTCTCCACGAGCTTCACTTTTGCTGGGACTAACACTGTTTATGTATCAATGCTCACCTGAAACAGACATTAACTCATTTATACTTGCCAATTTTCAAGGGGAAAAAAAAAGCACTAAAGAAACTTTAAATTCTATCTCTAGCTTTACTCTGAGTCAGCAGATTGCAAATCACGTGGAAGTGGAGTGAGCACATGCTTGCAGCTCATGTTTTTTCTTTTGTTAATGCTGAGCAACTAAATCCTCTATTATATGTCAATCAGTCAACTAATTTCTTTCATCTCCAAGAATCTGTTATCAATGAATAAGTTTTCATCATTCATTTTCTTTCTGGGTATGTTAAAAACCCACCACTAATTATTTTTTTTCTGGTGTATTACACACAAAACCTACAGAATCTAGTGCAGAGAAAGTTCAATTCAATGTAGAACTTCCTCAGCTTTCTAGTTCTATATACAGTTATTCATGTCTGACTCATGTGTTCCAGTTTTCTGTACAAGTGTCTTGCCCTGTCTCAAAGAATAAGACGCAGAATAAGACTTGAGTTCAAGAGTCGAAGAATTCAAAAGATTGGCTACCAAAATACATCTCAGAGAAAACCAAAGTGACAGTCAGGTGGCGAGTCAAATGTAAACGTCTACACATCCAATGTACAAACAAACCACAGAAATTATCACCTATTTCGGTTTATGATGACATTGCCCCCACATCAACTACTTACTTTTGAAAGAAACAACAACTTATTTAGTAGAGAGGAGGAATCCTTTCAAGTAAGATGTAGATTTTACGAACCAATCAAATTTTAAAACACTTACATATCATCCCCATGAAGAAGTCTATCATCTTTATCTGATGCTTGTCGCAATGCCTCTTTTTCACGCCTCTTTTTTTCTTTTTTTTCTTTTTTTGAGAGAGTTCGTTTGAAATTTTGAATTACTCCCTCTTTTTCTTGTTTTTCAGGGCCATTACTCTGAGCCTTCTGAAATAAATGAGTTTAAAACAACTTCCATCATTTTTAGTCCAACGAAAAGTTAGTATTGGTTTTAACTTTCCAGATAAAACTGATTAAGACATAGTATCACTAACACAAAAGCAATACTCCAGGGAACAGATAGGACTAATACTCTCCAGAATAACATAGAAGGCAAAAATAATTTCATACTCCAAAGCAGGTATGAATGACTAAGCACCTTGTCCTCAAGAGAGGGAAGAAACAGCACAATTTTCCTTGAATAATGTCTACTATCTACTTGGCCTCAAACAGTAACTGAAGGCTGCAAAACACATTTCTGCCTCCCAGTAAAAATATTTTGCAAAACAACGCTGCACATAATCTGTTTTCAAGACAACTGTGTTGGAGCATCAGATAAGAATAGACTGCTGAAGGAAAAACATTATAGAAGATATTTCCCTTATGGTGTGTTTTTCTGAGTTGTCCTTCCAGTGTTCTTTTCTTCAAATCCTGGTCCTTGCATGCACAAGATACCTGTAATCCTAGGCTTATTTGCCTTCTGTAGAGAAAATAACTTCAGAAGCCAAAGTCTGATTGAATGTAATATTTAAATGACTAACGTAAAAAAAAGCTTTTGCATGGCTGATGTTCGCATGTCCCCCATTTTGCATTTAAAAGGTTAAAAAAAACCAAAAAAAACAAAAAAAACAAACCTCCCCAAAAGGAAACAGTCTTCCATCAATTTTGTTAAGAAACAGAATGACAGGTAGGGAGGTAACAATTTTTAGTTATTTAACTCCATCTGGCATCCCCTTTTAAAGGCTCTGCAAGAGGCAGCATGACCTCCCAGGTGTTGGCCATCATATACTATTTGAGGGAATTTTTCATTCAGCATATTAGAACAAAAGACTCACCTTTGGAGGAAGCGTATCATTCTCATTCTTGAGAACAAATCTTCCCTCTCGATCGTCTTTGTTCCAGTTTAACTGTACAACAAGAGGCTTCTCATCTACATCTAATCTTCTTTCTTCTTCAAAAAAATGAAAAGCAGTAACAGTTACTTGGCACTTCAAGAGCAAAAATATTTAGAAACAAGCTACTCTCTTAAAAAAAAAAAGTTTGCTGAACAGTAGACATCAGTTGATGCTTCCCTGTTAAGCAGAGGGACAGACAGCCTGGGGAGCCAGAAATATATGTCCCCTTTCCAGCAACCAGCCTAAGTGTATTCTCTCTATGAACTCAAGCTAAAGGTCCACGAAAAGTACTTATGCATACCTCCTTAGTCAGAACTGAAGTCCGGGAACACAAAATCATCACTCAAGAGGAGAAGGTACAACTACAGTTATAATATTTCAAACTTTATAACTTCATGAGACTTCCAAATAATCATTTTCCTTATTTTAAATTTAAGAAGTCTGATTGTGGCAAAAGAACTACTATCCTGGAAAGATTCTACAAAAATAAACCCGATTATTAAATAAAAAAATCCATTACGCACATATACTAGACAACACTTAATTTAGTATATGTATTTTAAGTATATGAAAAAAAATCTGAGAGAGTGATTAAGAAAATTAAAGAAGTTTTGCCATTTGATCTGCCTTCTAGAAGTCAGAGACTCTATATGCACAGCAAGCCAATGTCTTTGCAGTTACGTTTCATTTAGTGAATGAAGTGCCTCTCTTATGAGCCATGTTTTAAAACATCAGCAACTTGGTCTATAAAGGACTATAAGTACACTGTTAACACATTTTTAAAGAAACCCAAAGTAGAAAAAAAATCATATTCCTTACTTAAATTGGTGATGACACATGTGCTTTCCCCTAATCCCATATAGCTCACATCAAGTCATCATTCGTAGACCACGAAAAGTGACACGTTCCCCAATACACTTCCATTCTCTATCTCAAATTATTTTCAGTCTTTCAAAAGCAGAACTTAAGGTAGTTAAACCACTTGGGTAAGCTTCCAAAGTACAAAAAAAAAGAAAAAGCATGACAAAAAGGCAGTTTCTCCTATTCCTGTCTCCACCACCACCACACACACTGCCACCTTCCAACCTGAAGTTTTCTGCTGGGGTGGGGAAACACAGCAGCCACTAAGATACCCAAGTTCTTCACAGGCAACATGAAAGGATCTGTTCAAGACACACAGTGGCTTCAAACTATGCTGAACTTCCCCCAATTTAGCAGTAAAATAACATGCATTATAAGGTTACCTGTATCAAAGGGATGTACTCTTAAGTGCTCCAATTTAACACTCCTATTCTCCCATTATAAATTTAGTCTCTACCTACTAGTTGTAAAAATAGCAACTCTCTCACAAACGTCAACAAATTAACAGGATGTCCAGTACAGAATTTAACAGATCATCATCAAAACCTTCATAGACTGCAGGTATGATATGCATACCTACATTTTGAAATACCACTCCACCACATAACAATTAGTAGTCACGTACTTAGGAATAAGAAGGCCAAGTCCGATGTGGTTCAGAAGGTGGGGGCACACCTGAAGATATTTTGGCTGGGAGTGGACAGGAAGGTGGTGTGGATGCAGGAAAGACTGGGTGAATAGATACTAACCTCCGCTGACGTGCACCTCGTAAAGCGAGTATTTAGGGGATGACAACATTCGCATGTCTGGTCGAAACTTCTCCGCAAGGGTTTCTATCACATCTTGAGTTGTGGCAGTACTAGAGACACGGATACATTTTGTTGCAAAATTTCCAGCTGCTTTATCTTGAAAGTAGAATCTCATTACTCCATGAAACTCTAGATCCTGTAAAGAAATAAAAACACAAACCTGAGTGCTAGCTAACAGTTACAAATTTCAGAGCTCTTTTATTATTTATTAGTCACAAATATATTACGGAGAGAAGACACTCAAATATCGCACTAATTTTCAAAATTTCCAGGACAGTAGAATTTGCTAACTAGGACACCATAAACTTGTAAAAACAAAGATATTCTGTAAAAAGAAATTAAGTACTCTATATTATTGGAAACATTTAAAACTTGAGTTTTTAAGTATTCAAATTTACAGCTACTGTCCAGAAACACAGCTTGAGACTAGTCTCAATGTGTCTGATGACCCAGAGCAGGTCCCTGTATCCCATGTCTGTAGGAGTGCAGGATAAACATCCCTGAAGAACAGCAACATGTCTCAAAGAGAACAGCCTTCTGTCACAGCAGCCCTGAACATCATCTTCTCTCTCCTCTTTCCTCCCCTTTATGCATTCTTCTCTCTTCTACCGGCATCTGTTTGTCCCAGAGACAGCCTGCTCAGGAAGCTAAATAATTCGATTTGTTTTATTTCCTATTTTTCAGAAAGGTTACTCTTTGGTACAGCTCCCTGAACACTCTGGGAGGGAAGCAAAGCTCCAGTCCCAACACAAGGTAAAAGGGAGGGAAGAAAGGGACTGCAACGGTTGGCCAGGTGGCTATACTACAGCTGCAACATCCAAACTACTCTGTATTCACATACTGAAATATTTTCCTTAGCCACCAGAGTCCTGCTGTCAACTCCAGCCCACCGAACTGCAGGAGGACACCGGCTGCCCACCCAGCTCTGCTCCTGGGCTGAACTCTGACTCCAAATTCAAATTTTAGCTCCCCAGCAGTCTCCGTGTGGTCGACTCTTGGCCCCTGCATAAACCCGAGCACTCACAAGGCCCTGCACTCACAGGGAATCAAGACGACTCAAGTGCCCTAGCTGACACTGCCAAGTTTCCTCTACAGTTTAATAATTTAAAAAAATAAAAAAGTGTTCTAACCTCCACTAAGACAAACACCTCAGCCATCGAGATATACACAGAAGCAAGCACTGTTCTTCCCAGGGCACTCCCGAGCCTGCGCCAATACAGCAGTTAAATGGAAACGCACAGGGTCTCTAGACAATGGTCAAATTTTGTTTTATTCTCCATTCTCTACTACTCACCTTTTAAAAGCATCCTATCTACTTAATTTCTTGTTTTTGCTTAGAATCATAGAACCATTAAGGTTGGAAAAGACCTCAAGGATCATCAAGTCCAACCCAACACCACCTAACCCACTAAACCACGTCCCTGAGCACCACATCTACACGTTTCTTGAACGCCTCCAGGGACTAATTATCCACATGAGGACCTACCCCTGTCACGCAGAAGGCTACCAATTGACTTCTGGAAAGCCTACCTACCATAGCAAATCAGAACTTTGTTACACTTATTCTTGCAACTTCCTCAGGGAGCTCCAAAAGGTTTAAGGTACAACTTCTTTCCACGAAGCTCTGCTGAGCCTTCAATCATCTTTGATAATTACCACATGTCCACGAATTCTGTATGTTACTGTAGTGTCTAATCACTACTGACAACATCCTGAGTAAATGTCCTCTTAATACCGGCCTTATGCCGCATTTATATCCAACCATCTAAAGGAATCACTACACACCAGTTAGTAAATTACTTCATCCCTCACTTTCCATAGAGTTGCTGGATGAACGTTGTCTGCTTCTAGCAACTTGCTTTCATGTTGACAACTTGTTCTCTAAGCTCTGAATAAACGCTGATTTGAGAGAGAGCTCCTCTGACAAATTACCCATAAAAGGTTCTTGGCAGGGTAACCCAAGATTTTCAACAACAAACACAGATGCAAAGCCAAGGTTTTCTGCTACCACCTTAGCTTCTGAAAGTTTCTTTTATAAAGTGATCATCTCATGGCCCTACGGCTTGTAGTAGGTTTGCTACTACTAATGTGCTGAAAGACTTTTCCAAATTTATTCCTCAAATTCTTTTGTTCTATCCGATGGTTTTATATTCTACTTGCTAGATTTTATATCCTTACAATTTTCCTCCTTTGGATACTACTTCAGCTTTGTAATAACTATCTTTGCCTGATGATCAGCCATGCCAGCTTCCTTTCACGCTTCTCTCGATAGCTGTCATGCTTCTGGTCTGGACCTCCAGCATAGCATCCCTAGTTCTCAGCAGGTGGCGAGTACTAGTTGCCTCTTTTAGCTTTAACAAGCTTCCCTAGCATAGCCATGATGTATTTCCAATCGAATTGGAAAATTCTGCAGTTTCTGCAAGAAAAATATATCCAAGCACGTTATGATCTCTAGTACAGACAGCATTCTGCAGGTAGCACTTTGAGCCACGTTCCACACACTCTTTTGGACTGATTTAAATGATTGCCTTTAAATGTTCCTTAACCATGATGCTTCAAAAACCAGCCACTACTCATTTTATAGCCAAGAGGTTTTGATCCACTTGTTTTTCGTTTCATTGCTTTGACAATCTGGATGGGAAAACAACTGAATGTATCAACAACTGGATGTCCATTAACCCCCACCCTCTTCTATGGCAGCTTCTCATTCTTTGTCCCCACAGCCCAGGGCCCCCTGAGCCTCAATTTTCAAAAGTTTTCCAATGGAAAAAAAAAAAAAAATAGACTGCACAACTGCATCTCAAGGCTCTGCCGATTCCCAGTGTAAAGCTCTAGTTCTATGTTCCTTTTGCAATAAGTTCCAAACTGTTCCTTTGGGCATTGCTAGAGTATTTAAATCAAAATGTCCAGTGATATGGAAGTCATTTGTTTCACATTTCAAAAAAATCAGGAAAGCTAGAGACGACAAAAAGGAAAAAAAAATCAAAATCAAAAAACCAACACACACACACACAGTCTTAATCTATATATCAAATGTGTGTATGTGTGTATATATATATATGTGTGTATATATATCTATACACACACACACACACACGCACGCATATTTCCAGTTGAAGTCACATTTAACTTTCTGGCCATGAGCTTAGCAGATTAAGATTTTAGGACTAAAGGAAATGGCCTCAAGTTGCACCAGGGGAAGTTTAGGCTGAATATTAGAAAAAATTTCTTCCCTGAAAGAGTGATCAGGCATTGGAACAGGCTGCCCAGGGAAGTGGTGGAGTCACCATCCCTGGAGGGGTTCAAGAAACGTGTAGATGTGGTGCTTGGGGACATGGGTTAGTGGGTTGGGTGGTGTTGGGTTGGACTTGATGATCCTTGAGGTCTCTTCCAACCTTAATGATTCTATGATTCTGTAACAAAACCCACACCAGACCAATGCCACCACCCACACCAAGACAACAAGGTGGACATCACACAAACTTTCACCCTCTAACTCTGCATTCAAGTGTTTATTTTCAAGAGGTACATTTCATCCTCAAACTCGCTCACTTCTGATTCTGTCATGTCTGCCCGGTAGGTTCACCGCAGTTTATAACATAGACTTGTGTCAAGAGAAGAGGCTAAAGAAGAAAAATCACTTGCCCTTAATCAAGTAGATACGCAAATATTTGTATGGCTTAACAGTACAGTGGAGAAATGCCCCCAAAACATTTACAAGTCTCTAAAACCCATCTTTCTCTAAAGATAAGAACTGCCATTTATAAATTACCCAGAAAATGACAAAATATTTTATGGATTTCAAAAGTGACTAATTACATAAGTGTATGAAAGGCCTTTTAAGCTGCTCTCAGGAGTTTTACATGCATCATGAGCAATTTTAGCATTCTCATCTAATCACATTTTAGATATTTTATGTATTTGCTGCTCAAGTCCATGGCTCCTTCGGAAGGAATGCAAGGGTACAGAACAGTCTTTGGCGACACAAATACAGCCAACCTTCACAAAATTCTAATTCTGATCATCTAGACTGCAAAATATATCTTTCCAAAGCACCTGGCAAAAGTCTGGTTTTTTAAGCCTTTCAAATAATAAAGAACATTTTCGGTAAATACAAAGCCTAGTTATGTCTCTCTATTACTGTCAGAAGTAGTTTCCAAAAGTCTATCCTACTCAAAAGAAGGTTATAAAAGTGCTTCAACTACTTGGTTATGACTTTTTGCATAAAGTCAATAACCTACAGTAACTGCTTCAAAACCAACGGGATAAATATTCCAAAAATGTGCCTTTAGAAAAAGAAAATAAAACCACACTAAAGCATCAGAATGGCAGACTTGAAACAACAACATTCACAATAGCAAAAGACTTCAAAATTCTACAAAATCTTGTGAAAAGCTTTGATGAAACACTTAGAAACCATCTGTGTACTCAGTGCTGTCACCCTCCTCCAACATCCTCCTCGATGACCTCAGACCATCATCAACTGAAAAAAAGCACTACAAAAGCAGGAAGCAAAGAAACTTTAACACATACCAGAGTCCCACGGATCACTTAGGTCACATTTCAAATTGAAAATGTGACATTAATTTCACAGAATCATAGAATCACAAAATGCTTTGGATCAGAAAGACTGCAAAATATAATTTTCAAAGCACCTGGCAAAAGTCTGGTCTTTTTAAGCCTTTCAAATAATAAAGAACATTTTCGGTAAATACAAAGTGATTCCTGTTTCTCCAACGGTTTGTTTGATCTATAAATCTAGCTTCCAGTTACTATTAAGTGGGTATTTCTGCTTTAAAGCAGTAATCAGTAATAATCAAGATAATCACTCCTTTCAAGTTATGTTATACAGAAGAACAAATAAGTAAGAGAGGCAGAGAAGAGCCTTTCAAGCTTTGGCCTCCGATTATGGAGGCTGGTAACATACACACATGAAAGGTGTTAACAGTTACGGAAGCCAGAGGTATTTAATACTTTGGTTATTTGAAAAACCCCCACAGAAAAACAGCTCCTTTTTTTCCCCAAGGAGAACATAGTCAAGAAGGAATATGAAGAACAGGTAGAAAGAAACAAAAAGACTGTACTGCAAGGTATAGAAAAAGTCTGCAACGGGACACAGTAGGATTTGTAGCGGGGAAACCCAGACTTCCTGAAGAATCAGAGAGGCTTGTGCAAACAAAGCAGTAATATCCAGCAGCAGTAATCTGTAGCCACGCTCCCGTATGAGAACAGAAACCCTTCCTTTATCATGTCCGAGGAGGCAATGAGGGAGTGTTATCCCAGGATGGAGGATGCAGCAATGAGATCAGGATCCCTGTTCCCATAAGGCAAGCAAAGAATACTCATAGGCTTTTAAACTATTATCAATCACAAAGCAATACATATTTCAAGACTTAAGAATATTACACACTATCCATTTTGTAAACTAATCAATCTCTTGAGCAGTAGAGAATACACAAACTTCCCTCCAGAAATCCTCATCTCTAACCCCTCCAAGAGTCTACCTTTATCTCTTTTAGCTGCACTGATAACACTGTTTGCCTTGCAAGCAGCATTCTGCATGACTGCATCGAGAAAATACCAAAAACCAGCATTAAGAACATCCCATCTATCTTTCTGTCCCATTCAAATTCTACAGGCAAAAACCTACAGAAGACTAACTCCTAACTAAGCTGTGATTATTATTCACATACACGAACTTGTTGCTCGGGAGTTTTGCTAATAGACTAGAAATCACAATAAAACCAATTCACAGCGCAACAGTTAGAATTAAAGCAAATCCGAGTTGCTTTCAGATGAATTGAGGTCACTATATTGATAGAACAGGTCAGCATAACAGCAGTATTATCACTGCAGGATATTCTGAAACACCACCAAATGTCTTTGGACTTGACCCATTGTCAGTCTACAGAGCAAAATGGAATTGCTTCCTTTGCCTCTCAAAAGCCATAAGTGTGCAACAAATCCATGCAATTCTAATGAATAGATGAATATTAAAAAATTATTCCTACAAGATTCTAAACCCCAAACATATTAAGTCTCTAAGGGAGTAAACATCGTAATTCCATGAGGGTCAGGTTTCTAGAATACATTCCCAGCACTGAATTCTCAATTTGAAACTAAAGGATAGACAACATTTTTGTACACAGACTCTACAGCCAACTATTAAAAAGGAATTCCAGATAGTCTTAAGAAAAAAAAAATAATCCTGTTAACTGTTATAAACTGTTTTCCATGTAATGGAGAAAAGCAACATTCTTGCTAAGCTACAGTTTTTCTGATACCTTCAAAAAGTACAGCTTCAAGATTAAGGATCAAATAACCTAAAAGATTCCAAGACAAAAGGGGAAGAACAATACAGATGAAAAACAGCTCCTATAAAAATAATTTTCGCCAGCTTTATTTCCTCTTCCAAACGTTTTGACACCTGGATCAACAAAGACTTTCCACTCCAGAATGACTCATTCTGCCCCAACAATTTCTGCACACCATAACACTCACAGAAAGCTCAGCTGTTGGTCCTGCTTCTATCAGAGAGTATTATCAATAACCCACAATACAAGGGGCATAACTAAATGAAATCCTGTTTATTTTCCTGAAGAAAATGGTATCTTAGTTACCAGCCCCGCTATAACAAGAAAGAAAGCCTCAAGATCAAAAACCACTTTTATAATACAAATGTAACGTAATGAAGGAAATGTAAACCCCATTGCAGTATGACAAATGCTACACAAATCAAATCTTAAAATAACGCCAAAATTCATGTCTATAAACATAACTAAACCATACTCTAAAAAGCATTTACTTTATAAATGCAGCTTGAATGCCCATGTGAACCTTAAATTATCACAGATATAAATATTCTGCCTTATATGTATTCTCCCTACTTCCTATTACTTACCTGCCGACATACTAAAACTGATTATTATAATGACTCAGGATGAAACAAACGCTACTGCAATCTTGAATATTTTCCTGGTGAGTTACACCTTACAGTTCAAAAAATTAAGCTTCAGAACAGACCCACCTATGCGAGGCAGATGAACCAGAATATTTCCTACCTACTTCAAAGCAAAAAAAAAAAAAAAATTATTTCAGATGTGTATTTTGACAAAGCCACCAGACTCAGCATGCAGCCAGGAACTACGCTTCATGCTGAAAACTCTTCAGTTTTCCTAACCTTACACAAAAGACATTGTTGTACAAGCAACATGAAGTGTCTTCAAGCAAAATTTACAACTCTGAAAGCAGCTACCATTAAAAATAAACGAAAGTCTGCCAAGGATGCTCCCCAAAAGCATGACAGGCTTAACCTTCTAACTCTTTAGTTTTCAAATCTACTGCAAATGATTGGGAAAATCTTACCAGCACTTGAAACTGTCTGCCACCTGCAGGATAGTTTTTGTGAAGCTGTGGTGAACAGCATAATTTAACCTTTCACAACTAAGCAGAGAAAATGTAGATTGTTCTTACAAAATAAAATCTACAACAGTTCACTGAAAAAAATATTTTCCAAAATAAGGACTACCAACAGTTCTACAACTATTTAATTATTCATTAAACTAGGCTGCATAAATTTAAAATGAAACAAAGAAAGCTACAGGAGATGAAATCAGACCCCCCCTTATAAACCATATTGATGCTGATGCAACAGCCATTCGGTGACTCTCCCAGTGCCACAACACTAAGGGTCTGGTAGTCACTGACGAGAGATACTTTGAAAACATGCCCCCCAAAAATAAATAAATAAAAAAAATCTAAAAAAAAAAAATAAATTATTTGAAAAATTGTTTGAAGGAAGTGACATGACAGAAAAAAAAAAGGAAAGTAATTGACACATGCTTGGGTGTTATCAAAATATCCTGAAAGTGTCTAACAACAAACCAGAGATACAGGCAGAGTACAATCACTTCCAAACCAGGTAAAAAGCAAGTCAAAACCAAAACAAAGCCTACTTTGAAACAGTCACACATATTTCAGAGCAAGAGCAAAAGTAACAAACAGTGATGGCCCTCAAGAAAACATCACTTCCCTTTCTACTATTTAGTTACAACCTGTTGCTGTTGCAGAATTAACAACTTGATGCTTATGCACAACTCCAGAAAACTTATGAGAAGAAAAAAATAGGACAGACAATCCCACTATAGCTTCTTTCAGATACATCTTTAAAAAACTTTCATTTAATCTGAATTCTTCATACTATTTATTGTGCTAAAGAATGTTCCTTTTAAATAGTTGGAATTTGGAGGAAGAGGAACACATTATTGCATCCACCTCACAACACAACAGGAAAACTGTCGGGGGAGAAGGAAAGCTCAGGCACTACAAGTCTGATTTTTCATCGGCACTGCTAGTCACCAACAACCTGCAGAGCTGCACCCCCTGCATTCAAGCATCTACAGGCATCAATCAGGCCAGAAAGAAGACCGCCCTTACTCACCTAAACATCACAAGTGTAGGCATGCAGTTCAAGCAACAGAAACTGTCGCTGCTGCAGAAAGCCCTTCCTCATACCAAGACGCTTATTGCCACCTCCTCCCTTATGCCAGGCACGAGCATCCTGCAGCTCCACAGGTACATGAATCACGTTCACACCAAAGTCCTGCTTTCAGCTGGAGCAGAGCTAACTCAGAAGGTATTCTTTTTTCCCCCCACTCCACTCAGTGTGGAGGAAGCTGTCAGAGCCAGCAGTTGGATGAGTGTGTCCTTCTGCTGGCACCTTGTGTCACCTTAAAGGAACCATGAAACTGCAACCGCTGCCAAGCCAGACATTTTATTCCCGCTTCTGCACTAGCATCGGGACACACCGGATGACTTTACACCATCATAAGCCAGCAGGTACTACTTTTTTCTCTTTCAGGTTATGCTGGCTTGGCATGCCTGAAGTCTCTGCAGAGGTCAGAGAAGCACCAGGGCCAAGAAGGGAGCAGGATGCAGCAGCCAGCTCTCACTGAGACACCTGCTCAGCACCACAGCTCAGCAGCAGCAGCACATCTGGTTGACTTAGCAGCACCCAGGCAACACTTAATTGTATTTCTGTTTTCTGACACACGGTGCTTATCCATTTCTGAAGAACAGTTAAGAGTATAACAGCACAGCAATAAGTCGTTCCTATGTACAGTGGAATTTTAAAGCTAGAGGCAATCAGGTTTTCCAGAGGTACATTTCAACTGCTGCATGTAAAAAGTGAAGATAAGTAGTTCTAGCCCATTTATCAAGTGGTATTATCATCAAAAAAAGTTTACTTGAGGATGCTGACAGCGATGGGGTGGAACTCTGAGCTAGACATGATGAGCAAAGTGGAAACTGTGGCCTGCTACAAGAATGGCAAACCTCTCAAACATTTTAAAGACTCATTCCACAAACTCATGACATTTAGAAAAATAAGCAATTTTTTATAGTTACAAACTAATGTTTAGAATACTGTAGTCTTAAAGGCATTTCTATAACAGGCAGACTGCAAGAGTTGTTGGACACTGGAGTTACACAATAATTTCTCTCCAATTTAGAAAGATCAAATTGTGTTCTCTAGAATAAATTTCCACAGATGAACTTATTAGACATAATCTTAAATCCATAACAAATGACAGTACAGCTAGTTTTCAAATTAATCAGTGAAACTCTGAAAAACTTTCATTTTTCAAATAACTTTTCAAGATAACTTCCACCCAAGAAGCAACAGATCTCTAACAGAAACACCAATCTGCTTATGACAAAAAGCTGCATTATCGAAACAATAATTTCCACCAGCAATCAAAACTCACGAAGCCCAGTCTCTTGTGGCTGTCCTTCCCGAAGCTCATCTCTGTTTTGTTACATGTGGCGCAAAGCAAATTATTCCTAACATTTCCCTCCTATGTGGATTTTCTAGTGTCCAGAAGTACACACACTATATAGTGGAAACTAAATCTGACAGCTTGTCTCTGTCTGAGCACTTACTGCAGCAACTACATGCTCCTGATGTGGGCTGAAGGTTCAATCTAACAACCACGAGATCAACTACAAACCAAATTTGACACAGGATCATTTTTCAATAGTGCAACCAGGGGTCAGATCATATTTATTTTTCTGCTGACACAGCCAAGAAAAACCGACCTAACTTCTACTCTGCAACGATAAACTTGATGGCATTACATGAGTTTCTCAGTCCTGTGGGATAATCTGCACCACACAGGGTTAAGACACCCAGCTACACTGACTGAACCAGAAAAACAGGGGTGCTACCTGATCCTCTGCATGCAAGTGCTCTGGCAACCAGTCTCATTAGTCAGGAGTTGAAAGTAGGAATGCTAACAAGCCTAATAGGAAACAAGCACCTGATTCTCCTGGAGCAGAGAAACTGTTAGCAGGGAATTAACTTGAAAAAAAACCTGAAGACTTTACCAAAAAACCCCACCAAATTGCACTTACACTCTTAACACACAATCTATTCTTGACTTTGACCCAAATGTCCCACTCCGTCCTCTGAGATAGGGTGCACTCACTCTAAAAATATTTCAAAAGGAGAAAAAAGATTTAATTCTTTTCTGGGAGACCTTAGGATATGAAGAATTATACAGCCAAACAAAACGTAAGAAGATGCTGTCTGGCAAAATGCAGAACAGGCAGGCCTACAAGGGATCATTGTGCACATAAATTTGGGGTGAAAGGGGTCCCAAATGCAAACACCCTCTCAACCTGTGTTTTCTTGTTGACAAATTGATGTTGATAAAGGTTTTATAGCAGGTCAAGATCTTGCCAAAAAGCAATGCGATAGCACAGGAATATCGTCAGTCTCTTGCCAGCTTTATGAACCTTATTACCCACTTTATAACCTCAAGAGACACTAACGTGCACTATTTAAGTTTGTTCCAGTTGTACAATAATTGCCGCACTGCCTTGGAATTCACTCTACAATCATGAAATTCATGCATTCCAGATCACATTGATTCAAATCCATCATCTGACTGGATTTCAAAGAGTTATTTTCCAAGTAATTTAGGTTCATCAAGCAGGTTTGAAGGAACACTAGCATTTCAAAATGGGGCCTTAGATGAAATCTTTGGTGTAACAATGCAATGGAAAAAGGGAGAAAGAACTCTTTTTGAACCATTATTAATTTTCCTTTCTACCTGAAATACTTACCCTAAGAAAAAAGCAAACAACCATACTGTGACCTATATAATCATCAACATCTACAGCATTAGTTTGAAAAAAAACCTCCAAAACCTAAAATCTGCACTGTTGAATGAAACTGAGCAAGACCAGCTGTGTCATTGCCAAAGATGCACCACCACAGCACTTATATGCAGCTTCACCTTGAGTATATACACACAGTTAAGACATCCTTCCAGTTACTTCCACCATATATCCAGAAAAAGGATGTTCAGTCACCGCAAATACAACCACAACAGAGTTTTACACATAAAAACGCCACACAGCTTTAGACATGATCAGCAGCATTAACTGTAACCTTTTTGAACACGTAAAAGAAACACTGGGTCTGTGTTGTAACTTCCCAACTGGAGGGAGGGTTTTTTAAAAAAAAATCACTGACAAATCCCTCCAGAATTATTGTTTTGAATAACTTGTTTGGTTTACCTTAAGGAATTGGGTAATTTCTTAAAACCTCCAAAGCAGCTCATTAATGCCATTGGTTATCCTTGTGTTGGTTGACATGACTATCAAGGGTACAGATAGCTTGGAAAAAGATACCTTCACAGGAGCCGTAATACTTTGGTAAACTTTATCTGTTGATAGCCTTCTCTCTGCAAAGTCTACTTAATCCTGCTGTATAATCTTTGGCAACAATTTCATCAAGCACTGTGCTTGCCGACTGACATTCAGCTTCAGTTAGTTGCATTTCAAAACAACTGCTGACAAGTTAAAAAAGGGCTTTCTCTGCAGTAACACTATCTACAGCATCTTCAGACAGATTGATTTTGCACGCACTGTTCTGTGAAGCTTTGACTATCCTCTTACTACGAACAAATTCCTCCATTCCAACACAAAAGCTAGTTCAAAGGAGTCCTAAACATATCAACAGATTTCTTACTGAGGCACTCCCACAACCAAAATATTGCTTTGGTTCCGATTTTATTCTCTCACTACTCTGTTTACTTTTAGATTTGAAAGAGAAGATACCCCGTAGGGATCAACATAACAACACACCTCAATGCTTTGTACTCCAGCTGGCACCCTTCTTCTCATGAAGCATTTCACCTTCCAATTTCCCTACCCAGTTTCCTTTTCTCCTAAGGGGTTCCAGACTCACTCCACTCTACAATACTCTCTGTTTTGCCAGACTGGAAGCAAATTCATTGACTGAGAGGTCTTGCTCTGTTACCAGGTTCATTTAACAAGAAAAGCTCCATTCCTGAATGTTTTCTTCTTTGATGTATCCTCCACGTTGTTATTATTATTAGAACAGAAAATGTACTATTCACATAGACCTAGAAACAAATTTCCCAAAAATCCCTAACTACAGATTAGGATAAAATTACGTCAAAAGAAAAATTACTCCATGTGTCGTGTTTTTGGGGCAGTGAGGGAGAGAATGACATGAAGCTAATCCAAAGGCAACATGCAGTTACATTTGAAGGGGCTTTACCCCCCCTTCAGGCTACGTGTCATTTCAATTGCTTCAACACAAGCATTTAGGTGAACTCTAACGAGCTAGTTCAGAGGGAAAAACCCAAGGAGAATTAATCCTAGCTCCCAGCTTGCTTTCTTAAGAACTTCACCATGGAGTCACGTGAAACCCCATGCTAGCATAAAGGAGGGATTAAAAAAACCATTCAGTTGAAGAAGGGGTGAGGGGAGAACTCTTTAGCTGCTAGAAAGCCATTTTACTAGCTTCAGCTGTAAATAGGAAAGCTCATCTTCATACCTTTCCCTTGTGGAGCTATCGGAACCCAAAACCAACAACAATAATTTAGAGAAGCTAGGAACACCTCTGCAGATGCAGAACCCCAACCGACTGGTAGCATGTTAGAGGCTAACTTTAACAGCGTCTAATGGTGATAACTTGGTTATCTAGGGGAATTCATCATCCCCATCTAGACATCTAGTTCACTTGTCTAAGGCTCAATAAGGAAAACATCATGAAAGTAATACAGCCGAAGAAAGGCTATTAAAATGAAATCAGGCTATATTTCAATTAGTAAATCCTTTAACTGAGAAGAACAGAAGTCAGGACATAGCATCTACTGCCTGAGAGGAGAACTGCATAAAAAACACATCCAGCTTTCTATTATTTCAACAAAAATAACTAAATAATAACTGAAGTTACCAAATACCAAGGTGATGTTATTTTCTACTGGAAATAGCAACTGAGTAGAGAGCATGTTAGAGCTACAATCACCTGCTGCTAACACTAGCCTCTGAAATATTTTTCATGTCCTGGGCATAAAAAGACAATACTGACAAAGGGTTCAGTTAAAGTAAAAATGACACAAATGGTGGAGGAATTACTCAGTGGTGCCAAGAGACCTTCTGCAAAACACTACATCAGATGTTGTCCCAGATGTTGTCCACGCACAGACACTAACAGAGTTTTATGGTCCTGAGAGTCTCCCACGTCCTGCGGGGATCACAGTAGCATCATTTCAACAAAACAAGCCAGAAGCAGACAGTAAGGAAAATTATTAAAACACACAAGATTTGAGGAAGCAGTCTTAATTAAGAAAGTCAGTCCAGAGATAGGGCGAGTTACACATGTTTAAAAAAGCTCAATTAAACCTGCTAAATGTAGCATTTAATTGTGCCACCAGTCATTGAAACAAAGCAGCAGCCAAAAGCACCTCAGAACTGTGGGAGTAAAAAGCTAGTCACTCCCTGTAACTGCAGTATTTCAGCCAGGGCCACTGTATTTCCTCTGTCCCTCCTACTGCTTCAGAGTCTCTTATTCCATGCTCAGGGCAACAATGCGAATGCAGCGACTGTGAGTAATCACCACTGCTGTTCCCGATCGAGGAAACAGCAGTTGACCACTTGATTACATAGGAAGCTCCTCACTTCATTTGCAGTTCTCTTCGTAAGAGCATAAATAATCTAGAAAAATGTATCATTTGGTACAAGCACAAAGACTCACTTTAGCGACTTTTTGTCAAAAGGAATTCGGCCAGAGATCATCATTCATTTTTCAAACAATGGAGCTGAGATATACGCCCAAGTTCAAAAAAAAAAAAATTTGAGTTACTACTTTATAATGATTATCTTACTCTCTCAAGTATCTTGGGGTTGAGTCTTTAATTAGATTAAGTGTTCTGCACAAGACTATTCATGTTCTATGAAAAATTTCTATTTCCAAACAGTAGCAAGGCAGCTCTTTTCTCACTCACAACAAAGCATCTTGAATTGTTTTGTTGCAACACTAGGTTAAGACAAGAATCTGGCTTCACTTTTAGTCACGATGAGGGGGTGAAAGATAAGTATGGGACTGATTCAGCTGATTAAGTGCTCAAAATTTTAAGTAGCAGTAGCCAGAGTCGCTTGCCCACTTCTCATTTAAAGCATCGGAACAAATCTACTCCAACAGATGAGCATCTAAGCCAACACTGCCCCATCATTTCCCAGCAGCTTGCCCCTTGTTCTACAAAGGATTGCCACGGAACGAGGACATTTCTAGAGGGCAGGTCAGTCAGAACACTAGTTACAAGACTGGGTGTGTGGAGTTGGGAGGAGATTTTGACAAAGCTGACTGAAAAGCTGAATGCTTAATCATCACATAAGCATCCTTCACATGACTGTTTTCTTCCTCACCCTTTTTATCCACCCCAGTCTGGAATAATGCACTTAAATAAACAATACACTTCTGGATTTGTACACTGTTTAGAGTAGGCAGCAGCTTCATTCCTAGAACTGAGAGAGCAGATGACAGCAGATCTTACAACTCCACAGCTCCTTCAGGAGTCTGTTCGGCCAACGTTAAGGCTTCATATTGTCCTAACACAGGAAGCCTCTCCCTCTGCACACTGCTGGGGCTGTCTCCAGCTGCACAGCTTCCATCTATGAAAGGAGATTGCTGGAAGGATATTTTTCTTGACTAACTCCAAATTGTGATCTCCGAATTTCTGGAATAAACCAGTCCCGACCTACTGACCTTCCCGAGTGCACAATAAACCTTTTAAACCCATTTTTTTAGGTGGAAATCCAAGAAAAAGCAACTGGACTTGGGGATTATCAGCTAAAGCGGTAATTTAGCTACTTAAGAATGGGCAGCAACTTCACATTAAAATAGATTCCAACATAACATGCAGGAAAGGTGATTTAAGTCTTTGTTTGAATTTAATATCACATACAAAATTTAATGCTGAGTTTTTGGGGTTTTGCTTGCTTGGTTTATTTCGGTTTTAAATTCCTGCTATTTTAATACTGGCCTTGGCACATTCACAGAATTAACAGATTAGTACTACTCAAGTTTCAAAGTAGTAATTTAAATTTTAATGGCCAAAATGCTCCACTGAAGCAACAAATGGTAATATTAAACATCTACTTTCAAACTAGTACTGCAGCATTTCTTCCACCAAAAATGTAACCTTATCAGTACAGCTATATTTCCATGCAATCGACCTCATCTCCATATCTAACCAACTACACCAGAAGTTTTGATAGCATGAAAAAGGCCTTTCTGTGGTTAAAATTAACATTTCATAGATAAAACTTTTTGTTTATAAACACAAATGCCAGATACATTCAGCAGCTATGACTTGCCCCAAGCAATATGTGTTGTTTTTTAAGACTTTTTTTTTTTAAAAACAAACCATCAGAGTGTTTTGCCAGAGGAAGGTCCACCAGGTGGGGGGGTTGGGTTTTGGGATTTTATTTTTTTTTTTGTTTGGGTTTTTGAATGGTTTTGTAATTCCACAGAATTCAACAAGGACAAATACTAAATCCTGCGCCTGAAAGGAATAATGACTTGAGACAACACAGGCTCAAGAATGACCAGCTGGGGAGCAGCTCTGCTAAAAAGGACCTGGGGATCTTGGTGGACAGCAAGCTGAAGATGATTCAGAAGCATGCCCTGACGGCAAAGAAGGCCAACATCATCCTGAGCTGTATTAGTAAGAGGAATATAGGCTTTAGATCAAGTAAAATGATTATCCTCCTCTACCAATCCGTCCAGTTTTGGGCTGCCAATACAGGAAGGAGACAGATAAACTGAAGTTCAACAGAGGCCCACAAGACAGACAGGAGGCTGGAGAACGTCTTATGAAGGAGAGATGGAAGGAAATGGGTTTGTTCCTCTTGGAGAAGAGATGGCTTCAGGGAGACCTACAAAGCAGCCCACAAGATCCACAAGGAGACCATCAAGAAGATGCTGCAAGGATCTTCACAACAGTGCATGGTGGGAGGACAAGAGACAACGGACACAAGTTGAAACAGGAGAGTCCTTTAAATTGGATACAAGGAAAAGCACTATTAGCATAGTCAAGCAGTGGAGGAGGGTGCCCAGAAAGTTTGTGTAATACCTGGTCCTTAGAGGCTGTCAAAACCATGTTGGATAAAGCCCTGAGCGGCCTCAGGGCTGACCTTGCTTTGAGAGGGAGGCTGGACTACAAACCTCCTGAGGTCTCTTACAAACCAAAATATCCTATGTTCTTATGGAAACATCTATGGAGGACAAACTAGCTGATTTTCCAAGACACTTCTCCTATAGAAAACATTAAATATTACACCTGTCAGGCAGGTAGATATCCTTAGTTTACACAAGTTGACCTCCAGCACAGAATAAGAAGACAAAACCAACAGGAGAGCTCCAACACTGAGATGTCCCAACATGTTCATCACAAGAAGGGCCATGACACAAGAAGGGATGAAGAATGATAAATAAAGTAGTTTAAGTACTAGCGTAACATTTGCAAATTTCTCTTCAGGTATGAGTCCAAGAGTCATTTCTCCCACTAATGCAATGCCATCCAATCCAACCCAGGTGGAAATAAACTGGAAAGAATGCACACACACCACTGATCCACCTAGGATCACAGGATAATTCGGGGGGAAGGGACCTCATGAGTTTCCAAGTCAGCCTCCTGCTGAAAGAAGGGTTACCTCTAAGGTCAGATCAAGCTGTTCGCAGCTTTAGCCACTCTGGTCTCAAAAACCTCCATGGACTGAAACTGCACAACCTCCCTGTGCAACCGCTTCCACTACTTGACTATTCACTGGCATCTGAAAAATTTTATTTTGCAGGACACATTTGCAGTCAGTGAACTGTATGATGATTTCACATTTAATAAGGATAAAGCAAACTGTAAGCTTTTCAAAGATTATCAGGTGAACCACTCCATAGTGGCTCTAAAATAAGCTTGCTTACTATGTTCTCCAGTGAAAAATACTAAGACTAGCCTCTAACTCCTTTTTCCTTAAGAATACAGAGTGATATTTTGTAACATAAATAGGTGGTCAGGAACTTTCAGGATTATTCTTTTAGCACTGTTATGGTTTGGGGGGGGGGGGGG
>WKFP01015071.1:269518-282229 GCA_011057875.1 Pterocles orientalis
AAGTATACATCGAGGGTAGGAGCGAAAGAGGCTCGAACAGTATCTGAACTGCAGACACTAAGAGAAGCCTCTCTGTTCCAGAGCTCTTGTGAGAAAAAAAAAAACAAAAAACAAAAAAACCAACAACCACCAAGGATCAGCCTTCCTCCTGCACACTTAAAAAAAAAAGAATATGGTAAAAAAAATTAGGGAAAAAGATAACAAATCTTATTCTAAGGACAAAAACGCATTTGTGGTTATCAATCTGAAAATATTAGGTGCCCAATGCAACTTTAAATCTCTACTTAATTTCAATTTACAGAAGAGAGATCTTATTTTCTCAACTTAATTTAGCTGACGCACCAGTATGCAACTAGTAAGTTATACGTAACAATAAAAAACGTCACAGTCTTATTTTCTACAGGCTGCTATGTAATTATGTACGACAATGGAGATACTGTTTATGTGATATAGATCTAGGATCTGCATCATGTGAATTTGTAACAGCACTGGCTCTAGAAACCAACTCAACTACAAATGAAGATTTTTCCTTACCATTGCCAATAATTTCATAACCAAAAAAACCTCAAGTAAATATTCACCCCTGTTGAGAGTACTAGACAAGCAGTAATTAACTGTCAAACCTACGTCTGCCAGTAATGAGTCATTTCCAAACTGTTATCTGGATACCCAGAGCAGCCAGGACTGCTTCTCCACAGAGAACAGGGGAAATCGTGTCACTGACACTCCTTTTAACATGTGGATCAACTCGTCATCTTTAAGGGCAACCTGGTATTTCACAGTTGTTGTCAGGTCATCACTAAATAGCTGAAACATACGTACATCCACAAAATCACACGGATGAGTCTCTCTGTTTCAACACTATAAAAACATGGTCCCCAGTGGCAAGTTTGGAAGCTCTCAATACAGAAGGCATATCGACAACTATCAAAGGAATTTGTGTCAGTTTCTTTCCAAATTATTTAATGCAGTAATTACACAAGCTTTTTCTTAATGCTAAGTGAGCTACCTGAGCACTAAAGAACTAGGAAAACTAGCTCTGACTTTTTTTGATGTCAAGTAGAGTTGTTTTTGATAGTCCTTCTCACACCATTCAAATGCATATCCAAGAAACACGATGCTTTTCAGCCCTGAAAGTTACAGTCCAGCAATTTTTTTAATTAAAATGATATACATCAGAAAATAGGAATACTGAAACTGACTAATTAGTTTGACTAATTGCAGAAGACAGGAATCGTATTTTTTAGTCTTTCATCTTGAAATCAAACTGCCATATGGTAAAAAACACTCATTTGAGCCTTCACAAATTGAGATACATGACCAAATCATACAGAAGTCTTGACCAACTATAAACATTCTTCTCTCTCAAACTGTTAATTTCCAATGAGGTCACCTCCACAAGATCTTACGCTATCTAACGTCTCAAATGGCTAAAGGTAAAAAAAAAATAATCAAGCAAACAGAATTAAAACATCTTTTCGACCAGAGCCAAATTTTTCAGAGGTTCTGCTGAACAACAAAAAGGAGCAAGTCTCATTTTCTCTATAGTTGGGACTGACCCATACCAATAGCGTGGGACGGACTTAATTTACAAAAGTCAGAAATGGTCATTCCAGCATCCATTCATTTGTAAGCTGTGATCAAGAATTACTTGAGCAGAGACAGGGAACTCCTCCCTGTGTCACAGGCCACCCGCTCTTCATCAGTAAGATTTACACAACTAAGCAATGAAAATTTTCATGCTTTTTTCAAGAAGAAAGTGACCTCAAGGAGCAGATTTCGCCAATACTCAAGCACAGATCAGTTACATTTATAAAAACAGAGTGTGTTTGTATGTGTGTATGTATATATATATGTTTTTTTAATTAAAATTTGTTCACTACTACTTAGAAAATTCTAACTCTCTGGAATAGACTTCAGCTTTAGGGGAAAAAAGCTTGAAAAGCTTTCCAGTCTGAAAATACAATCCAAGCTTTTCAGTATCTTTAAGTGAATTTTGTTTTGCAATTTGCAGCCTTTACGTTTTCTGTAATCTGTCCGAGATATACAGAAAGGATATAAATTATTAAAAAAAAATGACGAATAAGAAAGTGAAAAGCACTTCCCAAGGCTGGAAAAGAACTTTGCACTGAGGAACCCACTCATGAACCTGCTCATTTCACCCTTCAAATGGCACATCTGATTAACAAAGGAGCTATGTTTTAAAAGGCACTGCCAGCTCTCTTTTAAAGATTTCTTCTAGAAGACAACAAATTACAGTTTTTATCATGTAGCACAGGTTAACGAAACTGGTCTCTGCAGCTGTGTTAATCAGGAGTTGCCAGAAGAAAGCGTTTGCCAGTGTACTCTGTGAATTCTTATTCTCAGCAAGTCCTGCACTTATGTAGGTAGTTCCACAGCCAGTAACACGGCTTGTATATTCAGTTAACTCCATCAAAAAAAATCCCACCTTTCATTTGTCAACACTACATTGCAAAATCCACCAGAAAACGAATTGGTTGCTTACTTTAAGCATTTTCTTGCTCTAAAATACAATTCTATCAAGCCACCTTAATTTTATTCTTCTCGAGGGGCTCTGGTTTCAGTGGCACGTGGACCAAGGACAAGTTACAATACAAACATTCATGCAGATGATTAACCATGAACAGGAGTATTTCAAGTTTAAACAGGCTCCGATTACAAAAGCCTTTAGTAACTTGGTTTGGCGTACTCAGATACTAAAACATAGTTAATGAAGACACAAGTGATACTATCATGCAAGATCTCAAGTATATTCTGACTAACCATGAAACAATTTAGGCTTTAACTGGTGGTATTGCCCAAAGAATCTCTGCAGCAGATCAGGATGAACATAGCTGGAAAGTTACACCAAGAGACAGGTCCACCCTCTTATTAGGGAGGGACTATGCCACAAGAATATGAAAAGATGACACATCAGGAAGCAAAGACTGCAGTAGACAGAAGTGGAGAAGGATTTAAAAAGAAGAGGAGGCTCTAGCCTCTTTTCCTCTTACTGAATTAACAAGCAATAATGTCTCCCAGTGCACTATGTGTGCTGGCTACTCTTACCCTGAGTACAGTGAACTTTTCCAGGCTCATTTGTACAAAACTTGTACAGAAATAAAAAACCAAACAACAAAGAAGTTCTTAGATAACACCATATTATCTGTACTGTGCATTTTTTATTATTATCCACAATGAAAAGCAATCTTTCTTTAGGATTAGCTACTTTGAATAACTTATTCAATAATTTTTTTAAATTATTATTGCAAAGCATTTGGGGATTTTTAATTCCTCCTGAATTCAGTATTCACTTTCAGCAGGTTAATAAAACATATATACTTATCTTAATTAACAGTTTAGAAGCTTCCTAGCAGTTTGAACAGCAGGAAGTCACACGCGCAGAAAAAAGGAATTACTCATCAAGTCCAAAACTTAAGTGACCTATTTACTGAAATGGGACAGTCTTATGTCAATTTGATATTTATTTTTGAAACAACAACAACAACAACAAAAAGATTAAAATAATTCAAGTTTTCTCTGAAGATACATAACTTTCTTCGCACTATATCTGGGTACCAAACAGAGCAAAGGGGCATTCTTTGCTATACCATACAACTCAGCTTAAGATTTAAACCAGGGGTGGTGTATGTCACCCTCAGTGTGAGGAACTCCCCCCTGCCCTATATTTTATAAGGCGAAATCTCAGATTAGCGTGACCCAGAAAATAGGAAACTGTACACATGCAAAAAAAAAAAAAAAATAAATATATATATATATATATATCTGGTTTCTCTTTCTGGTTCAAATTTACAACACTGTTTTCAACACGTTATTTCATGTATCTGCATTGCTGTTTTCCCATCCCACTGCCCTGGAGATATAACAAAGAGAGAACACTAGACATCTTTTAAAGAAACACAAGACAGTTTAAGAGGAGGTTGCAACTACACACAAGCAGAAGCTAAGTATGATCTAAATAAGCTCAACTTGTTTAACATCATCTTGCAGAAGCACTCTAAGAAAAAAAAAAAATCAAGTTTCCAAACATTTTTAACATTGCCTACTTTTAAGAACTAGACTCAAAATTGTTCATTACATTAAAAAATATATCACATATGCTCTACCTACAAAACTGGTTTTAGATCAATAGTCAACATAAAGAAAAAATCAGACTACCAGGTCAGTTTGTACCAGCATAGATAAACAGGAAAGTTCAGAAATACAACAAAGTCCACTTGTGTACAGTGAGTAAGCAGCTTTTCTAACAAATGCAGAAAGATTAAGCAAAACCTAAACTTGTCAATTTTTTTTTCCAATTGATATAGATTTTGGAAATAAACTAAGCACCAATTAAAATGTTCTCAGCATTTAATGGCAATTAAGTCAGACGGAAATAGAAAGTGGAGGATAAGGCAGAGAAAGGGCTGGCCAAAAACTTTTTGAAAGCCAGAGTAAATATCAACATACAACTTTAACTGCTACTATTCAGTACTTCTGGATGCTGTAAAAGTGGGAAGTACCAGCTCAAAGCTAAACAGCAGCAGAAAAAACAATTGCTGCCTTTCGCTAACACAACAAAGCTGGAAGAGGACCGGAGATGGTCAGTTCTGCATCGCAGAAGACAACCCGCATGGCAGTAAGCAGATGGCAGCAATGGGAGGAAGGCAGCCAACACTACCAACTTGCTTTCTGTGCCTCAGAAGTGCTGAGAGGTGGGTGAAGAAGCGGCTGCAGGACAAAGTATGTACGTACACATGAACCTGTTTGTCCTCTTTTACAGTTGGTGGAGTTGGAAAAGACTTGAGATGACTTAAGCATGTGTAAGTCATACCAAGAACAGTGCTCTTCAATTCAGAAATTAAGGGTATGAAGGTTTGCAGAAATACGCTGGTATCTCACTCTGCTTGCAGACTTCTCCTTTTACGGATAATGTCATAGTATCACCCTGGAAGGAGAGCTGAACTAGGAAAGAAGCATATGTATCAAGGATCAGAGCAATTGCCTTGGCTATTCTGCACCGTGAAGAAGCACCCCATTTATCCTCAGGATTTGGCTAAATTTAGCTCTACCTGCTGTGAGTGCCATCCTAATTACCTTTGAGGTGGTTAGGAAGGAATTTTTCCCCTTGGTGCAAGATTTCCTTCTCAGCAGCTGAGGAATTCAGTGCAAACTCATTCTGGCCCTACCTAGCAGGTGCCCAGAATAGATGACACGCAAGCTCAAAGCATATTAGGAGGAAGGAATCCTCTCCAAAATAAGCAAAACGTATTTGCGGTTATAATAGTACAGCAAGCAAGAAATAAACACATTTTCTCCCCACCCCCTTAGAACAGCACAGCCACAATCACCATCAGCAGAGGGATTAGCTGGTTATAAAGAGGCCTGATTGCAACAGTCCAGGCATTCCAAACTCCAAAGTCCACATAGCTACTAACAAAGCTGCACAATCATGCAGCCGTGCTCCCAGGGTCTTCCTGAAGCCTGTGAAGCAGGATGCACACATCTGAAGACTGTTGTGATTGGCATTTTTCACCCTAAGTAGCAGGGTTTCCAGTTTAGGGTGGTGGATTTGAGGTTTTTAGGGCAGAACGCATGGGGGGGGGGGAAATGTGGAAGAGAAGGGTTCTACAGAGGCAGGTTTATTGAGAGATACATCAGTGCATCTCTAATGGATATTTAAAAGTGTCCATTCACACACAGATGCTTAAAGACCCAGAGGCAAACATGGAACACTGAAGCTAAGACAGACACTTAAGGTAAGTGTGGAGTTTCAATGGGTTTTCACAAACTTCAGACTCCCACTGTCAGGGTGTTATCCGATACTTTGCTTGAGTCACGACTGTCTCATGGTGGTACAATACTGTCCAAGTTTTGTGCTGCCACCTGGTACTTCTCACTCAAGGTGAATGAAGATCACTTCGAGAAGGCAAAGTTTTCAAATTTGGCCAATCTCTCAGAAACTTGATGCACTGATTTTCTGAGTTAATGCTTCATGCGGGTGAGGAAGTGTGAAAACAGAAGTATTCAGGGATTTGTAAAGACTGCAATTGATTTCCAACAGCAACAATTAATAACTTCTTCAGAACTACTAATGCTCAAGATACCGAGACAGTATCAGATTTAATTAAGAAATTTTCTTGATTACTACTACTTTGGAAAATTTTAACCAGGATTTTGAACACTCTCAAATTCAAACCCTGTAAGGTCACAGATCCTACCTTACAGGGCAGCTTTAGTCAAAAGCTATATACAGACAGAAATCAGAAGGTACAGAAAAACACGTTTTTCACTGAAAATACTGACAAAGGCTCTAGCATAGAGACAATACCTCTCCCACTTTTTTTTTCCCATTAAATGGCTAGAACACCTGAGACAGACTGCAATCCCAGCTCACGTCTTGAGCGCTTCCTGGGACCGAAATTCCATCACTTTGGGAGGCCCTTAGATGCTTGTAGATGGTTTCAGTGAATATGTCAATAGTCACTGCATTAAATTACTTCATTGTTCTCTATTTTGTCGTCTACGTATCAGTCCTTATCTGTCTGAAAAGAGTTTGTTATAGACATAGCAGCTGAATTCCTGGAAATTGTCCTTGCTGCACTATGGCAACAACAAAAGCACTCTAGTAATACTAGATAGAAATTCAGTATTTCTGGAGATTTTACTGAAAGTATTCCAAGACATGTCTTACACAAAGAAGCGCTTTATTAGAGCATTTCACTGATTTTTTTAAGAAGGAAACTGTTGTTTGGCTTTTTTTTTTTTTTAAGGCTTCAACAAAGATAAGAATTAGATTGCAAAATTTAACAATCTTAAGTAATTCCACTTTGGAGTTTCCTCACTATACAGCCAACACCAGACATAATAGGCAATCCACCTAAACCAAAGAAGCAGGATTGAGCAATGTTTTCATTAGCAATCATTGTCTTTCCATACTAATATTTGAATTGTTTTCCTTTTCCAGATATGAAAACAATCTACCCCAGTCTTTCAATAACCAGAATAAATACAGTAGGTGTTAACAAACTCTTTAAAACCTTCCGTTCTGTCTACACCGAAAATAAGTAGTACTTACGTTCAGTAAGGCTATCACTTCAACTGGAAACTACTTACACGTTTCCTAATAAAACTCCCAGCATTCTGCAAGAAGTACGCAATGCCTGGATACGATCCGAATGCAGTAAACATTATCGAACTATACATGAAGGGTGAATACAAAACAGATTTCTCCAGATTTCTTAACATGAAAAAATGGTAAGCTAAAGACCATGTTATCGGCACCAAGCTTTCTAAAACACGACCTGGTACAATTTGGTCTGTTTCCACATAAATGTGTTCCTGTCCAGGAGAACACTGCACCTAAGACAGCACTGTCCTGGTATTTTTCGAATGAAGAACATGGAATAATTGTTTTTACTGAAATTAAGGACAAGAACAAAATGGCTAAAAGGCCCTTTTTAATTTCAACTTGATTAATTGCTCCAAGTAGAGCACCTTCTGGGAGAGCAGAAGGAAGGAGACCTTTCGTTGCAGTCACTGGCGGAGGGTTTCTTCATTGTTTGAACTCCTTTGCCCAACCACAGGCTATACAACAGCCACTAATCTTCACTAAGAAAAGGGACTCTGATCTTCCAGTGGGTGCTGTGAGCAATACTATGTATGTGTAAAAGCACGACACTGAGCTTAAATTGTGCATCTGCCTGTAAGAAAATACTCAAGTGTGGACCGACAAGACAACTCATCTGACAAAGAGAAAGCTCTACTAAACAAAAAAAATCTAGGCACTGACACTGTAGTCATTAGATAATGCTATGGGCAACATCCTTTGTTGGTCAAATATTGTTGCCACACAACTCATTCTTTCACTTTTTCCCACTCTAAAGGTGCTTCCACTACAGAGTAGAGCAGAAATTCAGCCGTGCCCTGTGACACAACTCAGCAAGGGCAAGTCGTAACACAGTTCATCAAAAAACTGTAAATCTAGTACTACAGAGTAAGATACTGTGAGAGCTTTCATAATGCTTATTTCTAGTTATAACAGAGTACAATGGATCAAACTAGCAATACAAACAATGAGAAAATAAACAAAAAAACCCTACCACCCTGGAGCCATGAACACACAACATCACTTCTGTTCCAGTCTGCCAGCACTCTATAGCAACTAGTCTGTGTTACACAAAACCTCTTCTAGAGTATTTACCCAATAGTTGACCTGGCATTAGGAGCCATACATTCAAACAGATATTCCACTTACAACTACACTGCAAACCAGCAGGTTTTCTAATGGCCTCAGGAAGAATCACTAGGTATTTTTTTTTAAGTCTAGTGTATCTCATACTCCTGGATTACATGAGTAAAATTAGAAATGCATTGACAATTAGGATACATCACACTTAAAACTTGCGAAGTTGACAATGTGTCATTTCTGCTCTTGACTGGATCTGATGACACGGACAAACACCCAAGAGGATTATATACAATTTCATCAGTACAACCAGAAACTGCATTAACAAAATCCCCTATCCATATGATGAAACTCAAAGATACACTAGAAACACACACATGGGAGTTTGATTTACATTTCCGAGTGTCCCATTTGCACTTACAACTAACAACAATACTGGTCTTCTAGACGACAACCCCAGCCCTAAGACTTTTTTCCAGTTCTTTCATGGATTCAAAGTCTAAAGACATTTCCGGAAGTAATTAGCAATCTACACCAAAACCTAAACCAAAGCAATAAAGAGCCCTGTCCTGCTCAGTGTGAAGAGAAATGAAGAAAGTAGTATCCTGACAGATGTCTTCTTCGTAAGGAGACAAGAATAAAGGGGGAATCAGAGGAATAGTTCCTTGTTAAGAATATCTGGGCTAGAAGATAATCTGAAGATGAGTTGAGCAAAGCATCTAACTTACAGGTGAGCACACAAGGAAAGCTAGCAGCTGTAAAAAAATGTCATAAAATATAACGTATAAGAATACTCACCAGTTGATAACCTTGAGGCAAAAGCCTGTAACATAAGGAGATGACTATAATCCTTAAGTATTTACAAAATGGTTTTACCAAACTACAGAGAAAGAGATTTTACCAAATTTTATCAAATAACAGAGAAAAACTGTCACCTAGAATAAGACGGTATCAGCAAAACAGGTGAGTACAGAAAGAAAAGAAGCAATGAACATTGAACTTCATGTCAAAGCAGATCTTTTAGTCTTGCTAGAGAATCAAACTAGACAGCAATGAATGGCAGAATTGCAATCTGATGGCAGAGAGCAACCAACCACATGGGAAACTTATCCTCCCACCAAAAAGAGTTATGTTGCAACCTTATACATTTGTTTATTCTCATAAGGTACGGACGGTCCGGGAAGATAGCTTGAAGTACTGCTACAACTGAAGTATTACTACAGCTTTATCTCAGTTGTCTCCTGTTTACATCTTGGATTATCAATCTCGTAGACAGGGACAGTTATAGAAAAGCAGTGAGTAATTTTTACTCACAATGAAAGACCCAGGACAGAAGGCAATCTCTGCAGAGTGTTCAACTGGATTAGGAGTTAAGTCATGCATGCATGCATCCAGAAGAACTAATACCTAGCTGAGTTTGCTTTACAGGCCACTAAACTGAATGAAAACGCTAAAAATCACTTGTTACTATAAATTTGAGCTTCAATTTCCACACTCTTGATTTCTTGGCAAACAACAATGAAAGGAGCATCCTGATGCAAATCACCAAAGTCTGCATTTCCTTCCTTGAAAACAAGGGAGGAGCATTGAAGGAGGTGAGGAAATGAACAACCGGAGAGAAAAGAGAGCAAGGGAGACCCAACAAATTAGAAAAAGCAGCAGTCCTTGAGCATTTTCACTTCTAACAATCTTGATTCCATGCAGAAAGAGAAATGTATTGTGCTCTATTTTGACACAAATGTCAAAAAATTTCCAGGGATATACGGGTTCAACATTTACTTAACAAACACAACGAATGTGAATACATTGCTTAACAGTAACCGAAATCATTCATATGTTGGGATTTTATATCTAGTCAAAAAAAAAATCCTTCTAAAGCCTTATTGCATTTAATTGCTGACAGCTGATTTTTTAAGGTAAAAATTATGTTACGAGGAGAAAAATCTCCAAAACCAAAGTAACATCCCTAAGAGCAGGAATTAACAGGCTCTACCCTTTTCACAAGCTAAGAGCAAAATCCCACACATCTCTATTTACTGAAATGAGCATCATTCAATATGTATTTTATATGTAAATATTTTTCCTAGCTAAAAACCTCAAAAAACAAAATCAAGAATTACCTAAGTAGTGCTTTACTCAAATACACTTCAGAAGAGGCTTCCATTAGCGTGAAGTTAATTTTGAAAGACAGAGCAAATACTCCATTACTTATCTGGAATATCTGCTAAACTTGACTTCACCTAAGTTTATCAAAACATTCAGTTTATTATTTCACACTGTGATTTTCAATTCCACCTTCACTTCAAACCCCTGGTCAAAACCAGAAGTTATTCTCCATGCAATGCTGGGAATTTTGCATAGCCACAATCTATTTCCCTTCATTTGTAACAAAGCAACTTTTCAAACAAATATTGACACAAAGATAATAGATCCAGAGGACTAGGGCTTTTTCAACTGAAAAACAATGCCTGTCAATGGCATTTTAGGCCGGGAACAGATTCACACATCAGGAAGGAATTCTTCAAGCCAGTATGTCTGAATTGTATGGATCTAATTAGCCACTAACTCAAGAAATAACTTATACAAGGAATATTAAAAGCACAGCACAGAGCTTCTTCCTAGAAATATTTTCATTACATTATGTTGTCTGTAGATTGTGGTCAAGATCTTAATTCAACTTCTTATTTCACTCTACATAGTAGCTATTATATTTAATTTGTAAAGACAGACTAATCACTTTTGCTCAGTTAAAAGAAAACTGGGCTCCAAATAGTCCTTTTGAAGCAAATGAGAAGACCTGTGTCCCTGACTTCTTTTCTCCAGCCATTTCAATGCAGAACTAGAACTCGGACTCAATAAGCTGCAATTAGAAGTCAGTAACCTCTAACTACCACTTCAGTGTTTTTACCTCCTCTCCAATTGTGTCTGTTTAGTGGTAGTAATTACTAAAAACTATTCTACTCACTAAAAAGTGCAGGCACCAGTCCTTAAGATTCCAAGACACCCTTCCAGACTGCCTAAATATGAGCTTAAACATTTGTCGCAAAGAGAATTTCTTTTCCATATCATAAGTTTGACAAGAAGACGCTATTTTCAGATATATTCATCAACTTCTTGAGACCTAGAGAGTTTGCAGGGTTGCACTTGTTAGAACTACTGGAAGCTATAGAATCCAACACATGTAGAAGGGACATGCATTTAGATGATATCTCCCCACCTCCAAACTTGCACTTCCACTAGCAGTTATCACTCCAATTGGCATAGTCACTGGTAATCCCAATCTGAAAAACACAAGTCCTTTAAAAAAATCTGAGACAGATTTTTAAAAGCCTGCAGGTGAGCAACCATGCAAATAGGCACCTGCAGGGGGTTTAAAACCTAAAAGACTCCTCATTCTTATTGCTTAAACTAGATTTAAATAACGAGCTTGCATCACTACTTTGAAAAGACTACAAACTTATACATCACTCTTCCCTATGACACTTAACGAACCAGAATCAGATCTGAACCCAAAGAATAAAAGACAAAAACTGAATCAATCCTAAAATACCCTGTAATCACTGTACCATGAAACATTTTCCATAGATTGCTTATTTGTATTTAACACCAGTGAAAAGAATTTAAAAAACAACAAAAGAACACAGGGGAAGTAATAGAAAATAAACCAACAAAACAAAAAACACACCAAACAAAAAAAACCCCACCCTCATTCTGAAGAGTTGTTCATAATACCTTGTTGCTAAGCCTACACAATGTATTTGAAACAACATAATATAACCAAACAGCCATAAAGACCATCCAAAATCCTCATTTTTTTAAACTTCAGCCATTTAAAAGTTAAACACTCTATTAGGAGTTATTCTTAATGCAAAGCACGTTAGTTCTCTAAGCTTTTTGGTTAGATCAGTTTAGAACAGCTTTCTCCACCAGAACACAAAACTACAACAGATCCAGGTTTCCGACAACAATCCCTGAGCCCTTGGCCAATTCTAAAAAAAACAAACCTTACCTCTTCTAAAGTGTGTCTCCAAAAATTAAATGCAATTCACATTCCTAACACAAAACCCACATTCAGAAAAAAAACCCACAATGCTTCTCTTCCTCTCCTATACAGTTATCAAAGCATACATTAAAGATGAAACCTTATTTTGTCATCAAGTTCAACAAATAATTATAACACCTAGTTCACATACGGCATCTTAAATGCTTTCAGAAGGGTTTGTATTATTTCTGTCCAATAGTGATAAACACACTAGTCTACATTCCTTGCTCTCCCCCAAAACATCCAAATGCAGATTTTTAATCCATCACTTAATTCCAGTAACCACTTTAATTGGGGAAAAAAAGTACAAGCATATAAACACAAATCATTTATATCTACAAGCTCCTGAACAACTCTACGCACTTGTTACCAAATCATTAATTTGTACTCCTTTTTGAAAATTTTGGGTATTATTTACCTCCTACTGCAAAAGGTCTTTTTACTGCATTTCTACCCTTGGCAAAAAAAAAAAAAAAAAAAA
>WKFP01015071.1:296971-317348 GCA_011057875.1 Pterocles orientalis
GGGGAATGGCGGCCGGCGGGGGTCAGGGGCAGGCGGGGCGGTTGGCGGCGGGAGGCCCCTCGCTGGCAGCCGGAGCCCTGGCTGCCGCGCGGGCCCGCCGCCGCCGCAACAAAGGGCCTGGGCCGCCGCGGCCGCGAACAAAGAGCCTGCGGGCGGAGGCTGGAGGCCTCTCCGCGCCAGAGCGGGAGGGAATGTACCCGCTTCGCAGCCCTCCCCGCCCGCGGGCAGGGGTCAGGCTGCGCGGCCCGCGGTGGTGGGAGGGCCAGGTCAAGGGCGCAGGGAGGCGGGCGGCCCCCAGCCCCTCACCTGGGCTGTCCGCGCCTCAGAGCGAGGGGAGCACGGCTCTGCCGCTTCCCCCGGCGGGAGGCTGCTGCTGCTTAACGGCGTTCAGGGAGTGTCTTCGGAGCTCGGCTTGAGAAGAGCTGTCTCGAAGGACTGTTGACAGAAATTTCCGCAGCTCGAGGTGGACCTGAGGTGGATTTAAAGCGTCAGATGTGTTTTAATGGTTTCTAGATGCGTAACTTCTGTGTGGTTTCTCACAAAACGTGGCTGTGGGCTGTGCGAGGCATCGCCCGTTGTGTAGGGTCTGGACCCGGCACAGCTGTGGGATCTGGTACAGCTGTGGGACCCGGTACAGCTCTGGGATCTGGTACAGCTCTGGGACCTGGTAGAGCTCTGGAATCTGGTAGAGCTCTGGGATCTGGTACAGCTGTGGGACGTGGTACAGCTCTGGGGCTTTGGCTCTGGGTTTTAACCTGCTGAAGAAAGTGCTGCGTCCTGACACTCCAACAGACACATTCATTTTGCATTGAGCATCCTCTGAAACAGTCCTTGAACAATCATGTTCCAGCTCGGTTTTCCAAGGGTGTATCATTTTTTTTTGTTTTGTTTCTTCAGGTGGTTAAAAAAAGGGGGAAATACTGTTCTTTTTAGTGTACCTGGCAAAGTATTTCAAGTTCGTCTTTGCTGGGGGAGTTCAGATGAGTGGGTTTGGCTGATGAAGTTTTGATTGGCTGGGTTATTTGAAGAAGGAGATTCCTCAGAGGCCTTGTCTACATTAAGCAATTAAATTATTGTTTTTATCCAGCAGTATAGCTCCTGTATAAGTACTTGAAGTTCTGGTTTTACAGGTGAAGGTCAGTTATGCTTTTGCCCTACATCTGTAACTGTGCCATATTAGAGCTTTATAGTTCCAAGGACAGAAGAGATCCTGTTTCTTGGATGCAGAACTCTGGGAGGTGTTGAAAGCCCCTTGGAGAACCTTTGGGGTTGGACAAAACCTCAAGTTCTTGTAGAATCATCATCCTAAAACTATACCATATTCCTTTTAGAAGTAAAATGCAGAGAGAAGGGGGAGAAAAAAACTAAACAAAAAAACCCCACAAACCTAGCTCTTGTTACATAAAAGGAAAAAAAAAATATGTTGGATTTTTTTTCCATATCCAGAAAGACTGTGCTACTGGATAATTTTGGATGTGCCAGCAGCACCTGCAAAGATCGAGAAACCATGCAGACTCTGCCATGTGATAGTCCACAAGCCAGACAGATAGCTTCGTGCTCTGTCACAGATGACATCTGCGGAGTGGTGTGCTGATTTGGATGCTTGACTCTGTCGGGATGTTGGTATAATGAAATTCTTCAAGACACAGGATGAGAAACAGTGGCTGAATTACTTCAGGATTAGGAAGGAGACTTTTAAGTACCGGGTGTGCATAGATCACCATTTTGCTATTACAAGCTACATGTATAAGATTGTTTTTCCTGGGGAAAAGAGGCGGTTGCTCTGGGAAAACTGGCTACCCAAAGGAGTTGATTTAGCATTGCTGGCATGCCTGAGTTTTCAGATGCCAAGGGGCACCAGGAATAAAATTATCACTTCGCTGGACCCACGTGGTATATATAATCAGCTATGAATTTATTTATTTCTGTTTTAACTGCAGGATTGGAGCAGAATTGGAGCAGGCTAATAATGTTTAGAAGTAATTTCTCAGAAATCCTGAGTCACTACAATGTATTTCTGTAGTGGCAGGAGCAATGGAAATGCTACTGATGGTCAGAAACCAGCAGCAACCATGCTGCTTATTGGTGCTGCAGCTGGACAGTGCTGAAGCAGTCTTGAGAGAAACCAGGCCTGCTTGTACCTGTTGAACAAGTTGTTACCCTCAACAGTCAAACAGCAGCAGCTTTAGTAGAGCATCAGGGTTTAAAAAAAATCATAATGTAGACAAGAATTGAGCTGTCTGAGTGAACCAGCAGGACGGTATGTGTATGGAGATTGTACTGTGGGAGATAAAGCGTAAGCCCTGATGTCCTTGGAAAAGCTAGTGTGCGGAGAGCTAAAGCATGAAATTGTGGTGTACCAGCTAGTTTACAGTGGAAAATGTGTGCTGCTTCACTTTCAATCACTATTTTTTTTTTGTAGGACTATTGCAATGAGAAGTAAAACAACTGCTGTAAAGCCTAGCACGTGACGTGATTCCTATGCACAGCTGTAAAAAAAGAAAAAAAATCAGAGATATTTATAAATGGAAAGTAATATGCACATGAAATACATTTTAAACAGGATTGTGTGTTTTAGCTATCATCAAGGCATCTTCAATTTAAGGTATTGCAAAAAGTTACTTGAAACCATTAAATAAAATTTTCCTTTGTATTCTTTCTGAGATTTTTATCATTTACATAGTGAGAAGGCAGAATCTTATTTGAGGAGTTTCCAGTTCAGCCCAGCATTCCTATACGTAGTCCCACTGAAGCTGGTGGCAGTGTTAGTTTTAACTCTATAAATTTCTTGATAAGAAATAATAATGTGAGAGAAGCGAAAGAATGGGGAACAAAAACTGCTTTACTTGCAAGTGATAATGAAAAATGGTTTTTTACTTCTTTCCTTACTGAACAATATTCTTTTCTTTTTTAAGGTGCTTAAGATAACAGCTGCTGTAAGCCATTATTGGTATTGTTTGTTCAGCACTCAAATTATAATATGTATTTTACAGAACAAATAAGATAAATGCCCTTCCCTGTACACCTTGCAAGCTAAATTTTTTCACAGGAGAGAGCAACAGCGAGAAGAGAGATGCATAAAGAAGAAACACAGATATACAAGGAGACCTTTGCAATCCATTCTGTTCCTGGAGACATCAAGAAGGGTGGTGCCCAGGTGGCTACCTGCTACCAGGGGGTCGTGGCTGGGCAGCTTCTCTCATTAATCATATCCATGTACGTCTGTCCGTGGGGGATCTGATGATTATAAACAACAACAATGTACAAGATGCCTTTATTTCTGCTCCTTGGCCAGTGCAGTCCATGAAAACAGTTTTCTTGCATAGGGAAGGTTTGTGTGAAGGTAGGGTCATGCTCTGCTGGTCTGGCCGCTCGCCAGCTGCCCATATGGTTGCCAGAATACAGCATTAATTTTCTGAGGCAGCATGCATCTGATGTGTAGTGCCACGCTGTATAAATCAGCACACTATTGGAAGTTATAAATTTATAGATAAGACTGAAATTGCTGAAGTAACCCTTCTCATGGCTTCCCAAGTGTGCATACGTTCCTAGAGGAGAAATATCAGGGCTTTAGTTCTGCATAATGCAACACAAAAGCTTATGTTAGAGCAGCACTGCAAACCTGGGTCTTCACACTGCAGTCATTCCATAGGCGGCACACCCACTGAGGTAAATAGCTGGAATAAGGTCTGGAGCTTTGGACACCATAAACACACGTGAGTCAGGGAGGGAAAAGAAGTTTTTCATTGCACCATTATCTCACCCACATAAATTGCACACACTGTGTACATCAAAGTATCAATTTCATCGCCTAATTGGTAAACAAACCTTGTACGTATAGGCTACATGGGCAAATTCATGCTGCACGAAAAGTCTTTGTTTAGATCCCAATTTTCTTACTGTGTGAATGTCGGAGCTTATATTTAATAACCTTGACCTCTTTAAAAAATAAGAGGGGGGGAGTAAAGGGGAAAACAAGGCAAGTGTGGCAAGTTATGGAATTGGTTTTTGGAAATCTTTCGGTTTTCAGTTCAATTATCCTACCTCTGTTTTTGGGGAGAGGGAAGCACAAAACTGTAAGTGGCCACTATCTTAGTAACTGTGTCTTACTTTTGGTTTACATATGGTTGAATTACAAAAACCTAAGGAAGATGGTTAATTTTTATTATCTACGTAAGATCTTTCCAAGTAATTTGTTGGTAAATGCTTCCTGGGTCAAGACCCCTGGAGTTATATTTGTACTAATAAACTAGGCAGTGTAAAGGCCTTTTGGTAGCCCTACAGCCAACAAACCTAGCCTGACCCCCTCCATGGGTTGTAATTGACTTCGCCAAGATGTATGTTTGTCAGGTGAACAGCTCCTGGAAGTCAAGAGTCTGTCTCACAGGAAGGCGAGAGGTTTGCAATCGATGTCAGCCTAATGCTGGAATCCTCCTGGATTAATCCTCAGATGAATACTGAATGTTTTTCTGGAAAACGCTTTCTACCCAGGATGCGCTGTTCTCAACGTAGATATATTGAGGAGAAATTTAATGGCGCATATACATATTAGATTATCAGATGATCTCTCCTGGCCTTTTCCCGTATAGTTTACAATGCAATCAGTTAAAGTTCAGAGCTTCTGCAGGTACCACAAAAGCTTTCTGCTAGAGATTTTTTAATCACAGATCTCTATTTTAAAGTCTTTTCTCCCAAACTGCTGTGTTGTAGAAGAAAACCAGGAACTGTCTGACACTAAGAAGGGAAAGGAAGAAACAGTCCATGTAAAATTTGGAAGTGGACAGAGTAAATAAATTGCCATCCCCGGTTTCCAGAAATTTAGGTAATCTCCCTGTGGTATACAGCAATATTTGTAAAAATGGTAAAGATGCTTCAATAGAAGTTATACGTTTCTTTTAAATTGAGAGTAGCTCTCCCATCAGTGGTCTGAAGAGGCTATTAGTTACAACAATGTGTAATCATTTCAAGGTTCTTTGAGCAAGACATAGTGGGTGTTTGGTCTTGTAATTAACCTGCTGCCATTGGCCACACATTCTCTCCACCCTGTAATTACTTGACTAAAAAAATAATGCCATTCAAAGCATACATTGTATATAAAATTAAAAGAGCATTCATTTTCATCTGCTTTCACACTCACACGATGACTGTAACTCGTACATACATTTCATGTATAAGCAGAAGTCGTTTGGCCACACCTGAGCAGTTTTTGTTAGAAAAGTTTGATTTGGAAGCAGACTGAGTCAGCATGCCATTGGCTTTTTTTGTTTTATTTCTCTTTTTTAGAACCAGTCCAAAAGTATGCAAAAGATTTTTAACTTAAAAATATCCTGCAACTGAGATAAGGCTGTAGTGGATATTCAACTATTTGCTCCAACAATAGCTGTTCTTTTAAATCATATAACATGCATACGTCCTGTATGCGGAGAGTTTTAACCTCAGAAACAAATACTTAAGGAAGCTCATAAGTGAAAATATTGATGTAAGCCTGTGAAGTAAAAATACCTGCTCAGCAGAGCAAGACCAATCCTTCCCTCAGCAGTTTCTCCTTAGTAATGCTTTTGTGTTCTCCGGCTGTTTGGCCAGAACAAGTGTAGAACAGAAGTGGGGTTAGTATGTAGGAATGAAAAGCAACCAAAAGCATCAAGAAACCCCTCCGTAGAAACCTGCAGTGGGATTTATTTTATCTAACCTGAATTATCTAAAAATTCGACCGAGGGAGTGTAGACTCCCTCTGAAGCAGCCATTTCCAGAAAGCAATTGATACCTGTCTTGTGACGGGATTAAACCCTGACTTTTAGTTGGCTACAGAGAAGTGAGATGAGTCCCTCCTTGGGCGTAATGCTGCCGTCCCTCAGCTTCTTCAAAGCTTTGGTCTTATGGTTGTGGCACGGGCTTCACTTGCGAGCCTTCCATTGCTGTAGCCAATGATGCCGGTTTTGTATCAGGCATGATACAGCTGTATTGGTCATCTTATCTATACAAAGACGAGGAGTTCCTCCACCTGCTTTAAACCCGCTGCATCAGCTGCACCAGACTCGGTGAAGCACCTCTTCTTCAGTTCAGGGATGTCGCAGCTCGCTCCTGGCCTACTGGGTAAAGAAGGGAATAGCTGCGGAGAGACACGTTGGGGAGTATATGTACAATGCAGAACATGAGATAGAGATATTGGGCTACACTGAAAAATGTGTCCTTTTCAGCTGGCTGGACTTGTCCGTGTGAATTCTCTCCTGCCTCACCTAGAGAGTTAGCTGGGATGCCTGTGCTCGACACCGCACCTGCCGGCGTAGGAATACTCTAATTACACTTTGAAATAACTGAGCCCTGACTCCTTTTGGTGAGACCAACCCTTAATACCAGGTTGTGCACTTTTTCCTCAAACACCCTCACCTTTCATCCCATGCCACTCCTTGATTGTGGGAAGAGACCCAGCCGAATGACAAAGGTGCTTCCTTCAGATCCTTCTAAATTCACTACACTCATGACGCTTGTGAGCTGCTAGCCTATGAATAAGGCACTATGACCTCTGCTTGTTATGCTGACCGCAAGCCTCACATTTTTATGATGTTTTCCGCATCTTTCCCTTTTCTGTCTGGTGATTGTATTCCTTTCCTCCTTACTCTGTTTTAATACGTGCTGGGATTTGCAGCTTACTTGGAAGCAGGGACCATCTCCTTGTGCACACATGCAGCAGCTGGCACTGCTCAAAACGGTAGGTGCAAGATCCATCACCACGTGATAAACATTAAAGCTTGCTGGAAAGCAAGTGTGAATACCAGGCTCTGGTACAATAATCATCAACATTTTGTATGCTTGGCTCTTTCTCCCATGAACACAACCTTGTACAACGACAGGGAATGGGAAAACCAGACCATCTCCTGACCGAATGGGCAGGCTGACACAAAGGCAGCTAAAGCTTGTTGTTTATGATACTGTCATGTGCAATGTACAGCCTCAAAGGTCATTTAAAAATATGTAAGAGTGTCCTTACCTAATGTTACCTGGTAAGGCACTGTGGGATCTATTTAAGCAAAACCTAAAGACAACATACTCTACCTTGTAAGCACCTTCAGGGTCAACACTTCCAGACAGACTTTCCCATTCGCAGTTTTTCAAAGTGCAAAATTTGTCCTTACATTGTTTTCACATTGTAAAAGTGCATTTAGATGTTAACAAACAAAACAACAACAACAAAACCAAACAAAACACAAACCATGAACAGTTTGGGAGTAGATCTGTCATAAAGTAGTTTCCAAGGCATGTATCCCAAGGAAGGTTATCCAGATCTGGCACTGCAGGCCAATCAAATGAGAAGCCAAGAACAAAAAGATGGATGTAGACAAAGATTGTGGAGGACTACAGCTCTCTGGGTGAAGGATCTGCCGGATCCACTCCTTCTGCATTTCGAAAACAGGAAGATCATCACTTTCAGTCTTTCTGACTAAAGTTAGAAACACATGCACAGAAATATGCACCTAGATTAATGACCTGTTTTCCAAAATCCTGGAAATTCCCAGCCATCAGAGGCACCTTTGAATCTTCACTTATAAATTTAGACCACGAGGCATGAAAAATGTGTCCTTTGCCTACCAATAGCACCTACCCGAATATGGGAGCTCACCAGAAAGGCTCTGCAAAAAAATTTGACCTGGTGTCATTATGGCAGATGGATGTAAATCACTTAATGTAACACATCGCCTGAGTGCTCTGAAGCTGGGATGTGCTGCCAGGCTGCGGGTTTTCCCTGCTGGGGGCTTTCCCCGCTCATCCCTGGCCCCATAGCACGGCAGAGACTGGCCACTGTGGGCCTGTCTATGCTGCAACGGTGGCAATGTGTTTGTGTGGGGATGAAGTGACCGCTTTGGGTAGTGTTAGCAAGGGTGCCATGGCAGCAGGGAGCCTGGCAAGCCTCACCGAGCACGCTGCTGGGTCGAGGGGTCAGCGTGGTGGGCATCTCTGCTGACAGGGCTCCAGTCTTCCCAAGACACAGGCACTTGGGCTTGAGTAAGGTGTTTTGAAATCCCCAGAGTGCTGGATTTCCTGGCAGTTATTGACCCCAATCTGACCATCAGAATTACCATCATGTGAGAAGGCAGCTGTGGAGCGTGGTGAGATCACAGCTCCTTCTCGCTATAACTTTTGATTGACAATGGGCAAGAAAACATCGTCTGCTAAGGAGATGTAATATAAAATACCCTGCTGCAGGCATGAGCTGTGCCAAGTGCCCCAGTGCAGAGGAAGCGATGGAAAGACTCGTCTATATTCCAGTAGATTAGGAGGCAGAGTGAGCAGCAGATGTGTTCTGGCTTGTTTAATACAAACTGTAGAATTTAATTCAGATGGTCTTTGGATTAATTCGGTGACTTATATTTGCTGAAGTCCTATCTTTCATAAAGACATGAACTGAAGATGGCAAGAGACAGAGGATGAAGAAACCTCACAGGGTTTGTTCCAGCCGTTAATCATCCTCACCGCTAAAAGGTGTGTCGTATTCAATGTGTCCGAATTCAACTTCCAGGCACTAGCTCTTGTCACGCTTCTCTGTTTCGTTCAATAGCCCTTTGCTACTTCATATTGCCTCCCGTTTAAGACGCTCATATCTCATTTGCTGGCTTTTAAAGATACCACTTTTTTTTAACTAGCCAAACAGATAACCCTCTCTCGCACTGTAACACTCTTTCTCTAGCTTGGAAGTCAGCGCTGAGGCTGTTCATTGCACTCGCAAACGTATAGTGACTTTTCGGAAAGGGGATCCTAGCATCCAGCAAAACAATTCACCTTTCAGGCTGTAGGAGTTGGAGCACTCACCGAGTCCTTCAGAGGCTCCCGGCACAAAGGTTAGCTCTGCATAAATCAGACCATACTTCCCATTTCAAGTTCTTCCTGAATTTTTGAGCTGCGTTGTATTGTTTCAATTCAGAGTACAGAGCATTATCAGATTAATAAAGAAAAAAAGTATGTATTAAGACAACATTCCTTCATGTGCACAGTAGCATTCTTTCTAATCATACATCTTTTTAGCAAATGTAAAATATTTTAAGGAGGAACTATTTAAATTCTATCTGCAGTAATACAACTAATTTCATTCCTTAAAACCAGGCTTTTTGATGTCTGGAAGTGCAAAGCTGCTTCTAAATACTTAAAATATCTCTAAATGGGAATAAATATATGTAGTCAATGCTGCTTTTTTTTTTCCCCCATGTTATGCCTTTAGGCCAAAAATTGATGTGTTAAGTTACATCAGGGTTGGTCTAAAGTTCAGTCCTAATGATCTGATGGGTTGCTTATAGAGAAAATGCAAAGAGATCCTTAAGGAAAGCAGTGGTGGTGGTTTTTGGTGAATTACAGATTGCTTGCAATAGCTCTGAAGACTGTGTGTGTATATAGGATAACTCTTCTTTTGTTAAGGGTTATAGACTGCTCTATCGTTAAGCACAGTAGGAGTGTTACTGCAGGTCAGAGAGGACTGTCATTGATAAAAATCCCTGCCATCCGCAGGTTTGGGGTCTCTGTCTCAGAACAAGCTACAGCACATATACTTCAGGAATGGGAAAAAATATGCAGGGATATGAAATGTGCTTTCAGGAATATTTAAAGGTCTTCAGAAGTCCTGTTTATTTGCATTTGTCCCTGGAAAGCAGATATACCAGTGCTACAGCCCTCAGCCTTTCAGCAAGGGTAAGAAATTGAAACAGATTTAAAGAAAATAATAATTTAGCACTGTCATATACAAATAAAGCCTTGAGCTCAAAGGACTCCATTAGACTGAGCAGAGGAAAAAAAAAGTCATCATAAATTATTATGCCTTTTAAACATAATTATTTTCCTTATGGAGCATCTTAAAGAGACTGCAACTGCCCAGCCTTCCTGTGATATCTGTGCAGCAACTTGTTGGATTAACTATATAGGAGATTTTAAAGGGTTATTCCAGGTTTTATACCAGTGCTGGAAAAATAAAATTACACCAGACCCAAACTGATTAAGTAGTTAAGAGCCCAGCCTAACTCATTAAAATGACCTTCTCACTACTGATTTAATGTTTTTTTTCAAGCAAAGGCATGATCCTTAGCCACTGATGTAAATGGATTTGCTATTGACTGTTGCAAAACCAAAAGTGAGGATCTTTTGTGGTTCAAGACTTTTTGCAAAGTGATTTGGCACACATAATGCACAGTGATAAATCCAAAGCAGCATTGAGCGTGTAGTAGGTACACAGAGAAGGGACAAGAATAGAATAAAAAAAATATTTTCCATTTTAGAAGAAAGTCCTCCTTCCTACTCTACCTTTTTCTTTTTTCCTATTGTTTTCCTCCTTCCTTTCTGCTTCCTTTCCTTTTCTTTAATTTCTTTTCATTGCCTTGCCCATTCTAGAAGGCAGTTACGTATTTGTCAAGTTGCTCTTTACTAAGAATATAACTCGGCTCATTCTAAGTTATGCATATGCTTACGTATCTTTCCTGACTACAGATCTTTACGTGGAGTCAGGCCTTAATTAGGATCTTCAAGGATTTCTCCAGCTGATAACGAATTGCTCACAGAGGATCTGCCTTTGCCAGAGGAAAGCTGTGCCCACTATGGCTTCTCTCCGCCATTGAAAAGAGCAACTCCCATGGAGGGCACTTCAGGGCAGGATCCTCTTTTCAGTTTTCTGAATCAGCCCCTGGAAATGCTTCTCTTTGTTAGTTTTGGAGCAACATCGGCGTGTTCGTGGCTGTGCCCCATTCCGCCCTGCTTGGGCACCCACCTTGAGTACCTAGTGATGCCGTGTTCCTGAACAAATGCCTGCGCTGCTCATTAGATGGGGCAGGAGAAAATTCGCCTACCGCAGAGGGAGATATGCTGTCTGCCAGAATTTGAATATCCGAGTCAGGCAGACAAGTTCCCTTGTGAGAATGCTCCTCTCCTCTGACATGCCCAACCGGTGAGTTTGCCTGTGTTTTTGAAACCGCCATACCTCAAAGAGCGGGGTAGAAACCTACCGCATAAGAAGGTTCAGTATCCGCCGACTACTGAGTCTTTCCAGAGCTGGGGAAAGAGTCAGATCATGATCTCAGTCTGACTTTCTCTTTGACAGAGCTTTTCAAAATCATGAGCAAGCCTAATAGCTGCTTAGGAAAATTAGGGTATGAAAATTAATCATAATGTGCATCACCTCTTTTCATCCAGCTATCAGAACTGGGAGTGAACTTAACAACTCCCATTTCACAGAGGAGGAAGCAGATGCCAAGTGAATGGATGAAGCAGAAAGAGGAGGACAGCTCCTTGCGGCTCCTCCCTACCCGCTCACCCCATGCCTCCCGTAGGTACCTGTCATGCTGCTCTTGGCTGTCATTTCTGGGAGGTGTTTGGAAATTCAGCTGTTCTTAGCTGTCCCTAATGGATGGGACCCTGGGCTGAATGCCTCTCAAGTACCCGGGATACATCCAGGGACCTGGGCAAGTGCTGGTCCAAATGGCTCCCATGCCTGAGGGACTGATGAGAGGGTGGATGGGAGGTGCGAGGGTGTTTTCCAAACTCAGCAGCAGCAGCCTCAGCATGCCACCTGCCTGTCTGTCATCAGATTGTCCTAAAAAGGACTGTCCCCACTCACCATCTGTTCCTGAGGTGTGCTACTCTCAGGTGAAGAGTTTCCTTGCAGAGGGAGGCCAACGAGAGTGTGTTGGAATCTCAGCAGCTGGATCTCCTCTTGCACCTGTAGATCAGCCATTCGAAGGCAGGACTTCACCACTCTGTTGTGACTTAGTACAATCAAGGAAAAAAGGCTCCAATTTAGGCACCAAGCAAAGATGAGATCCTGGAAGTTCAGGCTATGCCTGGGGAATGAGTGCTGGAAGATGTCTGGAAGAGGAGCTGGTAGCAAAGTCCACAACACCAACATGCCCCCAAGAATAGATTGCAGGACTCAGAGAGAGCTTTAAGGGTTGCTCAGATCGTGTATTCGTGTGTGTCAGCAGTGCTGGCAATTTGCCTGCTGCGTAGTGGCGGGGTGTCAGCTTAGATCCACTTTATAGCTCCCTACAAAGAGAATGCATTTTCTTAAAGAGCTTTAAAGAAAAACAATGCAAATTCAATCCAAATTGACCTGTCCTTTAGACAGAAAGAAATCAGCCTGTGATTTTGGTACTGAGTTCAATACAAATAATTTCTTTATCAATATGTAATAGTACCCTGATTCTAGCTATTGGATAAGCAAAACCGTAGTCGTACGGCTGAGACCTGGAAGAGGTCATTACCAGCAGAGAGACAATTTTAACAGTTCTGTGTTTGATTCCCATAGAGAATTTCATGTCATTCACTTCTCCTAGGCAAAAAATTTTTGTCAGTCCCATGGAAAGTAGTATGTGTACAGATAGACTCGTTGGCTTCCTTTCACCCAAGCTTGTTTTGATACAAGGCGATAGGTACATTAGTGGTTTTATGAGGGGATTTTTTTTCATTCAGATTTTTATCTGACACAGGCCAGTGCATCTTCAGTGGTTCAGGTCTGAATTACATTCCCACCAAACTCAAGGAGGTGTGCTGCAGTGGAGCTACACTGAGTTACACCTGCTGAAAATCTGAATTTATAAGAATTTTAATATTTGGCTATAATTCATATGTACATGGTTGTATAACTAAAAGATGTGTGAATACATGTTCTACTCCCCTGTGTTTGTCAACGGGATTAATGGAAGGGAATACAACGGAGTGACCTAACATCCACTCACTCCGTACGAGTGCCACTCCTGATGCCACTGCATCTGTAGGTAAAGGTAGGTCCTTACACAATGCTCACATTCCCACTGTATTTTTACAGGAATTGTAGAGATGCATTGTAGACCAAAGAGGCATGGGCAGAGGTGGAGATGACAATAACACTGTGCCAGGGCAGAGACCAAAGAAATAAGAAGAGTTTCTAAGCGATTTTAGGGGAAGATTTCCACCCAAATCCGAGTATCAAAGCTTTGAAACTCTCTCTGAGTTGTAGCGCTTGATGGTGCCTCTCTACCCCTGCCGCCTGCAGAGTTGGTCCTTCTTGGCATTTGCGGCTGGTGAGTGGATTCTTCTGTTTGCCTTTCTCTTCTTACTGTGGATAAATGACAAAATCTGCCCTGCAGAGAGTGTCACGGGAACAGTATGTGTGACACAGCAGCACTGCCGGCAGCATGGATTAGCTCTGCTTTTCAGCATGTGCAAAGAATTAGTTGGCGTTTATGCTTCTATTCCCTTCTAAGCATCATCACAGGTGTAATGTTTGATGTCTTGTTAATCCTTCACCAACACAGTGTTTATTTTCTTCTCTTTGCTGTGGCTCGCTATGGCATGGAAAGGCAGTGTCTGTAGGAGAGAATGATGGATTCGTGTAAATAACGATACCTTGTGGTACTGGGAGGTGGTAACATTCCCATGAAAGCAGTTCCCAGTGGAAATAACACAATGGGAGAAACTTCTCCAGCATTTGCTGTGTATTTCAACCATCCTCTGCTATCAACAACAGGAAGCTGTGAAGCCCAGATTTCCTGCACAGGAAGAGCGGTTTAAGGAATGCAAATTTGATATATACAGTTTAGTGCTTTACATGAATTTCACTCCTGAATGGCTTTAAGATGGCTTTTCCCTTGCAAGATGAAATTTCCAGTTGACAAACAGCTTGACTTGGAGCCCATTTGTGTGCTAGGAAAATATTGTGTATCAGCTGTTTCTGAGAAAAAACTCACCGCAGTGAAACTTTGTCTTTTAGAATAACCGTGCAAAATATCACTGATGGGCAAATGCTTGGTGATTAATATTTATCATGGTTCCTTTTTAAGTAGTGACTTCTATTTTTATCCTGAACTTTCTCTGAATTGGTGACACAATGTTATCTCAAGACCTTTCAGCCAGATAAGACCATGCTCGTTTCCTCAAAAATGGGCTTGTGTCTATGGATTTTGTATATATTTGGGGTAGGGAGGCACTGTGGGAAGAAAACACTGACTGTAATTAAATTACTTTTTAAAGTAGAGTTTTTAAAAGTTAATGTTAATTAGGGAGTTGACCTGGAAGTTTTTGTTAACTTGCATAACTTGGAGATAGACCTCATACTGGATTTGTCCAAAGGCTTTGGACAGATGCTCTGGAAAGCAAAAAAAAACAAACCTGAAAAAAAGATGATAAGGAGAATGGCTGTTCTAAAATCTCAGTGTCTACCCACCTTGGGCAGAGAAAAGTCACAGCACTAAAAGGTACCCCCTACCATCATGGGACTAGTCATCTGAACGCAGCAAACGCCTGTTTAAGGAGATGTGATGGCCAGCAGATCACCATCTGCCTTCTTGGCAGCAACTCCAGGTTTTACTGTGTACAAATCCAGAAGCCTGAAAGAGCTGATAGGTTTTCAGACTCCAGCTATCTTCAAAAATTTATTTTTATTTTTTTTTAGTTTGTCTATGCTGTGAAATGCCATAGTCTTTTTATGTTCCCTAATCTTGTCTGTGAAAGAAGGCATGTCAGATGCATGCATATGAGCACGTGCAGAGTCGATCCAGAAAAGGCTTTACTTTTCAAATCTCATTTTATGAGATTGTTTTTTAGACTGGGCTGTGTGTTTAAAAGTCTGAAAACAATCCATTCTCTACAATCCTTCGTAAATAAAGTTTTCAAACTTTTTGTCAAATTGATAAACATCTCTGAGGGTGGGAGCAGGGAAAGGCAGCAACTAGATTTTCAGAGTTGCCGATATGATTTTCAGAAGCACCAGAAGAGACTGTTTGTTTGAGTGCTCAGCCATTTAATGGCATAATTCGACAAAGAAAGATTTAGTAATTGTCCCTGAGACAATCGGATTGTCAGAGAGGAGTTTTATTTCAGCACAAAGAAGGTTAACATTTTCAATCACAACGTGACAGGTTTGGGTAAAATTCTTCAGCTGTGCTTTCTAAACAGAGGACATCCCTCTTCTTAGATTCTTTTCAAAATGCATTAGGACTGATTATTGCTGCAGTCATTTGACTAAATTCCCAGTGTAATATGGAAGCTCATCTGACTGTGGTATGACAGTTTTATTTCATTCTAGATTAATTATGTTAGTAAATCAGACTATAACAATATTTAGTTTTATCTTTTGTTTAAGGGTTTGAATTAATTAATAGACACTGAGTTTCGTTTCTTGCAGCACCCAGGACCCGTGAAGCTGACAGCTGGTCAGCACAAACACCGCATCAGCTTCCTCTAATGTTCTTTCCTGATCCCCAACCAATTTCCTAGGACTTTCCCACGTACTGAGTTGTGCTGGCCAAACTTAGTTGTCATTTTAAAGCTGATTAAGAACAACAAAAAGTTCTGATTTGAACTATTTGCATTTAAAATGTTCTGTATTAAGCTGAAGTTTGGTTTCATTTAGTCCAAAGCACTCAGGAACAGACTGAAACCCAGGAGTGATTGAAGTTAGCATCCCAGCTGCCCGTTCCTCTGTCCGTTGATGTGGCAGCGAAACCACTGGAGACCAGCGTGGATGGATGGGGTTAGCGTGGCCGCTTACCTTGGTGTGACTTGGTGGGATTCTTCCAGTCCATCTGCTGCTGCCGTTCATGATGGGATGTCTTGAGCAAACTGCAGTCAGTGAGGGTTTTCTGTCACTGCCCGTCTGGAGTCCCAGGAGCTCAGACCTGATTCACAAGCAGCACAGCTCCAGGTACAGCGGGCATGGGAAAGGCATCTAGAGCACTGTTGTTTCGAGCATCATTCCCCAGGGCAGTCCACTCCTCATCCTTGTCCTGACTCTGATGTGGCAATGGTGACAGCTATCAGAGAGGTGGCAAGAAACAGAGGGTAAGAAACTGTCCCGGTGGAACGTGAACCAAAGGTGTCAATGAATCTTAACCTGAAGAAAAAGTCTGCGGGTAGGTCTGCAGCTGCCAGAAACCAAAGTTTAGGGGCTTGGTTGCCTAGAGAGAGCATGGAAGAAGGTCGGTGACTCAGAATAGGATGCAAACAGACCGCACGCTCAACAAGGTGGTGCCCCACAGCAGTGTGCTGCTGACAAGTGTCCCCACAAACACGGGATGCAGCTGCTTTTGCACGTCCTTTCAAAAACATCCCTATGCTTGCTCCTTGTATCTAAAAATTGATGGAGAGTGTGCATCTGCCATGTGCACAATAAATTACCGGTTAAGGAAACTGTGAAAAGGCAGAAGTCTTCATACAGCCAAGGGCTTGCAAGCACAAAAGTGATGCGCTGCATTCTGCTTCAAGGAAAATTGCTCAGTACTTTTGCATTGGCATGCCATTATGTCAAAACCTTGTAATTTCAGATGTGAGTATACAAGTATTCATTTGATTGTATACCTTTGTTGTTAATTTCCGGGATGAAGACCACGGGGAGTGCTTCTGGCCCGCTTTATGAATTCTGAATACCATCTGTATTCCAAATTGTCTAAACAAGGACCGTTTGTTAGATGCACTAAGAAGGTGTTAGTATTTTACCGAAAATGTTGCATGCATTTCACTGAAGTGACAGGCAGAGCACACTCCTGTTTTTTTGTCCCCATATGGCAGCTGCTTTGAGCAGCAGCAGGGGACTAGGAGGTTCCCAGAGGTTCCTTCCATCCTCGGCTCTTCTGTGATTCTCTGACTCGGTGATTTTATGCATAAAACACTGGCTGGGAGAGATGCTGTTTTCTAGCTAAGTTTCATTTTTAGCCTTAATCCGTTTGAACTGGGTTTGCTTCTGAATTGACAGCAAAATGAAGATGCTGATATAAAAAGAAACACAGACAGGATACTTTCACAAATTCTGAGAAGGATGGAAATGAGAGAAATCACAGTTGCATCACTTTCACCAAAAGGAGAAGTCAAAACCGCAGGGGAAACCATTAAAACCGACTGTGTCACACCTTCCTGTATGTCATTTTTAGCTGTCCTAGAGTGAGTAGCTGGCACAACATTTATTTCATCTGGTTACCTGCTCGAAGATAGCTGTCAAATACAAACATCCACAAACCATCTTTTGTTTATGGCAGACATGTCTTCTGTTATGTACAAAGCCTAAATTCTACCAGTTTGATTAAAAAAAAAAAAAAGTAGCAATAAAAACAAAGATAAAGGAACTGACACCTTGAAGCTTCTGCAAAATAAGTGAATCTCCACCTGGTCTGCTTTGATCACGGGTCAAAAGGAGGAGTGAAATGTGCGTGGGCTTGTTCTATGGATGCTCCACACACCGCTCTGCACAGCTCAGGGACCAAAGACCTTGCTGGCTTCAGGTGAGGGCAGATGAACAGGGAAGGTGCTAGGTCTGCGTACCTCTGGTCAGAACGCTGTCGTCTGGAAAGGCAACATCACAGTCACAAGGATGGGACGGATGAAGACGCGCTGCACTGAGAGATGAATGCATCCAGGAGGAGGAACAGCTTAGATAGAAATCTGCCAGTCCTTTTAATGTGGCATCACTATGGCACTTCTTATCGACGTGTCTCAAAGTGCTTCCCTGCCTTTGATTCCAGATCCTTGTCTGCTTTTTTTTTTTTTTCACACCTTGCTATCAACCCTCCAGTAAAGGCTGTTCTACACTGTGATGATTTCAAAACACAGGCTATTTTTAAAGGTTCAGACTGGAGAGCAATAGAGCTCCTTCTGAGACATACAGGAGCGCAAGGCTTGGAGTTACTAAAATGAGTCGATTTTCTCTGATTTTGGTCAAGCATTTGGGGTGTCCCTAGTAGCCTTTGAGATCTGTAATGGGACTGGACCTGGGTGGGAGCCAGAGGGGAGCACAGAGGGTGTCTCAGTGGGTTGCCTGCTCCCTTTCCTCCTGCCTGTGAAATAACATCCACATAGCACATCGCTGTGGTGCCTGCCATTGCCTGGGAAGGGGATGCACTCTGGCTACCGAGCATGCCTGGGAGGGGGAAGGCAGGCAAGGAAGTGCACAGACCTCCCCAAGTGCTGATCCATGAAATGCATAAGATTCGGGGTTATATTTGAAGATGCTCTTGATAGCCATGCCCTGCTGTGCAGAGAGGTAGCTCTCTCCGCATGCTGGTGAGCGGTGCTCAGGACAGATGTGCCTGTTTTCAGGCTGCACTCCAGCTGGACTCGTGTCAAGTGTGGAAGATGTACTGGAGGCTCTCAGCGGGTGCAATGGGTGTCCCCCAGCACGCTGCTGCCCACGGTCCCGCTGGCTGTCCCCAGCTGCGGTTGCACATGTGCAGCATTGCCACGTGCAAGACTCTGCTCACACAAGGCAGCAAGAGGGACATCTCCTTAGTTGCAGTTCTCCCTACAAAAAAAGTTCACTGGGGCTTGTGCCCCCGTTGTGGGGCAAAGGGGAGGTGGAAAGGACAGGAGAGGGAAAGAGAAAAGTGGATGAGAAGGAAGATAGCAGTAAATAGTAAAGTGAAATTAGTAAATGGCAATTAATAGCAATCTGCTCAGGATACTGGGAAAATAATTATGAACTTGCAATCAATTAAAGGCAGTGAACAAGCTATCTGTTAGAGTCAGCCAGCCAGCACACAATCAATCAATAGTGATACAGGGTGGGAGATGGGGAATATTATTAATAGCAGGTGGGTAACACGTGTTGCCCTCATGGTGGGATGCTCCTAGAAGGACTGTAACCTGCATGTGTCTGGAAGTCACGGACACACCAGAGGAAGCATGCTGACGGAGTACTTCTGGACATCAAAGAGGTGTAAAACCTGAATGGCTGTCGGGATCCTCATAGAGATTCTCGATCAGATTTCTGATGCACTTTGCATTTGTGCCACACCTTGAGGAGGAAGCCGGAGAGCTGCCTGTACAGTTTTCTCCCATCAGAAGATACTGGCAGGTGAGAAGCTGGAGCGCTTTGTGGCAGAGGGATAACTCTGATAAGTGGCTGGAATTCAGAGATTCTCCTCCACCCTCCCAATACATCTGCAGAGAATTGCAACTACCTTTTTTACTACACTTGTCTATAAAAAAATGTTCAGATCTTCCATTAAAATGACACCAGCCAAGAAAGCACAGACTAGATTTCCCTGCAACCACATTATCCCCCACCTCTTCTATAACAGTGCTGGTGTGTGTTCTCCAGGACTCTCTCCGAGTTTGGATCTAGGAGTGTTGTAGCACACAGGGAGGACGCAATTAGTCTGAGATGAAATATCTGCTGATCAGGATAAAATACAGGTCATCATTAGTAGAAGAAAAATTACAAAATCATCTGTAGAAATTTTTTTTTAGTCGCGAATCTTACCCAGAGGGCCTGACCTGAGTGGCTGATACACATTTTTGAAATGAGCACTGACATCCTATCCCATTTTAGCTTTAATCTGGAACTCCGCTGGATTGCTGCCAGGCTCCCAGAAGTGTGCTAGGTGGCATATGCGTGTCTCTTGCGCTGTCTCCCAAAATGTGTCAAAAAAGACACATGTTTTATAGAACATGCCAATAGCAACCCTGCTTCCTATGCCATCCTGTCCTTCTCTCAGCCGGTGCTTCCATGGTGTGGGGTTTGCCTGCTGCCTTCATGAGCGTTCTGACCCTGAACACAGCACACCCACCTCTGTGCATCAGGCCTTGCCAGAGGTACCATGCCCCGGAACAAATGAAGAAGGGATGGGACATGTTATCCAAGGCTGCCCAGAGAAGCTGTGGATGCCCCACCCCTGGAGGGGTTCAAGGCCAGGCTGGATGAGGCTTTGGGCAACCTGGGCTAGTGGGAGGTGTCCCTGCCCATGGCAGGGGGTGGAGCTGGATGGTCTCTAAGGCCCCTCCCAACCCAAACTATTCTGTGATTCTATGAAGTTGTGTCTAAGGTGCAAGAAAATACTGATGTGTGAGTAAAGCAGACTGAGATCCTGGTTACAGCTGCTTGGTGGGTGAGACGCTGCAGGAGCACAGAAGAAAAGGAGAAGGCTGTGGCCCAGCACAAGAAGTTTAAAGGCTAGAACATGGCCCTGAGTGGAAAATACGGCCCTGCAGACAGTTACCATTTTTTTTGGATTCTGTTCTCTTCCAGAGTCCCTCAGAACAGGGGGAGAAAGAAGAAAAAAAGAAATATTCTGTTTTCCCTGTTAAAGCCTTGATAGATCTCTGCAGACAGCATCCTCCTCCTTCTTGGCAGTCAGATCCTTTTTCTCTCCCAACAGCAGGGCCTCTGGAGAGCAACTAAGATGAACAACTTCACTAGAGCGGCTTAGGACAGCACGTGCCGCCCTACACGGCCAGATTGAAATCTGAACTTCTGCCCCCCTCCCATGCGCATGAGTTCATATTTTGGCAAGTCCGTAGAATTTCTAAACAATTATGTGTTTGGTTTACTGGTACAAAAGGGGAAGCCACTCCAGACAAGTAAATAAGATACAGAGATAAGTTTCTTGAGAAATTAAGATCTCAATGAACGCACAAATATACAAAGGATGTATAAATAAATGAC
>WKFP01015071.1:338329-449107 GCA_011057875.1 Pterocles orientalis
AAAAAAAAAAAAAAAAAAAAAAAAAAAAAAAAAAAAAAAGAAAAAAGAAAAAAGAAAAAAGAAAAAGAAAAAGAAAAAAGAAAAAAAGAAAAAAGAAAAAAGAAAAGAGAAAAAAGAAAAGAATCCACAGAAGGCTGCTGGAGATTGTAGCTGAAAACTGGCTTTGAAATGGTGATTTCCAGCTCCTCTTATCCTCAGCCTAACAGGGATGCTGGCAGGGATGCTCCGGAGCTGCAGAGCAGAGCAGACCCTCTGGACCACACGATATATTCTAAAACTGCCCACCAGCCTCGGCAGGGGGGATTTCACCTGCAGACCAAAGCAGCACCCTCCTGGGGGGACCTGCCACTGCTTCTCCTTGCCAGGATGAGTCCACTGAGCATCACTGCTCCTGGGTCTCTCAGGCCCTCTTTCAGCAAGGTATTAATCTTACAGATAATATGAGCAGCTGCTGATTGTTACACTGGGATCGTGCATGTGATTGTGTTTTTTGCTGGATGGGAATCTTAATGCATTAGGGGGGAAAACATTAAGGAAATTGGTTTGAAGGCTTGGAAAAATCATTGCTGTATCTGACCAGACTGAAAATACAACGAAAGTGTTTATCTCTTAGGTTTTTTTCAGGTCATGAACAGCTCCTACTTCATGATAACTTGTACCTGAGCTGTTAAATCTAACACTGAGCGTTTTTCCCATTAATGAAGCACTGTGACAGCCAATGGAGTTTAAAATAGATGCATTTATTAGATTTGGGATGAAACAGTATTTTTAGAGGAAGTATCTGGCATGCTGGTTTGGGGGTGGTGACAAAACAGTGCTTAATAGTCCTGTTATCTAACCTGCTCATCGCACAGCAATCCAGCAGCAATTATCTAGTGTCTTATGGGAAGCTGTAGGAGCTGTCGAACTCGCCGAGCCAGTTTCTCAGCACCCAGATGGATGATGACAGGCTGGGAGTCACAGGGTGTGCTGGGACGTTGTCTTTCCCATCCCTGTCCCCCCCACCCCTGGCCAGGACAGCAGCAGCCCTCCCCAGAGAGAACAGCCAGGTTGGGCTCTCCTTGCCCAACTCTGATGAAAAGCCATTTATCTTCCAGAGGCTGGAGACAGACTGAAAAACCCAGTCCCTCCAGTTTCAAAAGGGAGTTTGGCATTTTCTGAGCCTGTTCTCCTTTATCTTCTGTGTTAGCTTCTGCTCCTCGGTTCAGCTTTACCCCTTCTCTACATATTTGTCCTACATTTAGCATTTTCTCTCTAGCTTCAGACCCACCGGAGGCATTGCAAGGAGGAATGAACAGCGGGCAATTCGTTCTTTCTGGCTGAGCCTCGCGCTCAGGCTGAGATTGCCACGGACATGAGCAACCAGAAAAAAATCCTAAAATCTAGATAGCTGCTGAGCTGCAATACATAATAACACTCCCATTTACAACAGACAGGAGACACACCTAGAAGAGCTCGTTTGGAAGTAACAATAATAAAATAACTTGTGCCCTGTGCACGCTATGGGAAGGGCAAAGGCAGAGGGAATGCTTAGGGGGAAAGGGGTTCTGAAACCCTGCTGCTAGTGTTGTTTTCCCAAAACAGAGTCAGCAGCGAAAGATCAACACGGCCACGGCAATTCTCAGGCTGCTCAAGGAGCTTGAGAGTGGGGACGCATTAAGATTTAAGATTTCAGTAGAAATCTTGATGCTAACCCTGATGTTTGGACACTCTGGTGTTCAGTGTTGTTCACATCCACGCTCTTCAGTCTGCGATGTAAATAGCGGTTACTGTCAAAGGGAAGGCCAGGGGATGGCTCAGATTTTGAACACAGCTTTGCTAGGGGGGTGCTGGATCCCCTACAGCAAGAGTTTTTCATTGTCAAGTGCTGGAATGTGGCATCTCTTGCCTGTACAGAATTTGTTTCTATTGTAAATCTAGTTGGTAGCTTTCCCCACATTAGCCCTTATGTTGAAAACAGCAATGTGCACTTCTTCCTAAACCTCTTGGTTTTGCTCATCCATCGCTCTCTGGGGAAAATACGTCCTCCTTCTAAAAGCTGAGCACGGGAATTTGCACCAGCAGGTCGGGTCTGGGGGGTAACTTTACAAGAACTTCATTCAGCTGCTTTCTGAGTTGTTAAAACAAGGAACACACAAAGCACGTTCTTCTTTTATCATGGGGCTTGGGTTTTCCTGTAAGGGTAGCTGGTGAGTTGTTCCACTGGGAAGCCTGAGTCACGCCAATGATGGGCAAAGCCTGTGCTGTGGTCCTGTGGAGCCTTAGGGGTCCAGCTGTGCCGGGGCAGGTACCCACCCAGGGTATAACTGAGTCCAGCCCAGCAACAGGCACAATGCACCCCAGGGTTTTTTTGCTTGTGAATGCAGCGACTGTCCAAGGACTTTCAGGGGCAAAACCCCACTGGTGGTGTCAGAAAGAAGCCACCCTGGAAAGAAGAACGAGTTTGGAAGACGTTAGTTAAAATCCTGGAGTTATGAGTTTCTCCCTGACGGAATGAGGCCCGTGACTAAATTCCTATCCGGGGGGCTTTCTGCTGCCCCACGCAGTTGTGCAAACATGATTTTATGCCACCACCGAGGCCATGCAGTTGCGTACCTCTGAAACTGCCAAAGAGCTCAATGAGCTAACCCCACTGTAATACACTTAGCACTGTTTGGTTTGCTTTTGCCTTTTCTTTGGAACTAAAAGGGTGGAGGAAATTAAGTAAGCACAATGAGTATTTAAGTAAGTATTTATTTGTTAGCAGCTACCACCTCCAGTTTGCAGATATCGGGAGGTGAAGGTGCTCAGCAATAGCTGGCGATAGGAGCTGTGGGTTTGCCTGGAGTCCCCATCAAACTGGATGTGGCTGTGTGTCAGCCGTGCTTGTCATTTCATCAGGCTACTCATTAACGGCCCCTCTACGTGCAGGTAGGGAGTCCTGGATGGACATGAGGGTACAAAATACATGTGAGGGTTCTGCCAGGTACCTCAGACCTCCAGCACTTATCCTGCGCCCATGTGTAGTATCGCTGTGGAGCCCGGGACAAACTGAGACAAAAAAGTCCAAACTCCTTTTTTTGTTCCCCTCATTTGAACAAAATGTGTATGCTGAAAAAGAGGGCATGCTCACACAAACCCAGACGTACTGGGCCCTAAATTCAAAGCATTTAACTCTCCTAAAAGTGCTTGTATGGGAAGGAAGACGTTTTAGTACTCAACCCAGCTGCTTCCATGGAAAACGGAGAATTTTGTTTGCTGAAGCTAGGAAAAAAAAATATTGCGCAGGCTACAGGTGCTTCTCTCACACACCTGTGCTGCTCTCTTCCAATTAAGTTGCTGGTGATGGATGTGTAATTGTGTTTGCAGATGCGTGTCTGACGGGATCTTGGAAGGCTTTGCTCAGGAACAAAAGGAGCGGCAGCAGCCAGCCCACTCCCCTCTGGCTGGTGTGGCTCTGTGGGGCCAACTGGAGAAAAACAGCGCTTGAGATTTGTCTGGGCTCCAGCAGCGATGGAGGCAGCTGTATTGCCTGCTTCACGTTCAGCGACCTTGCCGGGATTGCGGGGCTGTGACGGCTCCATGCCCTCAGCTCCTCGCATTTCTCTTGGTGATGTCTCCATGCAGGTCGGTGACTGCAGGCAGCCTGGGCAGGACTTCTTGGAGGGAGGGAGAGGAGTAGCCCAGGGCTACAGAAAAATAATAATCTGCTGTGTCTACAAAATTAATCTGTTGTGGTAAGGCCAATATTAAACTATGGCCCTGTTCATCATCACTCTCTTTGTCAAGCTAGGCACCAGGTCCTCTTCTTGCCCCCTCCTTTTCCTTGTGAAATAAAGCAGAAATATTCTTAATTTATGAGCTGTGACTAGTCAGTAATCCCATCAATGTATTTTTCAAGGACACAAATACACAAACCGATTCTGAGCATGCCTGCAAAATCCAATTGTTTTCGGCAGAGAAACCATAATTTTCAATTGCTGTGCTCCCTCCAAATTAGATACTCATTCTCATCTTATTATATTTCATTCTATTGCCATGTACTGATTTACAGCAGGGGAAAACTTACTCAGTGAAATATCCACTGTCACTAATGAATTCTGCATGAGATACATTATTAAATGTTATTTAATTTTTTAATGGTGTCCATAAGCTTATATGAGTGTTCTCCAGGGAATACATAAATTTCCATGCAGCAACACTGAGCAATAAGCTACTCAGAGACCTGATGTGCTAAACAATTCAGATAGGTCGGGTGATCAAATGTGACTGTTCCAGCTATAACATTTGTGGTTCCCGAAGAACAGAAACAAGCTCACCGTGTCTGCAAAAAGAAATCTCTCCTTATTTGATTTTGTACTACAAGCATCACCTGGCAACTTGATTGGAGCCTTGCCTGTCATCTGAGTACATCCGTGCTGATCCCTCGTTTTGTAGAAACATTATGCCTTCTACCTTGATATCGATCTGTCTGCCAAGGATTAGCATAAAATTGTACAACTCTCCCAAAGCTTTATCACGTCTTCATTACAAAACCCATATAAGCCCTTTTCTATTATGGAAGAAGAGTCTATATTGTTTCCCTTAATCTCTCAGCCTTCTGTAGGAATGGAAGATGTAGATATGATTGCAGAGTTTGAAAGTCCTGTTCTAGGCTGGTCCAGCTGCCTGGAAAAGGAATCTAGAAAAGATAAATCTATGCATCCCACACGCCTCAATCCACCTTCCAGAGTTTTGTAACGCCGGATGCCTGCACATGCCGTTTTAAACAACCAGTCTGCAAATGTATCATTAAGTGTATTCTGTATCATTAATATACTGATAAAAATCTCTTCCTGAGATTGATTTTACACCCTTTTACCTAATGTGTATTGTCAAAAGCAAATGTTCCATGAATGGAATTCATAATATGTGATGATAAATATTGGCACCACATTGACATAACCTAAAGATTAGTAAAACAGCTTCCATGTGCTGCTGGAAGACTTTAGGTAGATAATGATACTAGAATCTCTTCTGTGGCACTATTATTATAGTAAATAACTGTTATTAATAGTAATAATAATATGGAAATATACAAATGAGCGATACACAGTGACCCTGCTCACCACCCGATGACCAAGGTTCAGTCCATTCCTGGCTAACGATCCTGGAGCAGGGAGAGTCCCGAAACCACAATCCCAGAAAAGAGGAGAGCCCAAGAGTCTGTGAGAGAGGGAGAGAGATGAGTGAGAGAGAACTTCCAGACAGATTCTCCTCTGTATACTGGCCATGCTGTGCATGAACGGAACAGACCATTGGCCAGTTTGAGTCTCAAACCTAAACCTGAGGTCAAATCCTGGGCTAGTCACTGGGGCTGTGCTCCCTCCCAGCTTCTCCTGCCCCTGCAGACATGGGCACAGCAGAGAAGCTGGAAAGTCCTTGACTGTCCTGGCAGCAGCTCTGCCCATCAGTGTGTGATCAGCTTCTCCTCAGCACAAACCCAAACAGCCTCACACCAGCTGCTGGGAAGAAAGTGAACTCTGTCCCAGCCCAAACCAGGACAGGTGCTAGTGGCATCATCTAACTCTCACAGTATAACAACTGTGTTCAGAATGGCCTTGTGACAGTCCCCACTGCCCTCCTTCCAGCCTTGCCTGGAAAATGACCATGTTGAGCTTTCAAGGCTTATGTCTGAAGCTTTCTGAAGTACCGGTGATGGTTTAGTTACGTGAGTGTCTCGTGAGGTACTGACTGGGACACTGCAGGGCACGTACTTCACAACACATGAAACCACTAATTTATTTAGGTGGACTTCAATGGCTTTTCTTCCAGTTAACTGGAGATCAAGGCTTACAGAGGACAGAAACTACTCACGTTTAGATCATGGAAATAATTACATCCCAGAGTGCATCATACAGATGGCATCACCTTCCTTTCATCTGTGAAAAGTTTGCTCTTGCTGTTCACCAACATCTTTCTTTTTTTATAGAAAAGACATTAAAAAGCAAAGTAAGAGTAATTTTTTTTTTCTCCAGTGATTTGCGCCATAGGACCACAAGCCCATCTCAAAGCAATCACCCTTTTTTCTCACCAGGATGTCCTAAGAGTTTGGTACTGTCACTCTGCAATGGCCCAGTGTCACAGTGATACTGGTGCTCATCCAGTGACACTTTTACAAGAGGTGAGAAAGCTGTTTGCAGAGCAAGCAGCCCTGGATAAAAATAGCAAAGTCCCCCATGCTCCTTGCTTCGAGTGGGTGATAATAACAACTGACATGTCAGCCGTGCTCTGGGTGGGCTCTGCAGGAGCTGGCAGAGAGGCAGATAAAAGATAACCCTCAGAAAGACACAGCGAGCAACGGAGTGTGTGCGGGGAGCTGTGCAAGGAGGGAGGGGAAGGGCAAAGCCCTGGGAGAGGTCAACCATCCAGCAATCTTTCATTGGGACCAGGACTTTTCAGGCATTGCCTTTACATGTTCCACCGTTTCAGAGGAGAAATCTTTCCATGGAAAACTTCTTCCATGGACCTCAATCTCTTTTCCTGGCTCAGTGTTACACTGGTAGGCGAGCATTTGGTGTTCAGAGTCCCAGCCTTTCCCTGTAGCTGGCTCTGGGTACTTTTGTGGGTGTGCTGTTGCTGCTCTACTGCATCTCCAGCCTCTCTCTTTCTCTGGAGCCCTTGCCCACTGCCCTGCGTCAGGCACGCCACCTCCCCAGTGACTCCCAGTGGGTTTGTGGGGTGTACCTTGACTGGAGACTCCTCTGCCTGGGTATTCCCTTCTGTTTAGGTCTCCCTGACTCAAACTCACAGAAGCCTTTTGTGGAGGTCTCGCAATGTCCTTTTTCACTGATGCTTTTGCACTGGCCAGGCCTAACGACTGAGAAATACTATTAAACAAAAATGTCAGGACATGCAGCTGAAGCACTGCAGAAAAACAGGAACAGCTCCCCGTGCACATACTCTGATCGCTTTAGTGGTGCTCCCTGGCCCCCACTCCAGCAAAAGGTCAGGCTTAGCCAGCCGGGTTACTTGCCAAATGGTTTGTAGATCCAAGCGAAAGCCTCTGGCACAAGCGGTACCGATACGTGACAACACGATACTGAAGCATCCGGTCAGTCATCCCGACGCAAGCTAGCTGAGGAATAACAATAAATGATACAAAATGCTGGCTTCCCAAAAGGTTTGGCTACTCTATTCCTTTATTTCTGGACCTAATCAGTATTCCAAATGAATATGCATGCAGTCTGGCGTTTATACATTCTTGTTGGCGATCCAAATCTCTTGGTCTGCATATCTGGAAGCCACTTTGCTCATCCTCCCTCGGCAGCACCCTGGCAGTGGGAGCTCTGGGAGCCCAGAGCAGGGACAGGACAGCACCAGGTGTGAGAGCTGAATTTTGCCGGGGGGAAAATAAAGGTGAAATCAGAACCCAGGCTACATCAAAATGAAACTGGCACCTGAGCTCGCAGAGGCTGGGGGAAGGGACGGTGCCGCAGACGGTCGGGCAGCTGCTCAGCACCGCCAGCTCCACTTGCCAGCGCTCTGGCTTTGGATTTCTGTTTTCTTCTGAAATCTCACGAGGGGCGAGATGCTAAAGCGCAGTGAAGACCCAGACTGCAAATCAGCAGCCTGTCTGGCTGTAATGATGTGAGGGCATGATGCTGCGAGTGCTGCCCCATCTCTGTCCCCCCTGGGCCCGGCTGTGCCCTGTGCTGACAAGCCAAGCCGTGACCTACCCAGCGTAGGTCAGCCTTGCCAGTGACGGGAGGGGAAACTCCGTCCTAAACCTCATTCATTTGCTGCTTCACATCGAAATCTTGCAGGAAAAGGAAAGGGAAGGGAAGACCAACAGGTTCAGTAAATCCCATTAGCATCGCCGCAATCCCAGTTGGGAAATACCTTGTGTGCTTTCCAAGATCTCTGGGCAAAGTGAGGGATTTGTTTCTAAAGGGAATGCCAGCAGATCCGTGCAGCCGAAGCCAGCCTGCTGCCTCTGGGCGAGGAGGCTGGCAGTGCTGGAGAATGGCCTGAGCACTTCCCTGGGGACCACCGAATGGCATCCATCCTCTCCTGCATTCAGGAGTTGTGTCTGACTCAGAGGCAAAGCAGAATTAACGTGTGAACCTTTCTCAAAGCTGTGGTTGTAGAAGCTTTCCAATTAGTTAGGCATGGAAATTCTGGGCATCTCCAGGTATGTGCAAGATACACATTCGTTGCCCCACCAAGGCGAGCAGGCTGCTGCTGAGACAGGGTGCAGGGCATTCCTCAGCGTGGCCACAGGACTGAGGTCTTTGCACTTTAAATAATTTTTTCACTGTTTTTCTCATGCCACTTTGTCAGTAGCCCGTAAGCTGCATGAAGAGAGCCCCAGCACTGCCTCAGCAAAGTTGCTCTTTCCCTCTCTGCAGGGTTGGGATCATCCTGGGGCTTGGCCCTTTGCTCCCAGTGGGTCATGGCGTCAGCTCATCATGGCCAATGTGGTCTGGTGGGTGTGGCAGGAGGGGTTTGGGGTGCTCTCAGACATGGTCCTTCCTCCCTGGGCACAGGGAGATCCTTGGAAACCTGCTATCAGCGTGTCGCAGTCTCCGTCAGGCAGCAGCAGCAGGTATCGGCACATCGTCGGGTCTCAGTCGAGAAAAAAAAGACTGAAAATGAGTACAGGGAAGTGCCTCCGTCTGCTTTATTTAAGGTTGTGTTTAGTTTCTTAGCAAGGAAACCCACATTGAATATTTTTTTGAGCCCTGGCTACCCTGAAAGACTTGAAGCTGGCGTGGCTACCACTTCTTTCTGTCCTGAAGCACAGGAGAGGGAAGGGAGGATAGCTGCGAGGCAGATCTTAGCACCTGACTCGTGCTCATCACCATCCCGGTAATGCATCAAATGTGGACAATAAAGTGTTAACCTTCTCCAGACTTCTTTGAAAGCAAAGCAAAGTCCATCCTGCCCAGGGGTACATCATCCTTGGTCTTCCATGATTAATATCAAAGGTCTCTCGTGCAGCTCCATTTGGTGTTGGTTGGAAGGTATGTGTAGATTTCCGAGTAGTTGTAACCGTGCAAAATATATAATTAATAATGAGTAATAGCTCTATAATCTGTGGCTCTCCCTCTCTTGATGTGTTCACATCCCAGTCAGAAGCACAAAAACCCCCAAGCAGTCCTTTATATCAAACCCATCACTCTAACACTTTATTTCTGTTCATTTTTTTTCTCCCGATTATAGCTACATGCTCAGACCACAAACAATATTGGGCAGAGACCTTATCCCCACTGTATTTGAAAAATGTTTGCAGCAGAATAAAAGTGTTGCTGACAGAAAAGACACTGTAGGAATTAAGTATTCATGGAATTTTAGGACCCAGCAGTACGAGTAGATGCATTAGTTGGTCCCCAGACACAAAGATGAGCACCATCCTGCTGCAGCACACACCAAGCCCTGCTGGGAGATTAGAAACAGAGGGTGTCAAAGTGGTTGCCAGAGAGACAAGCTGGGAAAGACCGGCACAAGCTCTCCTCCTTTGTGGGAGGCAACTGACCTGTGAGCAAGGGCATCCCCAGGGCTATGCCAGAGTTCACCTTTGGGGGTTTTTGATATTACAACCACTTCCACTACAGATGATTTTTTTTTTTTTTTTTTTTACGTTACCAACCATCCACTGCAGACATGGTGCAGAATAGCCTCATTCAGGTCACGTCACGTTGCATCCACAGCATTTAAGGTCCCATTAGCTGCAAGGTCTTTCCCCTCACCCTGTTGACTAACCTTTTCTGACATCACATGTAGGATTAGTAAACTGTCTCTTCTCAAAATGTTTCCCCTCTGAACCAACACGGAGGGAGCAGGGTGCAGCAGCTGGGGTAAGAAGGGGCAAGGATGTTTTTCTGTGGGCCAACAAGTGCCTCGAGAGCTAGTCACAGCAGCCTTTCATGATTTTTATTCAGCGCTTGACAAATGCAGAGCTATTTATTGTCCACTGAATAGTCTGTAGAGCTGTGCTTTTGCTGAGTTGTACATGGAACTGAGCCAAAAGGAGAAGAAATAATTAACAGTCCGCTCTGTCCATATGTTTAAAGTACAGTACAAAATGAAAACGGTCCTGTGGAGAGTTCTCTGCATTAAAGCTTCTCAGTCATGCGGAGTTGGAATATTTTCTCTGTTCCTTAGGGGAGGACTTAGGACAATATTTGAGAAAGCAGAGTTAATATTAATTTTAAGATTCTTTCTTTCCAGTTCTTTCAATTCATTATGCATACGTTGTATGGCTGTATAAAAAAAGAATCAAGTTATAATATGTACTGAAACTATTTCAGATGTTCAGAATTCAGAAGAATACTAAGGAAGAACTGAAATTATTTTAGAGCCTGATAGTACAATCTGGAAAGCAGAATGATTGTTGTTTAAAGACAGATTTTTACTGAAACTTTATGGTCTAGACCTGCTTATTTAAAATGGATCTGACATCACCAGAGCCAAACACATTTAAAGAAACTTACTGAGTTTGGATTCATTAGAAAAGAAATACTGTACAAAAGCCTGTTAATAACAGCAGGAACATGGAGGAATTTGTATCAATCCCTATTGACGTGAAAGGAAGCGTACCCATGTGAATGCTGCCCATTCCTGTTTAAACAACTAATTTCAGAAAATCTCCTTTGGAATCATGATAATCGCTCCTCCGCTGCTATCAACCCCCATCTGCCTCATTATCAGACTCATTGCAATTGCTTTCTTGTGAAGGACCGGTGCGAAGCAAACAAGATCCCAGCAGAAACAACCCGCAAGTGATCCTCACCTCCCTGCGCAGTCACAGCTGAGTGTACATCCAGTTCCCCACCGTTGCTGCCAAAGGTGGTGATGATGATTGCCTCCTAACCCTTAGGAGGCAATTACCCTTGGCCTGGCCTCTGTCCATCCGCCCTTTGCCAAAGCTTGGAAAATTTCCATGTAATAAACCCGAGACTATTGAGGCTGTTTGGCTGGTTTTGTTTCCACAGCAAGAACCTGGACAAAAAGCCAAACGCTCCTCTTGCTGCTGCTGGTGGCTTCCCCTGGGCTTTTCTGGCACCCTGCACCAAGAGTCTATGAAAGTTAAATCAGCATAACCAGCCTGGTTTGGGACAGATCCCAAGGTTAGCCATCCAACCTGCGCTGAGAGTTATCTTGTTGGTACATCTCAGCAGAAGAGCCAAGCGCTGAGCAGCCTACAACACTTAGATATGGCCCTCTGGACTCTCCTGACCCTGAGGTATGCTGCACCTGGAGATTTTAACCTCTCTAATCATTTATCTGGCTCCTTGCAGCGTCCAAGCGGACATGTACCCATGTTGGCTGGACGAGGATCAAATATTCCTTGGTGAATCCCAAACATCCGCAGGCACAGACGTCGCTGTACTGCCACGTTGGCTGTCCTCAAGAGGAAGCCAACTATTACCTCCCCAAACAGCTGGGGGTGGTTGTTGTATAACATCAGCAACCTCTCTTCGCTCTCCATGGCTCAGGGGCCTGTTTTTTCTGTGGTCCCTTGCCCCACAGCCCTGACTGGTATGGCAGGTTGGTGTGGGGCCATGCTTATGGGGCACGTGTTCACAGTTAGAACACAGCTAGAGCTGCCCGTGGGGGCAACGGGATGGGAGGGATGGCAAAAGCTTCAGTGCCAGTCCTCTACTTTCTGGGACAAAAATACAAAAAGAAAAAAGGTCTGAGGGGCTGAGAGATGTATTTCACTGGGTGGACAGCGGCAGTGTCAAAGTCTTTTCCTCAGGGAAAATAAAATACTCTGTCTTCTTCGTGGGAAAGAAGGCTCTTGTCCTGCCACACTGTCCCAGCTCAGCCCGTGTGCCCCAGCTCATGGCTGCTAAGGTCCCTTCCCCAGCTTTAAATGCCAGAGTATTGTGGCATAACATGGGTTTCACCTTTCCTTTATTTCCCCACTAACTGAAAGGTCAAAACAAATTGAATTGAAGAACTATGTGGGGAATTCAGTAATTAAAAGCTTGTGAGCGGGTGTAAAAGCTGATCACCAAAAATAATTAGTTATCCCGTAACTTCATTCCGTTAAGGTAAGAGCCATATATGCTGCATCATATAGTAGGAGCTTAGAGAGCTGAAACAGCTGAAAAGCTGTAAGTCATAGTTCAAATCACAGGAGGAAACCCTCACTGCTGTCATGGTCCAGGCTCAGGAGCGGGGAAGCTGAGCTCTGGGCACAGATGGCATCTTGACATCCTCCTTAAACTGCATGTCCTGCATGCCCTTAGGTACCACCTACCATCTGCGGTGTGTAGTCTCCGTTTCCTGAGCTGGCCAGCTGAGGGGTGAGGGGCAGGTGAAGAGGTGGGGATGGGTGGGCTGGAAGTTCTTGGTGTTATAACCAGCCTGTGCTCTAATAAGGTGACAAGCCCTACCACCAGGTTTTTGCCCCATCAACAAGGGTGCTAGGTAGTGTCAGCCAGACTGAACACCACTCCTCACACAAAAGAGGGAAGTAAGAGAAGGCAGAGAAGTAAGAAAACTCATTATCAAATCAATCCTGATCTTGTCCAGAGGGGAAAAGCCGGCAGGCATCTCCTGACAGCGGAGTAGGAATGTCCTGCAGAACAGGTTGCACCTCTCCTCCCTCCTCAGGCAGAAGAGAGTTGAACAGGGAAGAACACTTCGGAGATCCTGAGTATTTTCCCAGCACCCCTGCTGCAGTTGAGGGTGATATGCAACCATTCCTTCAAGTTTCAGGCCAGCAAAAAAATAGGGCTGGATGCCACAGGTCACAGCAAGGCAGAAGCAACTGTGCCAACGACAGCCCTTGGCAGACACAAAACTGTCCTGTGAGGTGAGCACAGCTTGGACAAGAAGAGTGAGTAGTCTACAAAGATCTGTCAGGTAAGGTTTTAAGGTCTGGAAGTGTCTCACAGCCTAAATAACCCATGCCTAGGTTTTAAACCAAGTCGCAAAGTCCCTGGTAAGTGGGTAGCTCTGCATCTTGCAGGTGGCTGTTGAGCATTAGTCACAGCAAGATTTTCAGTGATGGGGAAATCAGCCTAAAGGCAAGCAAGGGAAAAATATATATGCAAGATATTTAAATAACGCCAACCTTATTATTTAAATAAGGAAACTTGCCTTTCTGAAACAGCTGAAAGAACAGTTAAACCATGGGCCTCGAAGCTAGAAGAGGCACCTCCATTATGTCCTGAGGCAGGCTCTCCAGGAAGAACCAGCTGTCAACAATTGTTTGCAATGCAACTGTCACAGGGGAAAAATAAACTTTGGCTATTGCTAAAACTTAGTTTTTTTCCCCAGTTTGATCCTGCTGGGGTCATCAAATCGAAATAGTTCTTTCCATTAAATAGTTAAATTTCTGTAGTCCTCAGATGCTGAATTTTCTCCTGAACCTTCAGGGCAGGCAGTCTGAAGGAGAAAGGGTAGAGGCATCCCTTGTCCAGCCTTTTTTAATTTTAATTTATTGCAGTCAGTACTGTCCTTTACTGCTGCATAGCTAGGGGGAAGGGAAGAGAGCTGAGCCTTCAGCTGGGGAATTTCAGTAACCTTGGTACTCGAACACACAGCCAGCGCACAGCAAGAATCTACTTTGCCTGTTATACGCTTTTTTCCCGTAATACTAAATTAACTCATTTTCTCAAAACTGAAGTCTTCCTAATGCAAGGATCTTTTTTAGGTACGAACTCCACTTTATGAGATCTAGCACATCACATCTGACACTAATGGGTTAGGAAAATCAAAAATTCAGCTATCAAAAGCCGAATGTTTTTTGTGTGCTTCAACAGCTGTATTTCCTGAGCCCAAATAGTAGCTACGTTATTAATAACTAGAGCAATACAGTCCTACTATTTCCAAACCCACATCACCTCGGATATCTTAGTAAGCCTTGGAATGACATAACCCAGTTTCAATACCTACTTTTTTGCAGTAAATCAATTTTAAATGGAGAGGGATACCTCTGCAAGTGATATGAAGGGAAAAAAAAGTTCACAAATCTAGTAGGAGAAATCTGACTTTTCTGAAACTGTTTATGTTTACAACAGTAACCTCCACACTCAAAATTATACAGTTCCCCCTATACCTTCACGTTATCTGTCTGCAGACTGACCTGACAGGTGAGAACTGTGCTAGTATCTGCAGGTCTCGTTGAAGTTACAGCCTTTTGGGTTGGAAAGGTCAGTAGGGTTAACGTGCTGGTACAGAATTACTTCCCACTACCTTGAAAATCTTGAAAATCACTAACAAGAATCTTGTTTGAACCATTAAATCACAGCGTGGTCCCCCAGTTCAGCAAGATGCTTAAGTACCGAATCTGAGCTTTAATGCCAAATAAACAAGCGTATCACACTGTTGTGCCATTTAGGCTGCTATACAAACTGAAATAAAATGCATCTAGCTTAATGTGTGCATTAAACATCCCATGTAAGCACACAAAATCACAGTCTTAAGTGTTCTGTAATGAAATCACAACCGCTGCCTGCAGTAAGCTCAGCATAAATCTTCCTGCTTTCCCAACGAGGCAGTGTCGGACTCTGAATTCTGCGCTGTAAAAGCAATACAATCATGACATGGGAGAAAAAGCGAACAAGAAAGGTCAGTCAGGACTGAGTCCTTGTCAGACAAACATTTTCATGCTCCTGAAAGTCAGGTTTCTGTCTGTGTTCCCATCTGAGGGTTCGTCCCTGTACCATCTCTTCCTTCCACCATGCTGTTTTAGTTGTTGACTGAAAGATGTTGCAATACTCAGCATCATTACAAGTTATGACTTCATTCCCATCCATCGATGTGTAGAGGTTTATGGCTTTCTGCTGACCTCCGGGAGTTTTGATCCAAGCCTCCGATTTCTCACGCATGAAAGCCAAAAAAGTCTAGAGAGCATTCAGAACGCCAAAACCATCTGATCTTGGCCATCTCCATAAATCAGGTGGTGCATCGTCAGCAGTGTTCACACATGCTGGACACCAAGATACCCACGGCAGGCTTGTACTGGTCCTTTGACAACCTATACTGGAATATCTCAGTGACTTCCATTTCTTGCACGAAATGTAAGAAAACTCTTTTCAGCTCATTGCCAAGTACCCAGTTTTCATTCAAGCAATGTCTCCACCTGACTCAGGGCACAGAAGGACCCCTGCTTGTGCTGGTGGACTCCCAGCCTTTGACGTGGTGAGGCTGGCCAGGGAGCCATGAGCCCAGATGGCTCTGTGTCCCCGCTGGGCATGCAGCCTCTCCCCAGGATTAACCAACCCTTGTGTTCCCTGGATTGTTGTGGGTTTAAAAACAAAGCCAGGGAATCTTTGGTAGGGAGGGACAATATGCTAAGGCAGCATGCCTGAAGGAATAGGCGCTTTTGCATGAAGATTGAGCAGCGGTGGGGAGGAGGAAGGCTGGGAAAGCAGACCTAGAGCCATTTGAAGTGGACAGACTGGATTTATTGTGCTAGACACTGATAGCAGGGATGCTGCTCTTTCATTTGCAGGCTCTGTGTTTGCCTGATGAGCAGAGTCACGGGTAAACACTTGGTAGGGAAGCTTGACAATACTAAAAGCAGCAAGAGTTGAAGTCGTGGATAATCGCAGAACAACTTGGAGTCTTGTTTTAATTTTGTCTGGAGTTCAGCTTTTGGGTTCAAGCTTAGTGCTTTTGGAAAGCCCATTCCTCATTCTGAGTCAGAAGCATGCTACCCTTACGACATTACAGAGCATATTTCATAGAATCACAGACTGGTTTGGGTTGGAAAGGACCTTCAAGATCATCCAGTTCCACCCCCTGCCATGGGCAGGGACACCTCCCACTAGCCCAGGTTGCCCAAAGCCTCATCCAGCCTGGCCTTGAACCCCTCCAGGGATGGGGCATCCACAGCTTCCCTGGGAAACCTGTTCCAATGTCTCATTTGGAGCATATTATTCAGCCCACGGCTCTTCTTGCAATTTCTCAGGTTTCCGTAGTCCTGCAAGCAATTCCTCCCCGTCTGTGGGATATCAATGCTGCCATAGCCCTAAGGAGAAACCCTCCATTTAAAAACAAAAACACAGAGGCGATCAGCAGAGATCCTTAACTGTGTCTTTATGCCAATGGCTAGCTGAAGCAAGTGAAGCACGTTGTATTGCTTAGCTGGATTCAGATAGCACTATGCCAGAGAAATATTTCATTCAGTTAAAAAGAAGAAAAAGCGCAAGTTTGGGGCACTTGGAAACATTCGTCAGTTCAGGCAGAATATGGCCCAAATAATTCAATTGGAAAGAAAAGGAGAAAAATTGAACCATCATTTCAGCATTCAAACGTTCCTGATTTATTTCAAAATTAATTGTAGCTAAGTTGAATTTTTGAAAGGAAAACCTTAAAAAAAAAAAAAGACTGAATTAGCTTCATCATTTTCCTCCATTTTTTTTCATTCAGTCACAAACCCAAGGGGGCTTGGATTCAGTTACCCCGAAGGATGAAAAGAAAACCGCAGTTAGCTGTGACCTGAAGCCACCACGACTCAGCTGAAGGACATCCATGGCTTGCTGCAGGCTTCGGGAGAGCCCGTTGTCGCTCTGGGAGAGGCTCTGTGTGTGTTTCACTCCAGATCCTCAGTGATATTCAGGAAACTGAGGGCTGTTGAAGCCTAATTTAGGAGCTCCTGAGGGGCTGAGCGCTTCGGAAAAGTCCTCGGTGACTGTAGGATACAGAGCCTGCTGCAGCTCAAGCTGCTTCGCTCTCAGGCTGCCTAGAGGCACTGGCTGGAGGGATGGAGTACAAGCTATTCTCTGTATGTATTCAGGACTTCCCCTCCTTCTTTAAATCCAAAATATGCGCTCACGAGGTGGGTCAGCACCACCACGCTCTTTTCATCTGCTGGGACTCGGCCGGAGACTGAGGCGTTGCCTGCGAGGGATGTGTTCCAAGAGCAGCAACAAGCTCTTCCCATCAGCGCTGGGAAAACACAGCCTTATTTCTGACCATACTGGTTTATCCATCCTAAATCTCTCCCATCCCCACAACCAGAACAGATCATCTTATCAACTGGCCCCATCCTCACGGCAACCCCTTTAACTGGGAAAGGAGGGGGACGAGGAGCTGAATTCCAAGGTCACTGAATTTTCTGCGCCTAGTGAGAGGGGTTCCAGCTTGCTTTCCCGAGAAAAGGATGTGTCACTGATTTCACTGCCTCTCCTCCTGTCTGTCTGTCATCCATCCTGCCCCCCAAGCAATATTCGAGCCTGCTCCATGATCTTCACCACCACCCAAGGCAGTAATGGTCTCAATCAGCAGCTGGGTGGAGACAGGACAAAACTGGGCTTCATTAGCTCTGCTGCTCACAGAGGGGCTGGTAATAGTGTCAATATGTTTAATTCCTTAGTGCCTCTGCCCTGGGCATTTGCATTTAAAGAGGAAGAGGAGCTTGCAGATTCAAAGGTGTCACTAGGTCCCCTTAATTCTAGTATTCCAAAATACAAAACTAGGTAAGGACACAGTGCTATAGGCGTAGGAGCAACCAAACTTTAGCCTTGTGCATCTGAAAGCCAGAGAGTGTTGTTGTTTCTATATATGCATCACTGGGAAACACAAGTTTTATCCCAAAGAGAAGCAGGGAACTGCATGCGTCCCAGGAAGCTGCTGAGTGGCTCGCTGGCACGTGGGATTAACATAAGGAATTATCACACAGTGTGCTGCAGCTACAGGCACAGAGATTAATTGCTGAAGGCCAGATGGGAGCAACCGTAAGGGTAAATACCGCCTTTTGTTGCAGGAAGAGGGTGAGGACCGAGCATGCAAAGCCGCAGCAACCAGGAGGACAGCGTGAGCGCTCACCGGGGGGATTTTGCCAGGGCAAGGCAGATGCCAGCGAGCAGCCTTGGGGAGACCTGCCCCAAGCTGAACCGCTCACACCACTGCTGTGTCCCCAGCTGCCCACGCACTGCTCCCCAGGATGGTGCCGCGTGGCACCTAGCGCCGTCCTTCTCCTTGCCTCCTTGCTCCTGGCGCTTGCCCGTGCGGGCTCTGAGGGGTTGGATGCAATTTGCTGTACTCAAGCCACTGCCTCTTGGCCAGCAGAGTTGAAACACCTTTTTTTTTTTATTCTCTCCTTTGGTGGTTCCAGGGCCTGGCCTGTGTCTTTTTGAATGTCATGGGATTTGAATCAAACTTCTAAGTGGTTTATGGAGATGCCTCAAGTGTAAAGCCGTATTTCTTACGGACAGGAGTTAAATGCAAATTGTTAATGGAAGCTATCTGGGACAACGAACGTGACTCACTGCATTTCATGTCACCATTTAAACAGGAATGCTTTTTTACAAGAAAAGGCCTCTCTGTTTTAATAGGGATCTAGAAACTGTTACCTACCTATTCGTTGAATGTCTAAAAAATCTGCTTTTGGGGATCCTGCCTTCCAAGTATCACCATCTAGTGCAACATTTTGATTCTGGCCTTTAAAACTCAATTGGAAAAATGACTGCCAACGGGGCTAATTTACGGGAATATGTTTCCGTATCACACAAAGGATTTAGAGATGTTTTCCACTGTAATTTCAGCATTGATGCATTTCAATTGATTTCCCATCACAAAAAGCGTCTGGGCCCTAGTCCAAGAAGGGCCGTGTCATTTTTCTATTATGGCGATACCTTGCTAGTTGATTTAGGAAAAATAAAATGTGTAATTAACACAAATACTATTCTTCAGTTTACTGGCATTTCAAGAAGGACATATTAAGGCACAGTGCCCTGGAGCACCGTTATGTTATGCAGCGCTTGGTATAGATCCTGAGAGTGAATGGAGAAGGAACAGCTGACTTCTTGGTAGAAGCAGGAATTGCCAGTGCTACTGACATTTACACTTCACCTAATTAAGGGCACTAATGGGTTTTAAGCCCTCCCATCCACCCACTGAAATAACCCTGTTGTATACCTGCCGAGCCTCAGTTTCTCAGGTATTGCCAAATAGGAGAACCTATATCCCAGCAAGGAACTTCTCTGCATTTCTAGCCTTATGTTTTGATGATAAATGTGTTTTTGTACCTTTTTATCACTGAAAACCAGCATTCATTTGGCTGAGGAACAGGTACATAGCTTGTGCTCCTCTAGTAGGCAGACCTCCAAACCTTTGGTTCCACAGGATGCGCCTAGACTAGGAATTGCCCACATCTAATGAAACTGAGATCTTTAATTCGAAACAAACATACTTTCTTGTAAGCTATGCCATAGTTGCTAATCCACCAAGGCTGACTTTTTTTCTTGGGTAACAAATTTCTATAGAGGACTGAGGCTGCTAACACCGTGTCTGTCTTGCCTCCAAGATGCCGGCTATTACTAACTGGGCACAGTCTTAGAGAGCCTCTCGAGCAAGGCACAAACTTCTGCCCCTGGATCCATGATGTCTTAACAGTTGTGCTACAGATTGCAGACTGAACTTTCCAACATGACCCAGCGGGAACAACGCAGCCCAGACTGCCTGATGCTATGGACAGCAGACTGCAAATATTCAGAGCGAAATTAAGAAGTCAGTTTGTCCCAGTGGACTGTGAATGCAGGTATCAAGCACCGTTGCTTTGAGCTCCACCATTTACCTTGACATTGGCAGCCAAGACCTGCCAAAAAGAAGTGATCCATACTGTAAATCCACATTTCGAGCATGGAGGTGGAATGTGTGAAGCAGGACGTTTGGGAAAGAGGCAAAACCCACTAAGAAGGACATCAAGAACCCAAAAGTTCAATCCACATGGCCAAGACTTGGATGTCATGATGGACAGAGCAGAAGCCACAGAAAGATCTAAACTCCATCTGGTCAGGAGTATTTTCCAGTCTGACTAATCAAAAGTAAAAAGGTTTTGTAGCAGTTGCTCAGTTTTGAGGAAGTTGAGTTGACAAAATGCCGCTCAATTATGTTTCCTGCTAGTCTGTGGGGCAGGTGGATGGAGAAGCTTCCAGAGTACCTGGTTTCATGGCGACCCTGTCACAGAAGTGTCTCACTCAGGAATTTCAGACTCACTGCTTCTCTTTAGAGAAGGCTGGAAACTTGTAGAGCCAGCTCAGGCCAGGAATTTCAGATGTTCAGGTTCCCAGGCATGCAGGAACTGGGCACAAGTTGTTGTTCAGGTTGATTTTTTTTTTTTTTTTAAGGGGAAAAAACCCCCAAACAAATAACATGCAGAATGTAGCCAGGGAGAAGCATTTCACTTTGGAAAAACTGAAATTCCAGAATTAATTTATTTTTTTTCTGGGAAATTCTGGAGTTTACTGCTCCAGATTTAGCAATGTTGGAGTTTTCCATGAATGGAATTTTGACAAGGTCTAATTTATCACCCTCCTGCTGAGAGTAGCCAAGTTCCCAAGACACAGCTGATAATATTATTGCAATTATCTGCGTGACCTTCTGCCACTGCTATCTCATGTCGCTGTGTGGTGTGTGTAGGGGGAAGGAGAGTTATTTTGTGGGTGAACTCTGATTTTCATCCTTCCTTCCTCCTGCATAATCTCAGCAAGATAAATTTCACAGAAATTCAAGCCCACACTTCTTTGGAAACTTACTGAAGACCGTGTAAGGAATGAAATGACTGAATCTAAGCAGCTGGCAGGTCTTTTCCCTTTCATTTTGGTTTTAGCTGTTGGATTTCTGCAGAAGGAAGTGTCATGTTGCTTCTAGTATTCACCTCTGATTTCTACTCTGTGCTTAAGTGTATTCCCACAATCATCAGGGAAAGAAATATATCTTCCTGTATGGATTAATGTGCACCTCTCTTTTCTGTAGTTGGATCTTTATTGCTGTAAAGGAATTTATATGGAGGATGTGTATCAGAATTTTAAGTTGGAAAGGAAGAGACAGAAAGATGGTTAATTTTTTTCCTTGACAAATAATTTATATGCTCATTTTTACGTAATACTATCATCTCTCAGGATGTATAGCTGTCATTGCCCGAGCCAAAACTAAAAATCATTCGCAACACAATATCTTATTGTATCTTACAGCATTAAAAAAGGCCTCAGAGACAAATAGACCAGGGAAACAAAATAGCCAAAGCCAATTAAAGTCAGATTAAAGCTGATGAAGCTTGCAGTTGAATGAATTTCTGAGGTGTGATATTAGCGCTTGTATTCGATTTACTTTTCAGAGACAGGATCCTGTAGGAGGGCTGGCTAGCTATTCATTAGGCCACCAAGCATTCTTTAGCTGTATTTTAAAGTCTAAATTTAGATGATGGGAGGGCTATTTCAGGCAATTCAGTTAGCATCTGCCCTAGCTTTAACTGATAGGGGTAATTGTTTCTGGAAAAGCCATTGATCTGCTGTATACACTTGAAATTCAGTCACAGCTGGAGCAGGGATTTGTTAAATTTCTTTAAACAAAACAAACCCCTGTGCTCCCCGATTAGTTAAACATCAGCAGGTTTGGTGCTTCTTGCTTTATATACTACAACTTCTGAGAGAGAGTCTACTTGTTGCTGCCTTTTACTGAAGCTGAAGAGCAAAGGCGACAAGAATATTAGTGATGCAAAACTCAAACGTCCAAACTTGACCTGAATGCCTCATACTTTGGGCGCTGTGATATCGCATTGAAAGCAAGGCTGTGTGGGGCAGGCTGCCTTTACCAGCAAGGGAAGGATGGGGTGATGAAAGCTTCTCGGTGTGCCACTCTGGTCGAGAGCAAAGTGCCAGGAGGAGCCAAGCCCTAGGTAACCACATAGGTGCTGCTAATGGGGTGAAACTGTCCAGCTGGGCAAATGTATTTGGCGAGAAGCTGAGAGAGAGCATGAAGCACCAAGGAGGAAAATCAGTAAGGTTTGTTTAAAAGGAGCCAACAAAACAAGAGATCTCCAATGGGGCCATATCCAACAAGGATGCAAGAAGGTCAGAACAAAATTCAGCCACTGCAGAAGAGATTCAGTGTCCAGGGTGACCATCACAAGGGAAGCAAAATTCACAAGTCAAGAAATTGAATCTAACCAAGTAGTTTCTCCTTCCCTGACCATTTGCCCCTCTGCTCAAGCGCGTACCTTTAAAATAGACATATTTGTACATGCTCTGTCTGGAGTTTTATCAGATAGTCAAAGTTCTCTCCAGCAGAGGGTACAAAAAAATACCATCAGGCTTGGAAGCTGCCCAGTGGGAGAGGCTGTAAACACAGCGGTGCAGCCTGCGAGCCGCTCGCCGGGAGTGCACAGTGCCAGGGTGGGGAGCTGGGTGCCTTCATTTCATCCCAACATCGCTCATGGAGTGTGCAGTGAAATGGCACCTTGGGATGTTACTGTCGCTACCTCCACTAGAGAGAGGTGACAGCAAACCCGTGAGTTTCCAGGCAGCCGGGAAATAAGTCCCCAGAGCCTGTGGCAAGGCCAGGAATTGAGCTGATTCCCATCTTCCTTGCGCATAAGTGTGATACAGCAAAAAGCCTGTGCCGTGGCTCCGTGCCAGAGGAATGAGGAAAGACTCATTCCCCTGCCAATACCGTCCTCTGTTTCCTTTCGTTTTGCAAGTCAGGAACAAGGCAAGGTTTGGCCCCAAGTGTGGACAGAGGGAGAAAAACAATAATAATAATAATTTCACAAGAAATACTGGGCAAACAACTGAACAACTCCCATTGCCCCACACTCCTGCTCTACATGAAGATGAGCAGCTTTCGGTCAACTGCGTATTTACGGAAACATAAGGCTGGTCTGACCTAAAAAAAAAATGAAATAAAATTTCACAAACTTCCACGGTTGCAGGACTGGAGTTAAGTAGGACAAAAGGGCATGACCCTCTGACATTAAATGGTGAGGGTGGAACAGGAAAGCTGATGCTCTGTCAGGAATAGCACAGACAAACATTTATTTCAAAATAAACAGGTAACTCTCTAGCCTCTGAAGCCAGCATATTCCTTCCCTGCCTGCCAAGGATGACGGAGTAAGGGATTATTCTTAGACTTATAACTGAGAAGAAAAATAATCATGACCCCTCTGCAAACCGTAAGGAAAAGCGTTTCTAATATTTTATTTAAACAAGTCTTTGCAAAATCCATCAAAACTATTCCAAGAATGCATCAGCAAATTACTCCACCACCCTTAACACCGGGGAGGGGTGACACCTGTCGTATCATCTGTGACCAATTCTCAAAGTCAAGTAGGTGGTTCTGACCCTGCCTTGTGAGCCTTATTGCTGTCAGTGGGAGTTCCGCCTGTAACCTACAGGACTGCACTGCAAGAGCTGTTTGTTATTTGCAGAGCAAAGGAATAATGAGATAATAACAAAGAGACGCTGTCTGCGCGCCCGCTTGCTCCTCTGCACATGCCCCCACAAATTGCCCACAGGGAAAGCTTCTTCTCCATAACCATCTCAGTCAGAGGTTAGCTTACGTTTTTGTTGGGCTGGCTCTACAGGAGAAAAAGTCTCTTCTCCTGGAGATTGCTGGGCAGATTACTTGAGCAAGTAGGTTCAACCGAAGTTCAGATTAGCATCTAGACTAAATTAACAAGCCTCTTTGGTTGGCCAGTTATTAATTCTGAAGTTGGGAGACCACATGAATTTCTACACCTGTGCCTGAATAAGTAACCTGTAAATATTCACAGGTAAGAGTCTGCTGGGACTCTGTCTTGGCCCTGATTTATTGGGAAAACTACTTATCCTTTGATTTTTTTTTTTCAGGCCAGATTCTCTGTACGTCATTCCAGAGATTGTGATTTACAGACAGTTTTTATCGTGTTTAGTTTGATCCTAGAGATACTCAGCTGGAATGAAGTACAAGGAATTTAGGGGGCATAGTTAGTAGAATTCCTCATACCTGCCAATCTGGCTGCACTGTGAAAACCCCATTAAGTGTATTGGAGAAAACCTCAGGAACGGCACAAAGAATATAAGCATTACCTGCCTTATTAATCTGTCTAAAAGCAATTGCTCCAGAGAGGAGGTAAAGTATAATTTCCATTGTTTTACAGCCACTGCAGTTAAATACCTTCAATTAAATCTCTATGACTACAGAGCATCATCATAATACCTTTTACCTCCAGGGCCTTTAGTCAAAAGACCTTAACATTTTTATAAATCTTCTCCCAAAGATTAAGAAGCTGGTCTTCAAGCAGCCCCATGAGATGGGGCTAGACTTCAGAATACCTGGTCTGGAGAGCACAAGCAAAGCATTAAACCCCTCTTCTTCCAGGTGTGATGTCCAAGTAAAAGCCTTGAAGGCGCCTCACCGCAGGAGCTCTTCTCGTGCAGCTCCACTTTAGCAGCCTCCACAGCCTGGTGGTTTGTGTCCTGGCTCCTCTATGGGCTGCAGAGAAATTAATCGCTGGGAATTCTGATGCATACAAAAGGGGTCTAGGCGCTAAGTGTCAGCAACGGTGCTATAGTGTAGAAGAAAAGCTACACAAACAATATGCTCCCTTCTGATAAATACATTATGGCTGTATGGCAGCAAACATGTCCTACAAAGCACAGAATACACCGCCTGCTTTAACGAGACACGTTACTGTTAAAATCAGTCTTTAAATGCAACAGGAGATATGCCCCATAGCTGATTGCCACAAACCCCGGTGTGTTGTCCAAGCCTTGCATGAGGTATCTCATTTACAGATAACGCAACTAGCAGATGGAGGAATGGCTCCTGAGATGACTCAGGCTCCCCAGTTGTGAGTTCCTGTGATGGATGTGCCCCCGCTCAGTTTGGATAACTGATCCTTCTCCTTGCTCTTCTCATCATATTGCCCCCTTTCCTCCATCTCCTCACTTTGCCTGGGGATGTGTTAGGACTACTTATTCAGGCCCCAGAAACAGAGGGAGCCCTGAAGAGGCTGTGATCTCAGAGAAACCGCAAAATAATTCTGCTGTGACAGATGATGCTGTAGCTCCCACGCCTCTACGGTGGTAATCTGGCACATCAGCCTGCTGCTTTTGTGCAAGCAGTGATGGGATTACCTAGAGATAACAAACACGGTACAAATAAAGCAACTCCTTGCTCTGTGCCTTCTTTTAAAACTCTTTTTTCTTTCAGTCTGGAGGACTTCTGCCAATTTCCCTATCCACCCCTCGAAGGCAGCAGAGCGCGCAGTGGACGGGGAGGGATGTACCAGCCTAGCACTATATGCCCAGCCTAATGCCAGCTCTCAGTTCAGAAAGCTGGGCATCTTCAGGCGTGGCTCCACTCTGACATTAGCAGATTACAACTTTGAAAAAGAAGGTGCGGTGCTTTTCAAAACATACTTTTCTGGGTTTGATCCTTCCTCTCATGTCTCAAACTTCCATTAAACTAAGGCCAGTTTGAAGCTCAGCATGTAGCACAGACTGTGCCCGTCCCCATCTCTCTATACATGCTGCTTCAGTATTTATGAGAGGTCCAAGACACTTCAGCCATGTGACAGTGGCTTTCCTGGGGCCCTGGGTGTCAGCCTGGCAGCCCTGCCGCATTCTCAGGATCACAAAATTCCCCCAACACAGGTGGCCAGACCACTTGTAGGGTGTATCTGGGCTGGACCATGGCTCACCCCTCGCCTGGATGCTTGGGGAAAGGGAAGTGGCTGCAGCATCAGCCCCTGCGAATGCCAGGTACATTATTTCACCCCGATGACTTCAGTATCTACCACTCCCTATCTCCAACACCCTCTGAACAAGCAGGATGGCACGTTGTGAGCGGACCTGTTTGTTAAGCGCACACGAATTTCCAGGATTTGCTGTCAGACAGGCCAGGAGGTTTCCTCCGGGAGAGCCAGAGATGTGCTGTTCTAGTGAGACTGTGCAGAGTTTTCAGCATTTCGTGGTTCACTGTAAGTGGCATTTAAGGTTGCTGATCCTTTTAAACTCCTGCACTGGTTCTTTTCATTAGGTTACTATACCCAGCAATTACATATGGAGGGCAAAGGAAAGCTCAGCTTTTCTCCCTCCTATGGCTCAAATTCGCAATACCTTGGGAAAACAGAAACAACCCACTGTACTTAGGCTGTCACCTTCTTTTTTTGTGGATCTTGCTGTTCAAAGGCAGCTGTATTTACATAAAAACATAAGAATAGCCCAATGTCCATCCAGCCAATATCTTACACAGCTATTGCAGATAAAGAGATAGGAACAAGACAAGCAGAGATATTGTGCATATTCTCTCAAACTCACATTCTGTGCATTTTCTCTCAAAACTCAGCTTGGGGCTCTAGGATTTCCGGAAGTAAAAGTAATTTCTTTGTATTAGGGCTCCCCCCACCATCCCTTCCCCCTGTATTTCTCCAGCTGTTTTTTGGACTCACATACAAGATGCTAAAGGTTTACAACATGTGAGTGTTATGCACTTCACCCAGGCGCCATATGAAGCAGACCCTCCTCTTGCTTCTTCTAAGCCTCCTGAAACATCTTGTTGGTGGGGACTACCTAGGGACTTTTTGCTAGACATGCTTCCACCCTTCTCTGAACACCACTGTACTGTGAGCTACTGCAGGCTTCCACTGGTTAACAGGCTGCCAGGGAGTCATTGTCCCAGGGTGTTCACCTAGAATAATCTCAGACATGAACACAAAGGAGTGGAGGAGAGAAAGGGCAGATTTAGCCAGCAGCCTGGAGCTTCATGCGCATTTGGAAAGAGATGTTATCACCAGACATAAGAGGATGAACAGGTGAACACTCCGCCACCTTTTGTTTTCATTGTGATGAGTTGAGGCTTCTGAGAACACCAGAGCTGACTGAGCCTTCCTGATACCACTTTTTCCAGAGCACGCCTGCAGCGGGAGCGCAAAATGCTGGCTGCAGAGAGCAGCCTGGGTGCTGGGAGCAGTGCAGCCACATAAGGGTTTCTTGCTCCACAGACCTCAGCAGCAGGGGTGAAGCATCACCATGGATGGCTCTGCAGAGCAGCAGTGCGTGGTGTGGAGGTACTTTCCCTGCCCTACCCAGTGCTGTACACTCCTCCCTGCACCAGAGAGGAGTTTTCTATTCCAGTGCATTCCTAGGAGCTGCAGTAACACCACTACCCTCTGTTTCCTATGGGGTACCCTCAAAACGTCTTCCAGCTTTCTTAGTCCTAGCATCACCTTTGTGTTATGAATGAAGGCACTTCCGCAGCTAGAAAAAAAGTTAAGATTTTATTTTGTTCGTAGGTAGAGAATAAGCAAGCAGCGCGGGACGCCAGGGGAGCATCTGTTTGCTCTACCAATCAGGCGTACCTTTCCACAAAACCTACCCCTCTATTTATTCCCCAAAATGTTGCATATTCATCAAGGTTTCGCAATACATTCTTTCATATGCATCTCCAAGCCCCGTCTAGCCCCGTTTCTTATTATAATTAGCTAAAGAGTCCTTTAGGGGTCCGAGGAGTCTCCTTTATCTCCTGGTTTTGTGGATGTTGTATTTTCTCATCTCGTTGTGATTAGCAGTTCCTTTCCTTATCATCACGGCTTTGATCTTCCCATCTCGTCCTTTCTGTTTCTTCCATCCGATTTACTGGAAACGTGGGGAGAGTGGATGCTTGAGAAATTCCAGCAGGAATTTACTTCTCCATCACTGTGTGGTACATGAATTCATACACTCTGGAAGCAGAGCTGTCTCAAAAACACATTTGTATGTATGTATATCATTTGCAATCACTCGTCCTTCAGTGCAAGGTGCCTCTCAAACAGCAGCAAGCTAATACGGCAGAGAGTTTATTCTCCCGTGGCTGCAGTGGAAATGAGCATACAACGTGTAGAGACAGGCTTTGTGTGTATGAGTTGCGAGAGCGTGCACGGTTATCAGAGCTGCCAGCCCTTGCATCAGCTGGACTCTGCTTGAAGCCTAGTCACTGAGCGTTTTTGCCAAACTGGCAGGGAAGAAAGCAATCCAAAAGAAATAGTGCAATGACAGGCAGGAATCTTACACACTTTTGTATGTGTGCTGGGGCCAGCTGGGCTTTCTGGTTGAGTATCTTGGGGGCTGAGTCATCCCACCAGCAATTTGGTACCCCTGGGTGCCTGAGGCCAGGAATGTGTTTCCCTGCCAGAAAGCCTTGAATTCACTGTCAGCTTCTCCTGAGTTGCTAGACAAAGATCTCTCATTCAGATCCATTTCTTCAGTTGTATATGAGAAAAGACCCCAGTAAAGACTCAGTTACTACCTATTTTTCCTTTCTCATGAGAATTTCCCCCTCTCGAAGTTTTTAAGAAGCAGTTTGTGAATCACCAAAAGCTGTGATCCACTCAGGATGGTGGAGCAGGGGAACATCTCATTGTGAAGAAAGCGTCTTCCATTTGCCCTTGAGTGTCACCCATGGAAGAAGCTAAAAACCCCCAACCAGACCCAGTGTTGCATAAGGTATATCTTCCATGAAGTACAGTACCCTTCCCACGGATGACCACTTGAACACCTTTCCTTCATTTCAGCAGTGCTTAAATATGGTTTTAAAATTATCTAAATGCAGTAGAAAGAACAAAGAATGGAGGAGAAGGAGATGCAGGAAGAAGAGCCAGTTGTTGTGAGAAGCAGCTAAGAATAACCCTATAGCTCTTGTGCCCCATTTACACATGTGCTAACAAGGAAGGATTTTAACTCCTCCAGCGTGAGTCAACACCAAAACCCAGCAAAGAAAGCCTAGAAGTGACTCGTCCCGGCTGCCTGTGGTGACCAGGGGACTACACGGACAAAAAGGGACCCAACTACAGCATCGTGTTACCACCGCGCTGCCTGCCACATGTTTCTCTCAGATGAGAGGATGAACACTGAGTACCTGCTGGATCCATGAACAGGCAAAGCCCCCTAAAAAAAACCAAACCAAACCAAGGCAAAGCCAACCTTCCTACAGCTGCAGAGGGCCTGAGCACTGGAGACTAACCACCACATTTGAAGACTGCCTACTCCCTTTAACATATTTTCTCTAACTGTTGGGAAGCTTCAGAACAGGAGCCAGCCCGATCACTCCCTTTCTTACCTTCAACCCAAGCCTGTTGGGTTGGACAACAGAACAGAACGAGCTACCATTCACTTGCCCTATTTGAGATCATCAACTCCACCCTTCCCACCATCCACACAAACACTTTTCCTCAGGAAGCAATTACACTGCCATTCACTTTAACACAAGTTATTCATCTTCTGAATTAGCCTTCAACAAGGCCAGCATCAGACAGGCACATTCATTACAGGCTCACCCATGAATACCAACCCCTCCCTCTTGCAGAGGGCTTAACCCACATTAAAGCCCAGTCTTTCAGAAGTTGTTTGCAGTATTCCCTCCGAAAGAGTTCCCCAAACAATGTGCTCATGGTACAACTCATGTTGATCAAACAGGTTAGCTATTAGGCAACCTCTTTACTCTCCTAGCTTTACACATAAAGTTTCTCACTCAAGATATAAAAGACCTTCCTTTAAGGTATGAAGCCTAAATAAACTCAGCTGCTCGTTATTAGGCACAAGATGGGAACTACTGCCTGAGCGAAGGCTGTGCTGGGCCAAGGAACGAAGCAACCAAACAGCTGGTATGGCTCAGGGCATGGCCAAGATGTCTCAAATGCTGTGTCCCAACAGGGAAATCGAAGACCTTGGTTGCTTCATGACTTAGAATTCTCATTTTCACATCCTGAAGTTTTTTTAGCCTCATTTTCTTTGGAAATGAAATTTTATTTGTTTCTGTGAAGATGTGTATGTCCATCCAGACTTTTGAACTGATTGGCCAGTTTCAGTCACACTTAACAGATCAAAATATTATGTTTTCCCAGGTTTTATAGAAACAGTCTTCTGAGAACAAGACAATACACCTGAGTCAAGGCTGCAGCATGAGCTCACTCCCTGTTAGCTATCAGTGCCACACTTACTTAGACAGGGCCCTTGTAAATGCTGAAAAATTTCTTTCCGAATGAAAGCTATTCAGTGGTTTGCATGTTAGCTACCCAAGGGTATTGCCAGCCTTGAGCTGCACATCTGTAAGAGATCAGTCCTTCCTCATTCTGATGTTCCAAAAATCATTGTTTGAGTTCTTACAGACCTTGACTCCCTTCCTACTCCCTAACTCTGTAGATTTAGCTCTTCTAGTCCTCCTCACTGACTTCTTTGCAGGCTCTTTTCTTCCCTGTTCCATTGCCCTTCGTTTGTCAGCTTTGTGATAACTACTTGCCTGGATCTGAATATGGCATGAAAATAAACTCCCTGTTGAATAATGCATCTCTCTAACCCTTACCTTCCCTCCCTTGGCTGGCACCTTTGTTTTCACCTTTCCATTCAGCCAGCTGAAGAAAACTGCTGGTACCTACACCTTGTACAGACTCTTGGAGAGGCCAGAATTGCAAATTCATGTTCCTCGTGCCTGCCTCGTCATTACAATTCAGTAGCTTTGCATCTTTACACTTCTGCGAGTAGCAGAAACGTTCAAACTATCTTCTCCTGCACAGCACTGGTAAGCAGAGGAAGGGTCATTTAGATTTTGTCCTGATTTTCAAGCAAAAGAATGTGGATGGATTTGTCTGAAGGAGTATTTATTTTTGCACATCAGCAGAATGAACGACAAAAAGCGTCTCAGGCACCTTACTGACGATCTGTGAAGGCAAACTTTGCTGTGAAGGGTCTGAACTCTGAAGACTTCTGTAAGCCTTTAGCGCTTGCAGACACACAGTTCCTGGTCAGGTCATAGGGAACTTCCACCTGAACACAGATTGAATGAAATTAATAAGTTTCAGATGCAGCCCCAGGAGATCCAAACCCTTATTTCAGAATTCAGCTTGTTCTAACACATGCAATAAAAGTTGAAAGTGGCTCTTTTGGCCCCTTTTTCCTATTTTTTTTTCTTTTCTATAAATAGGGCACCTATGGAATGAGATGAAAAGTGACCTCCTCTTAACCCAGGTCCAGGGATAGTCCAAAGGGTTGCCGTACAAGTTTTTCCAACCTCCACCCTGCCAGGATAATGCACTGTCCATTGTGGAGCCACCTCCGGGCTAAAAGAGCCGTGCAGCCCCCATGCTGATTTGAGAGTTTGCCCTTTCTGCTGTGGCTGCCAAAAGTGACATGAGTTAGTGCTAGGTTTGCTTTCTGTTAACAGCTGTGCTGAGATCATGGGGTTTCTTAAGCTCTCAGCGTCCGTACGAAAACTTTCAGTCAGCAGTGCTGTTTTCAGATGGAAGCACACTGGTGACCTGGAGGTGAAAGATGATTTCATCCGTGTTTCCACTAGAACAAGTCCATGGGTCAGAGTTCATTCTGTCCAGAAGTACCATGAAAGCAGCCCTAGAAATTAGTACGAATGCGTGCGGTTGCAACTACATACAGCAGTATGCCTTTGAGTATCTGCACTTGAATGCAAAGATCTGAACTACTCAGAGCTGAGTGATTTAGACACTTGTAATTATGGCACAGCCTGGGTTTATTAAGGCTACTGAAGCTCATTAATAAACTTTGAAGTATACTTAAAATGTATAGGAGTAGAGTTAAGATGAGACAGACTCATTTTCAAATTAATAGCTGGAATCCATTAAAAGGGCAGTAACAGAAATACTGGGGATCCATAAAATTGGTCAAGCTACCCTATGTTCTGGTGGAAAGCAAAGAAACTGTAAGAATGCACATGATAGTCATACAAGGAGCTCTGACTGAACCTCTCTACCCACTAAACACAGGTCTGGGCTAGTTCCGTGATGTGGTTGAACCAAACTCAAACCCAGCTGTTCATACTGAGGGAGCAGGTCTAGGTAGTAGGTCCACAAGTAGAACAGAGCTGGTATATTTTGCTAAAATTATTGAAAAGTTTAGACAATAATTTTTTAGTACCTTTCCTGCAAATAAGTAAATTTCATTAGTTCTCTAACAACACTAGCTGGACAATTTTGGATGCCTTCTTCTTGCTCTAGGCCTCTGAACATTAAAATTGGAGATGGGCCAAGTCTAGGTTTAGATTTACACCTGGTTTCCAGGTTAGCTTTAGCTTAAATCTACAGATGTGTCCTCCTAAATGTTTTAATTAAGGTCAGGCATGTGCTTTTCATAGATCATAGAATCATTAAGGTTGGAAAAGACCTCAAGGATCATCAAGTCCAACCGTCAACCCAACACCACCCAACCCACTAACCCATGTCCCTAAGCACCACATCTACATGTTTCTTGAACCCCTCCAGGGATGGTGACTCCGCCACTGCCCTGGGCAGCCTGTTCCAGTGCCTGATCACTCTTGCAGGGAAGAAATTTTTTCTAATATCCAGCCTAAACCTCCCCTGGTGCAACTTGAGGCCATTTCCTCTTGTCCCATCACTTGTTACTGTAGAGCAGAGCCCAGCACCCACCTTTCAGGCAGCTGTAGAGAGCGATGAGGTCTCCTCTCAGCCTCCTCTTCTCCAGACTGAACAACATGCTCTTTGGTTTACGTTGTAGAGAGGTCCCAGGGCACATGAGACCTCTTTCAGATGAAACTGAGCAGTTAGATGCAGTCCCATTGCCGGTGCCTATGGGTCCCTGCCTAACCTAACCTAAAGGCATCAGGATGTCTAATGTGGTCTCTGGATCCTCAGCATCAGTGGTTCAGGCCAGCAAATCCTCTCATTGCCCCACATTGCTATCTAACAGAGACATGACACAGGTGCCCTAGCATAGGAATATCTGAAAAGACACAAAACACAAAGCATATTGTATGGGATTTCTTCTTAAAACGTGCATGTTCATATGGAAAGAGAGGGAAACAAGCATTGCTCTAACATCCGGAGAGCCCAGCCATTGCTCAGCAAAATCCTGGTTCAAACTATAAGGACAAATCTCAGAAATGCCACGTTCATGCATTGGTGAAACAGAGCAGCGTGTCAGCACAAATGCTTCCTGCGATGTTTCCTGGGCTTGATTGTCACTCTGTGTTTGTGTGAAAAATGCACATTCAGGGGTAGGTTTGGAAAGAGCAAAGTGCTGAGTGTGGTAGCAGATCTCAAAACTGCCAGGACGGCAGTAAAAATTTTGGCTTGGGCACCGCAGGAGGCCCTTGGAAGCCCACGGGACCCTGGACATAAGGACCTGCCTACCAGAGCAAGGCACCTTCAGGCATGTCCCCCCAGGCAACTGGCCCGCCTGCAAGGCCTCCTGTTGTTTAAGAGGCTGCTTGAGATGGCTTTTGCAGAGCACAGGGCACAGCCAGTACCTCTGAGTTAGTCTGTAAATTGGCATTGCTGTTGGGAGTCCAGCTCTGACGTCTCTCCTACTGCTGGTTTCCAGTCTAGCAAGGAAATGTTTTCTCTGCCTTAACCATTGCAGCAGGCTACAGTATATTAAATACACAAGGCAGATTAAACCTGTTCAGATATTTGTTTATTAAATATAATGAAAGATGGCTTTAGAAGTTTTATGTAAACTGTGGTTTAGCAAAACCCGAATAAATATGTAGACAATATTTTTCCACCTTAGCTTTATTTATGACATAGGAAATAAGGTGACCAAAAAACGTGGGAGGTGAGAAGATTAGGAAGTAAGTCCTGGGTTTTTTGTGGGCAGTGTTTAGCAAGGTTGCCTTATCACAAATGGCCAACAGATATGTTTTTCGCCTCATACAGGATAATATAACTTTGTACAGTTCAAAGTGATTTAATATGACTGGTGATATTGATTACCTTTATAGCTGTAGATTATTCGGAATTAAAAATAGTGGAACTTCCCAGAGAGACTAAAATAGTTTTGTATTAGTGATGAGATAGGAAGAAAGAAGATTATAGGGAGGGGTCTGGCTCGCACTGGGACTGTAGCAAGTGAGGATCCATTGGTACTGAAACTTCCACCTCCAAATGCCCTGACATCTCCCCTGAAACTTAGTCTCTGAATTGTGTCAGGTAGGATTTATTTCCTGATATGCTGCCCACCTGTGTGAATCCCTTACAATAAATCTTCAGTTTTGAAAATGAATGTTTTGTCTCTCTTGCTCGTTATCCACATAATCACACAGCTAATGACTTCTGTGTCACCGTTGCCCATGATTTCTGCATGCCGTTAGCTTTGGCTCATTGCTCTGTACTCGTTGCATGACATATTTACCTTTAGAAGAAAAAAATGGTCTCTACCACTGCAAGTTCTCCATTTCTTTGAAGCCTGTCTATCTCACTTAGCCATCCTAACGCAGACCTGCCGCCTGCTGCCCCGCTCTGCTCCGGCGTGGATTCAGGGTATGCCAAGCAAAGGATTTTCCTTGGGACAAATTATGGTACCTTCCCGGGCAGTGGAAATGAGGATAGCGACAACTGTTTTTCATCTGAGAGGCTGAAAACAAAGGAGACACTTGAAGTGACAGCAGTGACAGTCCTTTGTCAGAAGGGCTTGAAAATTGCTGCAAGCAAGCGCGTGACAGGAAAAAAGAAAGGCTGACGGATGGTTTTCCATTTAAGATGGGGGCCTTGATCCTGCAGGAGAGGCACCTGTGCTGTTATACTTGGCTGACACACTCCAAGGAGCCCCAGAGGCACAGTGGGGTTGGCAGATCACTCGCGTGCCGTTGCAGTCCTGACACTCCTCTCCCCACACGTTTGGGAATCCCACCGGTGCCAGAGAGCATTAGGTGAGTGCTGGAGTGGCAGCCAAGGTGTGTCATGAGGGAAGCGGAGTTTGGCCCCTGCTTTGAGGGCTGACACTCAGAGCTGCAGGCTGCCCCCTGTGCTGGGCACGCACTGGTCCAGGCTCTGCAGGGCAGGTGGGATGTGCACAGACCAGGCTGTGTGGACTTGGCTGGGGCTACTCCTGCACCGCTCTGCAGGGCTGATTTTCCTTGCGATTGTATGTCCCTGCAAATGCCTCATGATAAACGATATGATCTGGACGCCTACCTGTCCCAAAAGGTATTTATGAGACTTGTTTAATTAAACATTCAGCTGAAACGTAGAGAAGAAAGATGGAAGATGTAATTATAAAGCATTATTATGGTGATTATGTGGCTAAAACGGAAATGATCCAAGCGGGACTCTCCAGCCTGGCACCTTTCTGTCAAGATCTTTCTCCCTTTAGGGGATGGGAACAGAGGCGGGGGTAAGCTCAGTCTGTGCTGCCTTATTTCATACGTGGCCAGCAGCACTGCTGTGCACGGCAGGCGGGATGCTCTCCCCCTGTGTGCCAGGACGTGGGGGCTTGCAGTGACAAGGCATTTACTCATAGTGAACCGTTAACAGGGAAGGAAATCCCCAGAGAACCCGCCAGCTTGCTGCGTGCACCATGGTTTTCATTAGCTTCATAAATACCAGCTGAAACACAAGACGAAGACCAGAGCGGAGAGCCTTATCAGTTAAAATGTCATCCACAGTCATGAGACACACACTGTTCTCTTTTGGGCTTCTTTCTCCCTTCCAGCATCCCAAGCTGCAGGAAAAAAAAAAGCCTTGAGAGCAAGAGCAAGACTTTCTGGAAGGACCGTTAGCAGCGTGTGTGGGAGTAGGCTGATTAGGAGTACATTTTCCCTGGTTCCTGGGCGGGAATGCAGCTCTGAGCACTGTGCCCAGGGCACCTCTTGGATATCTGGGGGTGGAGCTGAGAAGAGCCATGGCTGTACCTCTCCGTACCTTCACCCTGGGGAGTTTTTAGGTTATGGTTGCAACAGAAAAACAAAATGAAGCTGAGTATTGTTGTCTCATCCTGCACTATAGGAGAGGGCACTGCCTCTGCACCCCCCCTCTGTGCACCTGTCCCTGGGGAAGCATCCCTGCAGCTGTGCAAGCACCGAGGCTGGTGAAGAACCCAGCCACATCTGGCACCACTGGCTGCATCCGCACCAGGTGACAAAGCAGGGGCAGGGCTCAAGCGGTGGCTCTGACCCCCGGCTGTCCATACCGTCGCATTTTGAGCATGCTGAATGGCGTGGTTTTGGTCCATGCCAGCTAGCTCCCAGCCAGGCTACATAAACCAGGGGTGATCCACCCTGGTTTGGGGGCTGAGAAAATTCAGCAGCGTGAGCAACAAACTGTGGCACCTCACTTGGCCTCAGAGCCCAAAAATGGTCCCTGGGGAGTGTTATTTATTTGTACACAGAGCTGCTGAGGATCTGAGCAGGGATACCGTGGCTGGAGCAAGCCTGGAGCACAGGTTAGTCTCTTACCTATACAAAATATCCTGCTAGAGCTGGCAAGAGGTTTTTCCCTCATTTTGCTTTTGCTTCTGTGGATAAACCAAAGACAGCAACAGGCATCACGCATGCATCGGCCCCGTGGCACTGCTCCTATCAGGTCTGCGTGGAACCCAGGGCTCCTGCAAGTGACCAACCTTCTCACAGTGGCTTCAACAGGAGGGGAAACAGAGGGGCACGGTTGAGAAGGCAGCAGCCATGGGGTAGGAGGCAGGGCCAGCTCAGTCCATATCCTCCCAGCGCCCTGCCAGGCAGCTCCGCTTTCCTGGGGTACAGCTTTTCTGCCGAGACAAGCCAAAGAGTTAATCTGGCAGGTACACCCAGCCCGAGTTGCATGATACCGCTGAGTTCAGATTGAGTAAGTATAATTAGAAGATGAGAACCTCCTGGCAGGGCGTTCCCTAGTTTCAGTCAAAGGTGGAACATTATTAAGTACCATTTACATCCCGAGGAACACCCACTTTTGAAATCGCTGATGCCAGTAACAAACGCTGTGTATTTAACTCCCTCAGTGAAATGGGAAGTCAGCGGCTGAACACGGAGTTGCTAATTTGCTTGCTGCCAGCACAGTGATTAATGGGGTTTCAAAACACCCCATCAGCCAATTATGATGGATACTAACCCTTTAATAGGAATCTCTAGCTGGATCCTCGGTACTCGGATTTAGTGCTCAGACCAGTTAGACCATAAATTATTTTCTCTTTGCGAAACAAAAAGCAAACTTCTCCAAGAAATAATAAGCAGCTCGAGCTTTTTGTTCCATAGAGACCAGCTGCCGGAGCAGGGCCGTGGTACCTTTTGTGCGCCTTGCCTATCAACATGCCATCAGGAACCCACGGGCCACCCTTTTTTGGGAGTGTGCTCCCTTCGGGTGGGTGGCGGAAAGACTGCAGTCGATAACCTAAACCTTGATTTAAGAAGCATTCTGCAGCAGTGAGCCCAAGCTCCGCACCTTCACAAAATGAATGTGTTGTAGTGTATTATTGGTTTTAAAAAAATCAGGTTCGTCTGCAATATTATAAGTGTTTATGGTGATTTTAAGTGAGACATGATTTTGTCTTCCCCTTATGAAACCGCTGGGGAAGAGTATGGTGAGGTAGCTGCACCTCGCTTGTTAGTTTGCTTGTGTTTAATTCAAGCCAGAATTTAAATATAAAAAGAGCAGAGGGAATTCTGTACCCCAGAATGAACAAGAACAGGTGGAAGAACCATTTACAGGTTTGCTTTATTTGCATATGCTCTGTCTTAAGTTTTGGACATAAATGAACTCATGTTCCTTGAAAAAGAAGAGCATGTTCTCTCCTCTACTGCCTGTTGTACAAACACAGCAGATGCTGGTGCAAGAGCCTCTCCAGTATCCAGAAGAAGATGACAGTGAGAAGCCAGTCCCAGCTGCTGCACAGGGAGAGACGCAAGGGCTGCTGCAGCTGGTAGACACCAAATAATTATTCTAACAGAAGAATAATGTGCAAAAAATATTTTATCAAATTGCTTTCTATTACAGTGGAGCAGAGCGCTGCAGCTGGGTCACAATGAGGTTTCCACGCAAAATCAGAACGAACCGCTGCTGGGTGCCCATCCCAGGGCAGGAGCGAGCCTATCTCCTGCAGCAAGGACCCATTCTATGTTCTCCATCCCTACAAACAGTCCCAGCCCCAGGTCTTGCCGGTCAACCCTCTGCCTCAACAGAGACAACAGGACCATCCCTGAAACGTCTGAACCAACAGCTGCCCCAGTTGCAGACAACCCTGTGTGCCAGGGACTGGCTTCATTCCGGGTCTGTCCTGCAAATACAGACACAAGGCAAGGCCAGGCCATCATCAGGGCTCCTAATCCCCGCTGTAATACAAAGAACATCAACAACCACAATAATCTGCATTGTGAGAGGACTGTGTGGGTGTGGATCACTGGCAGCACCTGCAACGACACATCACATTTATTTCATATAAATTCATCAGCTGCAGCACCCTCCTGTGTGGTTGCCTGCTTTCCTATCGTCTCAGAGCAACCTGAAAAAGAAGATGAGAAAGGATAAAGCTGGGATCAAGGTGGATAAAGGTGTCCCTTGGACAGGGAGCACAGAGGTGATGGGGATCCCCGCTGGATGTGGCTGGGGAAACCGCTCGCCCCAGGCAGCAGTACTGCTGTGTTGCCTCCACACCTCACTTGTACTGAGGGGAGAAACGCAAAAAGTGGGATTCTTCTCTGTTTGTCACAATTTCCTATTCCTGGGCTCAGAGCGTTGCTTCTCACTGAGAGGCACAAAGAGCGGTCTGGGATGTGGGGGTAGGAGTAAGGGAGCAAAAGGTGCAGTGTCACCATGGAGGTGATGGCCCTTCTCCTCCCTCTGCTGCACCCCGACACAGGGCTTTGGGGGCTGCAGGCTGCTGCCAGGAGAGGGGAGTGGAGCAGGGAACAAGAGGAGGTGACAGCAGAATCACCAAGCCCTGCCTAAATGATGGGTTGGGAAATGTCTGTACCAGAGAATCGCTTTGGTCTCTATTCTAGAGCTCCTAATACATGCCACCCATCTCCATATCAGATTGTGGAGCACGTTGGTAATTCATACCGACCCCATCAACCATGGAGCTGTCTCACCAATCTGCACTTTCATATGGTGGCTGTGCCCTGGGATTGGTGCTGCACGTGGGTCATCAGCAGCCAGCACCTGAGAAGGAGCAGTTAATCTGCAGGATGGTTGCCAGGTTTTCTTCAGAGTGGTTGTAACGTGCAGTATCCTGGCAGTGGCTGACGCAGAGCTGTCCGTGGCCTGTGCTAAGCCCCCCCGCAAGCACAGAGGATGGAACCTTTCCCCTCCTGGCCCATCAGTTAAACTTTACTGCAGTGACAGCACGATGTTATGCTCTGACGGATGTTTTGTCGCTGGTACAAAATGGACATGTTTGTGGTGGAAGAGCACACGTGCGGGTCTTGCTGCTACAGCCAGGTCCTGCTGTGGGTGGCTGGAGGCAGGGACAGATAGTGGCAGTAGGGCTTGACCAACACCTCCCGTCTTGGGAATGGGTCCTTCTGGCCATCTGCACCATTCACCCCAGGAGTCTCCTTGCAAGTGCCCAAGTATGGGTGGGACTTCACGAAAATTAGGTGAAAACTTTCCAAACATGAGGCCAAACTGCTGCTTATGGACAAGGTATAGATAAGAACCAAAAAAGACTCTCCCTCGGTAATGATGTTGTCCAAGCCAATGTACTTCTCTAGAGTATACACACCAATGGCACGTGGAATGTGCTCTCCCCGGGAGCTGTTCAGCTTTGCTCAGCCCAGCCTGGGTGTCATCCTCAAGCAGGTATTGCAGATGCTGAAGAAGGAGGACAGGAGCTTCAGTTCCCTTATTCCCTGCAGCCATAAGGATCCAGGCATGAGAATCGCCTGGAGCTGTTGGTACAATGTTGACCTGCCAAGGCTCTATCTCATCTACTCCACTGTCCCAGGCTGCCTGCGTACAGGCGAATACTGTCTGCGAGCATCTCTCCACGATGCAGTGACTGCTCTCCCTGGTTCTAAACTCTGTTCCAGCCCATCACAGTCCCAACTTTGGCTCTTGGAAATTTTCCTTTTGTAAGTGGGGGACACTCCTAATGGCACCTCCATGCTCTTCTCCCTAACACAGCAGCCAGTGCTTACTCCTTTTTTTTTTTTTTTTTTTCCATGCTTCTTCACAGGAGTTCTGCTGTCTCCCAGCTGAAGCTGGATGTCAAAGCCACACAGGTTTGGGCCAGTGCAATGAATTTGTGTCATACCGCATGAGAATAGGCCTTGTCATGCCTGGCCTCACCCTGCAGCTCTCCTCCGGTGCGAGCCACTGGGGCAGCTCGCCCAAAGCCCAGCACATGCAGAGCCTTCAGACGCATGCTGCTGGGTGCGTGGAAAAAGCAACTGACATCCTCCAAGCTCAGAATCAACGCAGCTGTCACAAAACGCAGACAAAAAGCAGGACATTTCTTTCCTGTAAGGGTCTTCTGCCCATCACCTCTTCAAAACCAGGCTGCTCTTCCCCTCAAACCGTGGGATGATTAAACCATGAATGGGGCTGCGTGCAAGTGGTATTAAGAGAAATATGGAAATGAAATACGGAGTTGATTTTTTTTCGCAGTATTCAATTCTCAGCTCCGGCAGAGAGCAAGGATGAGTAATGATTTCAGTGACTGAAATTCAAGCAGGCAGCACAGAGCCTCCTGAGAATAACAGATGCAGCAGGAGTCCAGGGGCACCTATTGTAACAGGTAAACAGGAGGAGGATGCGTTGGGCGCTGCCTGCCCGCGTGAAAAAGCTATCCAATAATGATGACAAAGTTTGCCTCTTCTCAGGATGCTCTGGCAAGAATGCCAGCGCTGATGTAATCACGGGGCTACCTTTTAGTCTCTTCTCCGTGTAATTAACTCGTTTCCCTGGGTCAAGAGTTCGGGGTTACTAATGGATCAATCAGTTCAGCTTGGTCCTACGCTGTGTCAGCTTTGTTTAGGGCTGTTGTCAGAGGTCATAAATCACAGCCCAGATTTAGTTAGTTAATTCTCCCACTTAACAGCATTTTTCTGTCCTCCGGTGGACACAGTAACAGCTGAGCCACCTGCACAGAATGGGTCAAAATATTTTTTTTCCTCTATGCAAAAATACCAGTGTTCTTTTTCTAGCAACATCCATGAAGTCGAGATATTCAAATAATTTGCTGGTCACAGTGAACTTCAAGAGTGTCTCTGTAGGTAGCCCGAAACCAATTACAGATATTTCTCTTCCCAGTATACCCCTTACAGTCTGAAACCTCATGTAAAAACCCCATATTGATTCTTATCCAAGACCAATAAGGCACATTTCCCTTCCAACATGGGTAGCAAAACCTCCGTTTGGCTCCATGATTTGATCTGACTGGCATTTTACACTTCTGTGTATCAGTCTGTACAGGTTTCTCCATTTGTTACATTTGTAAAGGAATTATATTTAGTAGGTAATAAAAGCAACGGACCTGGATATTTTCTGTTTTTGTGACTACAGCTGCTTTCTCCATGGCTGCTTGCACCCACTTTTAAAGCCTAGCCTGGCTCTGCACATTCAGCTCAAAACCTGCTCTCTGTTTGTTCTGTTTGTCCTACAGAGATATACATCCCCCGGTCCTGTTACATCTAACCCCTTGATAAAGACAAAACTGCTGCAGGACACTTTGAAAGCACTGAGGCTGTCAGCCAGAGTCTGGATGTCCCTGAGACACGGAAACCTAATAGGGAAGGATGTGTTTCAACAAAAGCAGTAACTTCAGCTACACAGTACTTTTCTCCCAAAGTTTCACCTTCTGTGTCAGGGAGCTGGAACATGACTTTTTCCTGACAAAAGGCTTGTGAAAATCTGGCTGCAAGTTAGATTTGAGTACAATCACTGTCCCCAAGCACTCCTTTTAGGTTTGAGGTAGCAAGTAACGTGTCATCACTGGGCAAAAATATCTTACTTATAAAAACATAATGCTGCTTTGGTGTGCCCACTAAAATGCAGCAAAGAGACTTTTCCTTAGACACAAAAGAGGGTTAGCTCAATGCTGCTGCCACGCTCGGGGTGCAGTAACCCCGAGATAGGTGTATTCCTAAACACAGGGCTTGTCATTCACCTTAAACCCCATTGATTGTTGCCTTCAGTCATGCTGCTGTTTTGTATCTGGCATACATCAAAGCGAGTGACACCCACATGAACTCGAAAAGCCATTAAAATCCTACAGAGTTTCTCTTCAAAGAGCATTTATGGAAATAGCAAGATCTATAAGCCATTAGAGAAAGACAAGAATAGATCTGAGTAGAATTGGTTTTCAGCCCTTTCTCTTCTCAACCTCAGAGACTTCCAAGATGCTTAAAAAGCTACAGAAACCACACTTAATGAAGAATTTGGAAAAAAAAAGGTAGAAGTGTTGTTTACTACGAGCCTTTGAGAGAGTTTTATCTGATTCTTCTGAGCATCAGTAGTATCATTTTTATATGTAAACAAATTTGTTATGATGCAGGTTGGCAAAATCAGGGAAGAAAGGCAAAAACGTGTTGCTTTGCACCAGCTGCCTAGCTTAGCTCATCTTGATGCGATGGGGTGAAACTAGAGCTCCCCAGTCCGAGGGAGGGGACTTTTTTTACATCGTGTGGCTTTGGTGGGGACTTGCTCACCAGCCACGAGCTGACTCTTGACCAGCTGCCTCCAGCCATCTCGCCCCAAGGAGAGATGTGGTCCATGCCACTCCATCCTCCTTCCCCACCAAAGTGCAGCTGCTTGTGCTAAATTTGTTCCAAAAGCCCCTTCAGCTTGAAAGGAAGGGCAGATTTGTATTTTCTTCTGGAGTTTGGCCACGTGGAAGGTGCCTTGCTAAATTAATCTGCTAACAAGGTAGCTGGCTGTTTAAAGAACATCCAGGAAATACCACCGATACTTTATAAACTTGACAGAGAAATCTCTTGTGGTGGTTTGCTTCTGACCTTGACACAGAGAGTTCCTCATGGCCAGATTTTTAGACTGAAAGAAAACCTAGTCCGTTGTGAGCAAAACAAAAATAGCAAAGCCCGAGATTGTCCTTTGTTCCTTAGATACTCCTTCCTCTGTCAGCCTCTGTTGGAGTGAGTCCATGGAGTCCCTGAGATGGGTATGAGGCTCTTCCTTCCCTACACCACCAGCCTGTTGGACCTGCTTATTCATTTCAACCCAAAACCACAGGAAAACAGCTTTAGTCAAGCAATCAGCAGTCCTCCTGGCATCTTTGCATCCAGAGCCCCAGCAGTCGTGGGGCTTCATTGCAACTGGCAGAACGATGAATGCTTCCACCTCATATTGACTCCAAATGAGGCCGACTGAAACAGTTTGGTAGGAAAAATAAAACAGTTTCAGATGAAAGGAAACTATTTACAAATGAAATCAAATTTGTTGAAGTTTCACACGCCCCTCCCACCTCCCCCTCCCATGATAAGGTTTGGGAAAGTAAGGGAAGTTACTCTGTCATCTTCTGAAAGAAGATTTGCTAAACAGGACTGACCCACGTTTGTTTTGCAAGAATAAGAACTCCCCCGCATGAAACAAAACATTTTGTTTTGGACGGAACAAAGTGTTTCATTGAGTCCTAAACGTATTTTGCACAAAGCTCCTTTCTGTGAGAAATCCAAAGAATTTTCCTGCTGACTCGACGCAGAATTACTAATTTTTTGCACAGTTCCAAGGATCTGGGTTCTATCTAGTAACCAGGAAACACTGAAATAATTGCTCTTATTGAGATGGCTTGGAGCTACTTCTCATACTTCAAGAAATCCCCTTGTAATAAAACCTGCTGCCAGGCAAAATTCATCCGGCAGCACTGGGAGAACTTGGGATGAATTTTGAGTATGCTCAGGTCAGATTTCAAGTTCAATCTGACAAGCCCGTGGCTGTGGACTAGCAGGAACTGTCAGCTCTGAATAGATTTCCATGTGGGCTGTGCAGTGTGTTGGGGCCGGTTATTCAGACGCAGATCTGTAGAGCTGAAGTCGGAAGAACTAAAAATTGTTTTCGAAACCCAAGTCAGCTGGCATATTTCCCCAAACTGAACTCCCTGTTACGAGATCTTAGAGAAGTAAATACCTTAAATGTTTCTCCCCCAATGAGAGAAAGCTCCATTTGGACAAGACCTCTCAGCGTGCCGCTTTTATCACTCCGTCCCTCTTTCATAAGTAGGTCATATTAAAATACATGCCTACGTAATTTTAAAAACATCTCAGCTTCTCCCTGGGTAGCGTCACTGATCGAGTGGCACCTCTAGGTACAACACACAAAAACCTCTTTGTGAGATGATGGCTCCACAGACACATTGTGAAAGAAGGTCTGAAAATGGTCCAGGATGCTGTCAGCATTTTCAGTTTCAACAGCTTCCTTCAACCATTGGTCTTGCTGGGCAGGCTCCCGCTGTCCTAATCCAGACTAACATCCTATAGAAACAATAGAGATGGTGCGTGAGTGAGCGTTATGTAAAATAACAAAACATTATTTTAGGCATTTGATGCATGCCTTTCTGTTAGGTTGAAAAAAAAAAAAAAGCAACATATGTATTGCCCTGTTCAGCACAGGTCAGCAAACAGCTGATTTTTGGGTTTCATCATTGAAAAAAACAAAAAGGAAGAGGGGAAAGTTCATTCAGCTGATAGCATACGGAAGGTGTTCAGGTATTTTTATCAAGTAAAATTTTGAAAATGACTGTACTTATACTGGAAGTGTGTTGTTTACTTTTGTTATAGGGCAAAAGCTTCATCTTGGCCTATGTAATCCTCCTTTGACTTAATCCTTTAAAAATGGGATCAGTTGTGAAATTAAAACTGTGTTTCAGAATGAACATCAGAATTGTTAATTTAAACATACCAGAAGGAAATGTATCAACTATTTTTTTTCTAATTCTCTGTCTACAAAGAGACTGGGTTTTTTGTCACAAATTCACAAAACTTAAAAAATTTCTTTGGTGAATGTATGTTAAAAAAATAAAAAGGAAAAAAAATTCCATGGGCTAAATTTTCTTTGTTGTTTAAATACATTTCTTCAAATCATTTTGTCTCATTTTAAGTGTCCTCACTGGGCAGGCTGATATGTTTGATTAATTTTCTTTACCACAAAGTTTTCAGACATCCTAAGGGCCCAGCCGAACTGTCTATGGTCTATCACAAATTGTGGGTCAGGTGGAAAACGGCAAGACAACAAATATTTCTTATTTCACCAAGAAGAGAAATACTTTATATATATATATACATATATACACTCTTATATAGAGCAAAGCTCAGATCCTGGCCAAGGAGCCTAGCTGCTGAGCAGGACCCCAGCATGTGAGATGACGGCAGGTGGAACCTGAAGGTAGCAGAAGCTAGCGAGGCCACCCAGATGTGCTGGGAGGAGAAGTACAACAGCTGCATCTGCAGTGTCTTCCCCACCTTTGCCAACCCTCCTGCAAGGCGCAGCACAAGCAGACGGGCAGTGGTGGGGATGGCAGAGGAGCTTGGCACCACCTGGTGCTGCACCTGTGGTAGGACAGATGTCACCTCAAGCTCCAGCACTCTTGTCACATCCCCACCAAGGGCCCTATCACCCTGCCAAGGCTTCCTGGGTGCAGGAGTTTCCCAGGACAGCACAAGGACTGTCCTGTAGAGTTAACCTTGTGTTTAGCCATGCGGTAGCATGGGGTGATGGGAAGCATTATCAGCCAGGCTGGAGGAAGGGATTAGTGTCCCATGGCTGGATGCTGGGACTGCTGCCAGAGGTGGGGCTCCACCGGGTAGTTGACTTAAGCTCGCAGCCCCGTCCCAGCCCAAGAGGTAAGCCCTGTGTGTGGGGATGGATTCCAGAGAGGGCCACCATTCCAGCTCATGTTGAGTTAGCTCTGCAGTGTAGGGGGGCTGGCTCCTCCCCTCGGACCTCAGAAGGTCTCTCTGCTCGGCAGCCGAGACCTGCTGGTGCTGGGGATGGCTGTCGTACCATGGCTGCCGTGTGTAGGGTTGCCATATTTTGCCCACGGCTCCGATCTCTCCTTCCTGGTCTGGCAGGGGGATTGGACTAGATGATCTTTCGAGGTCCCTTCCAATCCCTAACATTCTGTGATTCTGTCATATAGACGTGGGGACACATGGCTTTTGGGCGTGCAGTTGGTCTGACATGTCTGACGTGGTGCTCAGTTCCAGAGGAAAAAAGTTACAGGCATCTGAACTCACAAGATCCACAATGCATGCTGTTCAGAACCATGGGGCTGTGACTGTCTGCCCACAGTGTCCATTTTCAGATGTTTGAGCAGGTTGCACATATCCAGAATGTAAAAAACCACTCAAAACAATGGCCAAAATAGATTACACTTTCTTGCAAAATAAGATTAGATGAGATGAGATGTAGCTAATTACACGCTACAGCAGCTGATGTGACATCGCATATGGGATTTCATAAATTCAGCTCCTCGTCTAAAGCCATTCAAGAATCACTGAAAAGGTCCATGGGGTGAAAGAAGGGCTTTCCAAGTTTGCTGCTGAGCACAATGCAATAATTCATGTGCTGTTAAGATGTGCAGCGCACGTTTCTAATCCACTTAGATGTCAATCAGGAATAATTGCCGCAGTCAATGAGGCTATGCCAGTGTAACAGATACAGAAGAGACGAGCACTCCGTGTCTCTCAGTTTACTCTAGCTGGAGAAGCAGCTTCGTATTACTGACAGTATTGAGGATTATATGCATTTTTAGAAACACAGGTTTTGTGTCATAATTGCAATAGTTGGAATAATTTTGCATTTTTCAATTCCTTTTTATGAAACAAAATCTTGCATTCTAAACCCGAAACTTCCCTTGACTTCTTTCCACTGATGGTGGTCCCCCTCTAGAGAAAGCAGCTGTCTGAGTATATTAGCGGTTGTCTAGCCTGATTTCAAATTTACTAGTTTAATTTGGAAGAGGCTGGGAGAAACACAATCTTCTCACTCTTGGATGTGCTCATTGGTCCTCAGGGAAAACCCCCCTCCTGCCAGAGCAAACGTCTATTTTCATGCGGTTCATGGCCTCCATGTTCTCTGGCTCCATATGGGCTGAACTTGATGAAGAATATGCAGCGACGCACTCTTTTCAGGGGTCCAGTGTGGCTTGTTTAAACATGAACCATTAAATGTGTGTCAGGATGCACACGCTGATAGAGCAGAGGGAGGCTACTGCAGGCATTACAGCCCTGCGCAAGAAAATTATTCATCAGCACACCCTGATGAGCCCTTTGAAATGAGGCTCAGCATGATAAGGTGGATGTTGGATTGACCTGAGATGACAGATTCAGTGTTGACAAGGAGCAGTAGAGTCTGAAAGATTGAGGAAAACCATGGAAGCAGCACAGACTGCTCCCAATCTAGGAAACAATATTGGATAAAACCATTTCCTCCCACACTCATAAAATGTTTCTAGTCTTTAAATTTATTTTTTTTTCTCCTGTAGGCCAGTATGGATTAGTATTCCTTGCACAGGCTTTGGATATTTTATAGAGCAGATCTACCAGCACTTCAAAAACATTGCTGGACAGTAGCCCGCTCTCGCAGAACACATTTCATTTTCCCATACCACAGTTATATATTGTCAAGAGCCCTATTATCAGCCAATAACTGCATCTCATTTTACTTCCTTGCTGCATCTTATCTCAAGCCAAGTGCTGACATCTTGCATGGACGTAACTCCTACTGCAGTGACTGATGAGAATAGCTGCCGCTGCTGAAGCTCTGCAGATGGTGGTACCCAGGGGCCCAAATTCAGGCTGGGCTCAGGGTGATTCCAGATGAAGTGAACTAGATTCAGTCACACCCCTGAGAGAAATCTCTCCATAGAAGATGTGGCTATTTTCCAGGATATTGCAGGTCTTCCTAATTAGGGGAGCATTGATTGCATCGACCCACCGTACTGTGCACATCAGTAGGAACCGTGATCCAGCAATTAGAACAAAGGACTGCAAGTCACCACCAGATTATTAGTTTCTGTATGTGTGGTCTTCCTTTTCCTAGGAGTCAGTAACCCATCTTCAAAACAGAGGTTTTAATAATTGAATAATAACAATAAATTTAATAATTTAATAATAACATAGGGCCATATAGCTTTGCAAAGCACTCTTTGGTTGAAGTCAGTATAGGAAAAGATCACAAACTGTGTTGTCATTTTTCAGTTCAAAGATATGCAGCATTCTGATCCACTGCTGTGCAGGAACCTGTGCAACACTTTCAATGTCAGGGCGCTAAACCTTTCCTGCTTTAGAAATCAGAGCTAGAGGCTGCAGCAAATAATACCCTGAGCTGAAGCCTGTCTTTGTAAACCTGCAAAACTGGTGACAGGCTTTCATCTTCCTTCCCTAAGCACTGCGGAGAGTAGGAAAGGAGAGGTTATAATTCCACTCTGCACATTTTCTAGTGCCATGATTTCACATTTCTGTGGCCAAGAACCCAGTCAGACTGGATCCACTCTAAACACGGGCAGTTGTGAGTCCTGCTCCTGGGTCATTGGTGAGATAGCCTTTCTGTTTCAGAAATGTAAATACCACTAGTAGGCACTCTATTTTATCTATATTTGTACATTACTATATAATATTCCTTTCACTCAAAAACACAATTCAATGTAAAATTAAAAAAAATACCATTACAAAATGAAAAATTTTCATGCTCCCAGTGGCTAGCAGCCTAGCTTCTCACACTGCAGAGTACTTAATATGCTTCACCCTCTGCCTTTCCTTATCAGGTTTCCCCTTTCATTCAGCTGAAGACTTCTTATTTTGCATTCTCTGTTTGTTCTTGTGCCTTATCTGCTTCCAACTTAATTGCCTAGAAAAGCTCCCAGCAACATCAATGTCATTCAGATCGGACTCCTTCTCCTCTTCTTCCCCTAAAACGCAAAGAGGTGGTGCATTTGTTTCTCAATTTTGGCTGTTGTTAAGACCATGGCTTATGGATCGTGCAGGTGGGTAACAGTGCTGCCCAGATGGGAGCTGCTGCTGTCCCCACCCAACCTGATGGGTAATCATAGACTGCTCGTGTGCCTGGGGTATAAAAACACATTTCATAATGGATCGTGGTAAGCACATAATGCACCTGTTCAATACATACGTCTGCTGAAGATGACAAGAAATATTTAAAGGCTGGAGTTCATCTTGCAACTTACCTCTAGCTTTGAGCATCTCTGTTTCCCAGGGAAAGCTGTTTTTTCCCTTTGCTCTCACAGACTTTGCAGGTTTTGGGAGCTCTGCTCTGGGCACAGGGACACCCTCAGGTCACCCTGCACATCAGAGCACCATGTCCCACCCTCCACTTTGGAGAAAGCTCTTTTCTTTGTGATACTTTGCTGGAACCTGGTAGGCTTCCTTAGCCCACCAGCCCCAAAACAATATTTATTTGCATTAATCCCAAGTTAAGTATTGCCCAGGGAACAAACTGGCAAATGTGGCAAAAACATGCCTTCCAGAGGCGAACTGATTTTCTCTTGTTCTCTCAATGGTTAATTAGGCTCACTGTTAAAAATGTACACTTTGGACTCAGCTTCCAGCCATTGGTTCATGTTTTACTGCTCTCTGCCAGAATAAAGATCATTTTAATGCCTGCAAAAGGAGAAAATATTTTGTAACCAAATAGTGCTGGTAGCTATGCCTTAAAATAGTTTTAGTGGCTCCTTTTTTTCACACTCTCCAATGTTTTAATACCATATCTGCCAAAAAATGTTGACACAACACCTGACAACTCTGTTATATGACTCAGCTCCGCGTAATGTGTATCCATTCTCTTTTTTTTTCCCTGCAGTCCGTTTATTGCCCTTTTTGCCTTTTCCACATTATCACTAACGATTTTACCACCCCTAGCTAGCAAGTGGCCTGAATTTATTCTACACTTGTGTTTGTTTCGAATGTATTTCTGGTTCTTCTTATTGTCCTTTGCCTTGTGCTTTAAATAGCTCCTTGTTTATATCCCTTGCTATCCATGTGTGATATATTGCTTTGTTATTTCTAATTGCTTTCTCTTTGCAGATGAGCCAAGAAGGTCTGTTAGCCAGAGTTCTCCTATCTCTGCAGTGTAAAACTGTGGCTTTCTGGCCAGCTAATTAGTTCTTTTAAAGGATTCCCATTTTTCTCTTTACACCTTTCCTCCCAATTAATTTCTCTGGTAGTTTTCTTGAACTTTGGTAAATTAGCCCTTTTGAAGAACCAAATTGCAACCATCTTTTGTCTGCCCACAGTGAATGTAATCAGGTCGTGAGCGCTGATCCCTAGGCAACCAGCACGATTAATTCATCTTCACCCATCCTAATGAGATCCAGAAGAGGGTTGCCTCATGGTGAGTGCAACACCTTTTCCGAGAGCTGTGGAAATTATCACCTGTAACGTCGAGAAGATCCTAACAAAGTCTCGCTCCTGGCTGCCTGGAAGGTGTCAGTGGCCACATCACAGCAGAGCGATTAATGAAGTACCCTTCATTAATTGATACCTCCCTGATGGACCGCATGGGAAAATCCTGCAGGACATGTTGTTTTTCATTAGAAATGCGATATGCTAGGTTTTCAGCTGAAAGCAACACCTGACTTTCTGGCTGGTGACTAAAGTTGTGTTTGCAGCCATTAAGATGCTCCGTGGATAAACCAGCTCCTGCTCCCTGGCACGGGGCGGCTGGCGGGTGGGTGCGTATGTGCAGCGGTCCTGAGCCGGTGCAGGGGATGGTTCACTGGCTGCCTGAGTCACTTTGAAGCCCGGGCACTTCTCCAGATGTCATACACTTCACTTCCAGTAATTAGATCACTGTGACAGTTCAGTACAAGAGGTTGAGCCTGTGCAGTCTGTCTCTGCTGCAGGAATTCTGCTTCCTAAATCCACCCCCCCCTCCTCCCCGTGACACCCTTCCTGCCCCACAGCGCAGCCACTGCTGCCCTCAGCTTGTCTCTGAGCAGTCTTTGTGCGAGCAGGACTGTGTTATACACTGAGAAAATCAGTTTTCCTACAAGAACAGAGTCCTTGTAAGGTTTTTTGCCCTCCATCAGGAGGCGGCGATGCATTTTCATCCAGCTGTCAATGAAATAATTACTGCATGTGAAGCTGCGGGGATTTCTTTCCAACTTATTTTCCCCTCTGCATCATCAGCTGGTTGCTATTTTCCTTTAAGACGTCTGCTGCTAGCAACCAACTTTTCTCCCCCACCTTTTACCACTACACTTTTAATGTACATCCCAGTGTTGAATTACTCGTGCTCAGCAGAAAGGTGGCTCAGTCCTTCTGAAAACCAGTGTTCTTTTCAACCTGTTCAGCAGGAAGCCTATCTCCACTCCTTAGTCCCTTCCAGAGGGGAGAGCTGTAGTGAATAATTCATTAAAATATGCCTTTTCCTTCCACCAACACACTGATTTGCAAGAGAGAAGAAAATCTCCTTCCACTTGACTGAGTGAGTTTTTGTTCATCTTGGAAAGTCAAATTAGCACCGGTCATAAACGGCCCATACCTCCTCCTGCTGCAGAGGTATTTTGGGTGCCAGTGGTGGCACTCAGTGCAGAGCCCTGGCTGTTGGGATTTCTGGGGGTCCCTGTTCTGCTAGAGGCTCTGTGCATAAGCTTGGGCAAGTTCTTGACTCTGTCATGATGTTTATCTCCCTGTCCTAAAACCCTGCCTCCCAGGGTGTGGGGGGATCTGGTTTTGGTAAGTTCATGTGGGCTGTTTTGCAAGATGCATGTAAATATTTCACTGCTGCAAGGATTGCAAGGGGGGAGGAAAGAAAATAATGTGAAATGTTTGTATGTTAAAGCATTTGACAAAGTATTCGCCTTAGAAAACAATGCACAAGGCCAACACATTGGAGCCAAGGTGAACACGTCTGAATAATAATCGCTTCCACTATGCAGAAAGAGATTCAAGCAGCTGTCTGCTCTGATATGTTTTTTCCCCTCTGAAGCCTTTTCAAGAAAGGCAAAAGAGAATTGGAGACTTGTAATAATTGGGCTCAGCTCTGTGCCCGTTGCTGTTAGTGTCACAGCTCCTGGCAAGGGATGCTCAGAGAAAGAACAAGAACAGGACAGATATGCAGAGCCAGAGCCTTGATTTGTCATCCTTGTCCCCTGTGACATCCACCTTCAAGGCTCCAGGAGTAACAAGAGGTATCCTCCTGTTTGGTGACCCACAATAGATTCACCTTCCATGAGGTCATCTCACTTTTTTTTGACCTGACATGAAAGTTTTGTTGTCAAGGACATAATGAAGTGACGAGTTCCACAGATGATGCATTTGAGTGACCTGTTGATTTTCCAGGCTCTTGTAGTGTTCCCCCTGCAGCCACCATTTTTCTAGGCTAGGAGTCCCCCTGTATTTATCATTTCTTCAGACATCCCTTCCATACAGTGCATCATCTCAGCTTTCCCTTACTGCAATCTTCCATGTTCTGCCATGGCTGATAGGGCCATCACACGTGCACACAGTCTAAAAAATGCCAGAGCACCCTGAATTTATTCAGGAAAATAATAATGGATTATGATTTCTTATCTCTTTCCTTTCCTTCTAGTTCCTTATGCTCTGTCTGCTTCCTTGACCTCTCCAAATATTGAGCTGCCAATTTTAAGGAGTTCTTTCTCTCCTGTCCCTGAGATCTCACTCCTGAAAGGTAAAAACAGTCCAAAGTCAATGAATTAAGTTTGCGTGCTCTCCTATATGCACTAATTTGCATTGATATGGTGAATATGGTGAATAGCAGTGAATATGGTGTCCATATATTTTTCAGCACAGCAAAGGAAGAAGGAAAAGAAAACACTGGTGAAGTGCCTGTGTGCAGAAGCACAGCTGGATGATGACATTATCAACTGAACCAAGCAGAAGTCAGGTGAGAGTCCCAGAACATCCAGCTTGTCCTAAACGTCTCACCTATGAGTCTGGCCATACCTCTGTTCACGCTGCCAGATTTTGTAACCCCACAAAGAGAGCGTGGGGTTGCCAAGCATGGGCTCCTACCCTCCCTGGAGTCCTTAGCCCTTGGGAACTTGGTCCCCACGCAGAGGCAGTGGGGACAGAGGTACCCTCCAGCAGCCTGCACAGTGACCAGGAGGTGTCCAGGCTAGCCAATGGGACATGTTGAGGAAAAAAAAATGCTTCTTAAATCCCTCTTAGGAGCTCAGTCATCTATTTCCAGACTGCAGAGAAGCCTATCTGTCAGATTCACAGCCTGTAATTCTCGTTTGTGTTAGATAGTCAGGCATCCCTTCCAACAGGACAGCTGGGAGAGCGAGGAGGAGTGCCAGTCCTTGCTGCAAAAATATGGCTGGGGCAAAGTGCCCACACCTCACTTTGTGCTGGGGGAGAGCAATACACCACCCATGCAGCCGGCAGGAGCCATGGGGTCAATCCTTTTCCAGCCTTCGAGGGTGAACCCAGCTCCGTGGTCACCAAGACTGGGGGCAGTCCAGGAAAGGATCATCCCTTCCTCTTCCAGGTGGGCACTGAAATTGCCATCTGTCTTTCACATTGGCTGGCATCTTCTCTTCCTCGAGATCCTTCTGAAGGAGTTGTGTGGGTCTAATTTCTCTTTCCTTGCCTTGTAATGAGTCTGCACATTTTCAGGTCAGAAACTTTCTCTCTTGCATAATTCTCAGCACAAACAGTCTGTTCGTAGTTACTGTTAAAATTATATCATCAGAACTTTTATTATATCTTGGCAAAGTCTCTTCCCCTCTCCTCATACAAAGAGATGTGATTAACTGCTGCATTTCCACACTCAGACTGAAAGGCTCTGTGGGCTTTGTCAGTAGTTAACATAATTCATGGAAAACCAGAATGCAACCTTGAGGCTAAATGTGGCCCATTGAATTCCACAATGGGGCAATGGTTTGATCGGGGTACAGCAAAGCATGCCAGAAGCAAAAGCCTTTGTGGGCCATAGCTCCGTAGAGAAAGATTAAATCAGCCGCAATCTGCTCCGTTTTATGTAAAATAAGTGCAGCCCTAAAGCTCCTGGCAAGTGGCCACTGAAGCCTTTGGCTGGACAAAGTTTGGGCATCTCTGCATAAGTGTTAATTGCCAGCTGTTGGCAACTGGAAGGTTGCCAGGGAAGGAGTGACTGCAGCAGGGTTTCTGGCTGAAATATGGCTTTTATAAAATAATCATCTCAAATCTATTTAGTGCTTTGCGGCAGACACATCTGTACTTATCCATTCCTCTGTCTAGGGCATGTGCACATGGAGATGACCTTAAAGCAGCGTTATAGATACAGTATATGTGGTGTTCAGAATGCCTTTTCCAGCCTCACAATGGGAGGCAATGATAAATAGCAGCTATCTCCACAGCAGCACCACATGATGGCTTAACCCGCTCACGTTCATAGCCCTTCCCATCTAATTTGCAGCAAGTCTGCGATACAGAGCATTGAGGCTTTTGAATCAGGCTGTAGGAGCCCGTGCAGCTCTGTGTGCTTCAGCATTTTAAATAATAATATAACCATCTCAGCTCTTCAACATCTGGGGTGTTTGCAGATGTTGCAAGTTTTGCAATATTGCAAAGTGCAGATTTTAAAATATTGAGGATGTTTGCAGATGTTCAGCCCCACAACTGCGTGACAGATTTTCCAACATTTCCCAACGTGAGGATCTACAGATCAGTACAAAATTGATGATTGAGTACTTTAGTTATCCATATGAGAAAATGCTCCCTTAAGAAACACTTGGTAAAAAGTCAAGCAGGCGCTGCCATACTGCAGGAGGAGGACCTGGATGCCTGGAGAGCAGCACTCATCCCACTAACAAGTGCAGCCTGAGAAGGATGATCCAGATGGTTGAAGCACAAGACTGAGTGCTGGCCTCTAACTCTCCCATACCAAGAAATTACCATTTGGCTTTGAGGCTGGTGGTTTATTTGTGAACCTTCCTCACTATCACTGCAAGCAAACGGAAACTTAACTCATGCCCCTGAGCTGCTGCTCGTTTTGATGTATCCTCTCTCACCGCACATCTTGATGTCTCTCCTCTTGCATTTTTAAGCCATTTGGTACCTCAGTGACCTTGCACCTCTAGCTCTGAGGGTGCCCCCAACAGTGGTCCTGCCTGATCCTGGCTCTGGGAGGTCTGCACTACTTTCACAACGATGACAGAGCTGAGCTCTCCCCTGCCAAGTGCCCTGCTCCAAGTCCAAGGCTGCAAGCTTGATGCCTCCACTTTCTCCGTTGCCATGTGTCTGGGTCTCCTCTCACTAAATACGGTTCCACAACGTGAGGTCCAAAGGGAGCCCCAGACTCCTAGGCTAAGCCTTTGCTCTCTGAAAGACACCTTTCTGTTGAATTTAAATTTATTTCTTGATCTCAGGCAGTCAGTGCAGGATAAGCAGCTTCCTTCAGCCGGACCTTTCCTAAAGCCACCGAGGTGCATCCTTCCATGTTCCCATAAGCAACAGGCGCAGTCCAGATGCTGTAAAACTCAGACCATTTAACAGAGTGTGTGCTTTCCATTGCTGCAAACTGCATCAGCTAGAGTTATGACGATCAGCAATGGTGGGAAACATTGTCACACAGCACAAAAACTGCAGAGCAGACTCTGTGTGCTGGATGCTGCTAAAACAAAAAGGAAAAAATCTGTTCTGCTCAGTTGGATTTTCTCTTTGTATCCAGAGAGAGTTTTGTTTTGTTTTTTTTTTTTTTTTTTTTTCCCCAAGAAACTCTGGCAGCCTGGCAATGATCCGCTTCGTTCATTGCCACTCAGCACCAAGCACTGTCCCTGCGGCGTAGCTCCTGGTTCTGCCTGGGGAGGTGAGACAAACGGGGGGCTTCTCTCACCTCCTTTGTGATGAAGCATCTCCTCTCCTCTCTTCTCCTCTCCTCTTGTCTTTTTCAGTTCAACTGGCTTCATGGCAGAGTTTCTCTCCAGTTGGGTCTGTGTGCACATAGCATCCAGACTGGTCGCAGCTGGGCTTTCTATGTTCAATTCTAACATGAAAATCGAACAAAAATAAAATGCTGGTAGAGTATAGGTGTGCAGGCACACGCTTCTGAACACTCGCAAGTGTTCCAGCCATCATTAGAGCTACGTGTCAGGCTGCACAGGTGTTTCCGTTACAATCTGCTCCTTTGCCACTGCCTCTCAGCTTGGGAAATTTCCACTTCTGTGGCACCTCTTACTGTGACTCTTCTTTTTGAAAAGCCAAGTAAAACAAATATATACATAATACATTAAAAAATCAGGAGTTGTTTTTTTTTTTTTCTGGCAATATTTCTATGTTGCTGATTCCTGCTACTCATCACAGAGCTGAAACTCCTTAGGGCTCACAAGTCTGGTTTAACACATGTGTGATGGCTATTAGTTGTTCTCAGCTGGAATAAGTCATTCATTAAATCCATCACCCGTATCTCCATTTAACCAGGCCTGTTTCTATTGGTGGTGTGAGAATTTGGATACTAGTGATTTAAACACACAGTGGAGCAAACTCCTACTACAGTAAAGATTTTTAGCAACTTCCTTAGTACCTTCGTTGGCTCTGCTAAGCAGCTAAATGCAATTTAATCCGAATGGCCCAGCAATCCAGATGTGAACCTTCCATAAGCAAAGACTCTTCTGTGACCTATGCTGCTCCGAATGGGAACATATGCTGCAATACTTCAGAATGACTCAGAAACCACTTAAAAAAGAGAGTTGTATTTTTTTGCCTTCTATGAGTTTAACACCTTTAGTATATGAGTAGTGGTTCTACGTGCTATATCCATCTTCACATTTCATTTGGAGCCAGCGCGTACTTTAAGCAAAGGAAAGATTTCAGCGAGGATTTTCAGACAGCTTTCCTTTGGAGAAAAGATGAATATTTAATACTTGCACCATTGTACTGTATGCACATGCAGAACATATAAAATAGATGAATGAAGGTTCAGTGGCAGGCCAACAACGTAGTTTTCAACAAAGAACACCACTTCAGAAAAATCCCTTTGGAAAAAGACATTTGATTCTTGCTTCATCTTTTTTATTTGCCACCAGAAATTCCTTGCAAAAAATTAACCAGTGAATCAAAATCAGTGGAGGTTTCTTGATCCAAATTGGAATCATCTGAACTTTAGAGCAAAGCCAATCACTGAGTTCATTAGAATAAGTTGTATACACCATTGCCCCCCACGAGCGAGCACGGAGCTGCCAGATTTCTAGCCAGATAAATTCCACCATTTCTGCAGGTTGGCCCCTTCAGAAAGAAGGTACCAATGACAACAGGGCAGAAAAATTAACAAATCTTAACCACTGCCCTCGCCCACCACTAGAAGCAATGCAAAAAAGGCATTCAATAGGTGTATTTGGGAAAAAGGCAGACACACGCTGATTTCCTAAGCTGTGTGGAATACCTTCCATTCCAAATGTAACCAAGGATAGTGCTTCTAGAAATCCAGGAAACCTGTAATCAACAGCTTCAGAAGAGCTGATGAATGGCTCTTTGCATAGTAATGTTCATTTTCGATGCATCTTGAAACACCAGGGAAGTTCCAGGACACTGGCAGGAAGCCAATAAGATGACAATTTGAGAAAAGGTAAATGAGATGATCCCATGGCACCAGCCCCGTGAAACAGAACTGAATCATCAAATAGGTGATAGAGTATTTAATTTCCTAAAGAAAGGAAGAAGAAAGATAAGACTAGTAGAAACTCACATAGGTTTTGACAAAACAAAATTATATTAGAAGAATGTGATTTTTATTCTTTAAAAATCAGTTAAATTCCAAGCTTGACTGAGACAGAAGAGGATTGAAATAACAGTCTTCTGAAAGATGTTTGGGTTAGTACCTCTTGACGTTTTGAGTAAGAAACTAGAAAGGCATGAAATCTTCACAGTAGATGAGATGTTACATCTTGCAAGGGTAAAGATAAAATGTTTTCTTTCTCTGTGGCTGCTGGACCACTCTTAAATATTGCAGCATATATTCCCTGAGGAGGTGGAACATCTTTCCCAAGCCATTGCTGTGGCACATTGTCTTTCAATATACAGAATATCAACTAGGACTAGACAGTTGTATTACTGTGCTCTTCCATGGTACACTCAGTGCAAGAATAATATGAATCAGTTAAAGGTACTTCAGAGCAAGCCAGAGACCGGAAAACATGGCTGGAAAACTCAGGGGCTCAGATGGTTAATTTTAACAAAGTGAAGTTTAAGAGATGAGTTAATCATAGCATCTATTTGAGGAACAGAAATGGGAAAGAGGACTCTTCAGTTGAAGACGAAACTGGATCTAACAGCTGGAAGTTGAAGCTGACAAATTCAGCCTAGAAATAAAATATGTATTTTTAATAGTAAGCAGCAAACAGAGCAACAAACAGCTAACACTTGTGGTGGCTGCTCCATCGTTGGAAAGAACAAGCTAAGAGCTGGCATTTTCAGATATCTATTTATAGAAAAGACAGCAGAAAATAATTCAGAAAAAAAACCTCCTGTGGCTTAAATTGTAGTGAAGATCAAACGAGACAGTCACAGCAATCAAATCCAACTACATAATCTATGAGCAATCAAAAAATTCAGCTGCCGTGGTCAAAGGCTAGTGATATGGTCGTGGAAAAACGAATTACTGAAGAGTCCCAGGTTGACGTGTGCCCTTTAGCAGAAGACAGGTATGAGGAGGAGACACCTGGGCAGCTTTTGTGGAAATCGGAAGGAGTTTAGGAAACTGGGGAATGACTGCCTAGGTTGGGTCCGTGCAGCCAGGATGTACCGAGATGGGGGAAACCCAGGGGTTGTGCTGTGGGATGTGGGAGCACCATGAGCAGAGTGAGAAGCATGGGCAGGGGGCAGGATGGAGGCATAGAATCATAGAATCACTAAGGTTAGAAAAGACCTCAAGGATCATCAAGCACAACCATCAACCCAACACCACCCAACCCACTAACTCATGTCCCTAAGCACCACATCTACATGTTTCTTGACCCCCTCCAGGGATGGTGACTCCACCACTGCCCTGGGCAGCCTGTTCCAATGCCTGATCATTCTTGCAGTGAAGAAATTTCTTCTAATATCCAGCCTAAACCTCCCCTGGAGCAACTTGAGGCACTCAGAGGAGGTCCAAGTGGCATCCCAAAAGGGCATCTGCTGTCCATGCGACAGAGATTGGCTGCGCTGGGGCAGCTGCCCGACGCATGCTTGAAGAGGGGCAATCCTGCCAGAAAAGATGAAGACTGGGAATCAGGGATGCCATGGAAGGGTTCAAGCAGGCAGAGGGTGAAGACCAAGTGAGATGCCTGGGAGAAAGGCAGGGGCACACCTGGAGGGTTGGACCTAACAGCCCGGAGGTGGCAGGGACCAGGCAAAAGACACAAATCTTTGCAGTCAGCTGCCTGTGAAACAGCCTTAACGAGCTGAAATGCAACGTATGAATAGTCAAATCTGAGCGGATGACTGTGTAAAATTGCTGGGGCTCTTATAATTTTTTCAAGTGCTTTTATTTATTCAAAATTACCATGACATCACCCTCTCCTTCACAGAGAGAGCTCATGTAATTGCTGTTTACTGATTCAAGGCTTTTTGGGGTAATTTCTGAGGCCAGCTACTTCTGGGTTGAAAGGCAGTTACCGGTTCTGTTGTCTTACAATGCAGTCACAATAAAATCTAGAGAAAAGCCCCACATGACGGTGCACGGTGACCTCTTCCCTTCTCCACAGCAGCAGCAGTGCATGGGGCAAGGCTGGAGCCCCGCACGGAGCCGTACCTGGTCCGGAGCAGAGAGGGCTGGGAAGGGGATGGGAGCAGAATGCTAGAGACCCGGTGTGAGGGAGGAGAGATGGGGAAAAAAGGCAAAACAATGAAAAATCTCATTTCTGCCTAGAACCAGTTGAAATTGGTCCCAAAGCACAAAGGAATATAAAAATGTGGATGTATGGCATACTCTTCCCAATATATGCAAAAGCTTCAACACTGAGAGGCCAGCCATTAAAATACCTCTCATCTGAGAGTGAGGTTCAGTTTTTTACCTGTTCTCTGGTTTGATGTGGTGCTGCACCTTATCATGTCTAGTTTTCCTCAAGCCCAGTAATAGTATGTGTAATGTCTCGAAGGACCGACACATTGTGAATTATGAGGTGAGTGTCTCACCGTAATTAGTTTTTATTAGGATCATAAAATATATATTCTGGCTAAATATTAGGCTAATGATATGAAGATCCTGACTGCTCCAAAAGGGAAATATATCAGGCTCATATAAATCCACATACTGTTAAAAAAGACTGCTAGGTAAATTGTGGTCTTAGAAGTTAACAGTTTTACACTCACCTGGCTGTAACTCCAGTGTTATAAAAATTATTATTTAAAAAGAACTTCAGGACTATCAAATTCCAGCCTCAGTGCTGCTGCAGGCATCCTGAGCATCCCCTTCACATCCTGAGCATCCCCTTCAGCAGCCACAGCGGGATCCAAGGGCACTTCCCTGGCCATGCGTTGCTGTTGTGTGTCATCAAGCCCGTACAGCTAACAGGGCACAGCCATGTCCCTAGCTGGGAGGCATCCCGAAAGAGAGGAGCTGGCAGGGTGTCACAGGGGCTTGGGAATGAGGTGGTGTCTCTGCCCAGTTTTGTTTGTGCGGCGTTTTGCTGAAGGCCAACATTTTTTTGTATTTCTCGGAGAGATTTTAAGGAGGTCAGGTAGGGACAGATAGCACACAGCAGCCATTTGAGTTCTGTAATGTCACTGCTTATTCTGCTCACAGCTTGGGCAATCATTTATAACGCTCTCACCAACAAAGTCTAGCTGGCATAGAAATTTCCCCCTAAATTTAGAAGCAGGATTTCACAACCCCTTTCTTACAGCAAGGAAGGAATTTGCCCTGATGGCTGCAATGCCATTATTATGCATCAAAGTACCACCTGTCTCATGAGGGTGCTCCTCATTGAGAAAACCTCCTCCAGAATAAACCAGTGCTGTCAACTGCAGCTTCCCCTTTCCCCGAGGGCTCTGGCTTGGGATGCCGGCTGTCTCCTGGCTCCATGGGGTGGGAATACCCCTAGTCTCTGCCAGCCCTGCCTGGTCCGCAGAGAGCACACAGATGTGTCAAAAAGATGTAGTGAAGGAAAGGCTGGGCTGAGCGGCTTGTTTATTACAACAAGAGCTGCAAAGCCAGCTGGGGTGATGAGACTGCTCTGTCCTCTCCTGGGAGACCCTGCTGGATACCTGGTTGTGGGTATCTTCTGAAATTTTTTTTTTTTAATTTAAAAACACACTTTTGAAGCCAATCATCACTATAGACCTGCTCAGATAAAGGAAAGATTGACTCAGATTGACAACACAACAGACCCAGATCCCAGATTTGCATCAGGTAGATAAGGAGATGGATCCTACAACTGTCCCACCCCAGCCGAACACTCTTGGGACTCACAGGATGCTCCTACACTGCACGCAGGACCCCAGATCCCTGCCTTCAGAGTTACCTGCCCCATGCTCTGCTGCTACAAGCCTCTCCAGGAAAACCAGTACTACCTGCCAGCCCTGAGGCATGCTGATTCACAATGAAGAGCCCTGAGTCTTCCCCTCAGACCAAAGCCTTGAGCTAAAAAAATCTATGCTCTCCTCAAATGTTTCAAATAGCTATAAATCCACTCCCATTTGCATCCCAACAGTGTTGTCTAGGTTCATCTTTAGTCAGCCCCCCCCCTGCAGGATGACTCAGAGTGAGGCAAGGCAGAGGACTGGTGCAGACACATTCATCCACACAATCCTTTCATAAAAGAACAGTTCACATCCTGTCCCCTAGGCAGTAAGCCTTAATCCTGAAGCAAAAATAAACACGTTTCTCAGCCTCTCGTTCAACAGCAACTCGTTTCTTTCCCTGGGCAGAGCAGCCAGGTATGAGCACCCAAGGCTGGCAGTGACGCAATAACAGTCCTTCCAGTTCCCCTTTCTCCCAGATGGGATTCCTCTGGGATATGAGCTTTCACCATATGGGGGGTCACCTTCATCACGCCTCCAAGCCCAGTCCTCCCCCGACAGCCAGTGCCCAGGCATACATTGCAGCCCAGCACGCTCGTCCCTTTGCAGAGCGGAGGTATTCTCAATTCCAGGGATGCTGCGGAGCCTTTGCTTTGATCCCTGCTGGGACAAGCAGGACTCTCAGATCACGGCAAGTTGCTTCATTTCCCCAGGCAGTCGGCATTTCCAAAATGTCACAGGCATTTTTGACTTGCTGCATAACACTGAATCAACTGAAGACCTTTTCTTCCCCACTCCTAAACACGTCTTTTCAGTTGAATGTTATCTCTTGCCAGTATTTTTCTGATGACTTCCTTCATTACCTTACAGGCGGTCTGTTTTGAAACTGCACAGGCATTACCCGCTCGAGGGGAGCCAAATCCTTTTGAAGGTTCATCAGAGGGAGGATTTTGTAAGGTGCACTGAAGGCATCTTCTCTGAAGCCTCTGCTCCCCATGCGTGGGGCTCGGAGCGTGACTCAGCCCTTCATTTCTGCTCCTGCTCAGCACTTCAATATTGCAGAGTCGCTCTGGTTGCCAAAGGGGAAGAAAAACATTCGCCAGCTCGTTTGACTCTTGAGGAGGTCCCCTCTCCTTGAAGCAGCATCCAATGGCCACCATCACCGCTCGCCAGCTCTGCCTTTCCTCCGGACGCAGACCACTTTCAAGACACAGCCTTTTTCTACACCAGCAAAACCCTCGCCTAGGACACCTTTTTCCCCACTGTAAGAAATATGCTGGAAAAGACATCTTTCTCCACACTAGTACCTCTTCTTAGAAGTAAATTACCAGCAGACGTGATTCTCCGAGGTGCCTTTTGGAGGGGCTGAACCCCTTGCCCATGTCTGGGAGAGCCAGGGACTTCCCAAATTCCCACTTCCAGGCTCCCTTGAAGCACAGCCATAGGTCCCCACCACTCCACAGCTCTTGGCTCCACTTTCCTCGAGTTATATGACAAAAACAATGATATTGTGAGCTGCCCCAGCAGAAGCATGTTTGTTTCCCAAAGAGGCATGCCAGGGAACGACTGCTGCTTGCTGGCCCCATGCTGTGATTTCATAGAATCACAGAATGGTTTGGGTTGGGAGGGACCTTAGAGATCATCCAGTCCCACCCCCTGCCATGGGCAGGGACACCTCCCACTAGCCCAGGTTGCCCAAAGCCTCATCCAGCCTGGCCTTGAACCCCTCCAGGGATGGGGCATCCACAGCTTCTCTGGGTAACCTGTTCCCATGGCATCGCTCTGGGCTGCTGTTAGAGGCAGAGTAAGCAGATAAACTTCTGATCTAACCCAAACAGCCTTTCCTATCTTCTGATGTTAGTGGGATGTCTTTCCACAAACTGGGATGGTCCAAACCAGCAGGCATTGTCACCCTCCAGGCAGCAATCACTGTATTTTTTAATTCCCTCCATTCCACCATCAAAAAAGATAATTCATTGTCACTCTGGTTTTGTTGTAACCACAGTTGCCTTTAAAACTCTGCATGAACCATATTTAAAAAAGAACACAAAAAATACTGAATTTTTAAAGTAATACTGCCATTTCAAGTAGCTAAAAACCTTAGCTTAGAAACCAATGTCATTTCTACATCTTTGTTGTGCAGCTGTAACCTTTGCTCAGTTACACCTTGCGTCAGGGAGTGAGAGCTTTGTCCCTGGCACCAGCCAACCCACTCGAGAAATCGTGCTATACGTGACCAGCATGCTTTCCTCTCTTTGGAAGAGCTGATCTTTTCATCTTCCCTTTCCTCTAGGAATTATCTTTGATTCCTTTTTTCTTTCTTCTCTTGCCCTTTGCTGCAGGTTGCTTCCAATCACTTTATACTCCAACTCTTTTTCTGCTGCTTAATCTTCTGCGTACTCCCCACTCCCCTCGGCTTTCTGCTCCTCCTCCCCTGACTGCTGGACACCCACTTCTGCCCTAAAGTGTGGGTGCAGGGTCCAGACCCCACGTCTCACTTGGGAAAGGGAACTTGATGGCTGTGTACCCCTAATCACAGCAGAGAAGCCACTCATGGGCGCCTGCTTTATGGCCACATCGTGGCATAGGGACCCCAGGTGTGACTTTGGGGTTGGTCTCCCATGGACTGTCTGGAGACACCCCACCAAATCTGCTGGAGGTTTTGACTGGTTCTGCTGGGCACCACTTTTTTTTTTTTTTTTTTTTTCCTCACTTCTTCCCAAGCCTTTCAGCTTGTAGAATTTCGCAGCAGGTGGGACAAGAAGGTGAGTTTTGCGGAGAGATGTAGTGTGGCATCTTACCCCAGAGTCACCAGTGGGCTTGCATGGGAAAGAGACAGTAAGAACACCTGAGCCCCAGGGAAAGCATCATGTGGAGCTTAGATATCAGTTAATCCAGCCATAAGATTGAAAAGGATAGGGAAACAGGCTTTGCTTTTTTATTAATGCTTTTGGAACAATCTGCTGAACCTTTCTAAAGAAGAGATTTGCTGAAAGCAGCTGGAGAAGGGGCAGGAAGGTTTGCCATCCCATCCTGTTGCTAGGGTAAGTACCTGGGGGACAGTCAGTGCTGTTCAGGTGTGCTTATCCAACATGGGTCAGATGGAGAACAACCGGTCCTGATTTCATGGAGATCTATTCTACAGAATAAAATTAATTCTCAGTGACGTGTATTTAAACCATTTGTCAGACCATGTGCATGGCTCCAGTGGGGACACAGGGTGAGGGGTCAGGGGCAGACCCCCCCGAGTGCAGCTGGAAGCCTTGCCCACAGCTGGGCTGTCCTGATGGGCACCCCTTGCCCTGCGCTGGACCCAGACCCGGACCCGGAGCCATCCCGCCTGGGCCAGCAGCAGTCAGGGTTACTTTAAGCAGGTTATGTCAGTCCTGCCCTCCCTCTCTCTCCCCCCTCTCCCCGGAACACGGATCGCTGTGGCAGGATGGATTTGCCGGCCTAAAAGGGCCAATGGTTTAATTGATATGATATGGCAGCTCATATGTAATCTCATTATTCTGTCTAGCAGGACACATTATTCTCTGTTTATCACACTTCTGTCATCACAGGTCTGTTGTTTCTGGTCTTTGAGGACAACAGTGCATGTCCTTCTGCTGGGAGATCTCACAGGGGCCAGGAGGAGAGGTGGGGGGGGGGCTTCTGCAGTGGCAGACAAAGCTCCTGGGTGCTGCTTGTAGGCACATCTGCCTCTAATCTTCATGCAGCAGGGCTGGGAAATGCAAAAGGGCTGGCAAAGGAAGAGCTGGGGTGTTTTCAGCAAGCAGGAAATTTGCTGGAAAATGAAGCCTTCACAAGCGTGCACGTATGGGGGGGTGTAGCCTGGGTGGGAAATCCAGTTTGCATCTGACAAACACAGATTTGTCCCCTACATCTCCAGCAAGGGGGGCAGCCTCCACCAGCCAAACAAATCTATTCTGGTGTTCTCTGAGCTAAACAGTCTGGCTTCTTAATTTTTATTTTTTTTTCTCCTTTCAATCAACCCACAGCTGAAAGGAGAAAGCAAGGAGATAAATAATCTGACCATGCCAAAAAAAAAAAAAGAAATCAGGTTAAAAAATATGTGGTTGATTGAAATGTTCTGACACAAAACACATCCCTTTCCTACACCACCCTCTCCTCCTTAATTTTCCCATTGGCCCATAAAAAAATAAATAATTATTGGGCTGGTTCTAGGGATATTTGTGCTCACCTTTTTAAAATAACCTATAGTACTGTTGCTGCTGGCTGTCACTGTATATTCCGGCAACAGCAAACATGGCTTGTTAGAGGGATGTACCTGCAAGGACTTCCCAGAGGAGCATGGTGCGTGCCTGTGGGTTGGGGGGCTGCTGGGGGGGTTTGGGAGGGGAGAGCCAGGCTGAGAACACAGTGTGGCAGGCATAGCAGCCACTCGTACAGCACTTATTTCATGCTCAGGGCTGAAAATGCCTTGCAGAGGATGGGAAGCATAATTAGCCCAGTATGCTGTAGGATAGATGTTAAAGCAATCTGTCTAGCAGACAGATACTACACTACTGAATAATATAGACGTTAAACCAATGACCCAGAATCTAGCCAGCTAAAAATCTTAATCCCCTTTAAATAGATTCGCAGACATCCTTTCATCGCAAACGTTCTATTGGAGCAGACACTGTATGCTGTTGTGTTGTATTTATAGAGCACCACGACAAAAGTTTGATGTGTTTGTGCTTAAATAATGCTATTTTCCCCTGTTTAATTTGTCAGCACAGTGTTGTCTTTGCACAATGCGCTTTTGAGATGGAAAGAAAAAAGAACATCAGCTCCGGATCCACAGGCAGATAAGAAACAAAAGGCTGTGTGCAAGCAAAGGCAGCCCGTGTAAGAGAGACCAGCGGAGAAGGGGAGATCTGAGCTCGGAACAAGGGCCAGCCCTGTCTGGGAAGGGACTTTTCATCCAAACAACCCTGAGGCTGGAGCTTGGCGAATGTTTGTGGCAAATGAGTTATTTGACCGAAACTAAATCCCTCAAACCCAGCAAATGGGACAGTTGAAAATATCTGTGAATTCAGTTCGAATTCAACAGTTTGGATCAAAAGAAGGAAGAGGCAGAGATGCGAGCTGGCTTGCTTTGGCACTGCTGGAAGGCGCTGCTTCCAGTTTGAAGCTAGGTTCAAGGGTGGATTTGCAAAACTGACAAGGCAGCGGTGGCTTTCCTTTGGTGGCTTGGGTGCCAGCAGAGCCAGCACGGGTAAAGGAGATGATGGCTCAGACCCATTCTCTGCCAGGAGAGAGAAGCTGAGCTCAGGCTTCCCAGTCCCTGTTTTTCAGGAAAGTGCCCTAGCAGCTGAGCTGTACAGAACTCTAACATAAAGGCTTTTTCAGCATCTCCTGGTAAAAAATATTTTATTTGTGTGTGTGTGGGTGAGCACTAATTCAGTGACTATTAAAAAGCAAATAACTCAGTTTTGTTTAACTAGAAGAGAAAAAAAAAAGAAAATAATTGCTGATGAAGAAGTATCGCTCATCCACACATTTCTACCCTGGAGAAATGTTCATTTCCTAAGCAGAGAGTTAATTCTCCTTCTCTCCTGGAGACTCATCTGTCTTTTTCCTTGCTCACGCTGACTTCTTCATGGAGATGCTGAGACTGCCAGGGATACCCAGCACCCACAGTCCCAGGGGAGAGCCGAGCTCCTGGAAAGTCTTCAGTGAGGACCAGGGTAAAAAAGCCCAGGGGGGTGAAAATGCCCCAGCGAGTGCCCAGACACAAATGGCTGGGCAGCAACACACAAAATCTTCTCTTGTTCCTGCAGACAACTCCAATGTATGGTGGTGAGAAACGTTAAATGGTTTATTTTAAACTACATGGTTTATGCTGCCTGACTGGTACTGAGATGCTGTTGTGATGGAGCAAGGCTGTCTGCCCACTATCCTCTTGTGTTTGTGGCTAAGACTGCTCACAGCGAACAGAATGGAACAAGAAATAAATGCATCCAAGCGAGTCAGTAATTTTTTTCTGCAGAGGAGTGATACTCAACACAGGTAAATGGGCTTGAATTTAATTTTCGCCTTAGCACTCCCTCATATTTGGTTCCTTACCTACAATAATGCTTTGAAAATATCCCAAGAGCACCTCTGCTCTCTGCTGTGATAGCAGAAGTCAGAACATCAGACTAAAGAGGAGCTTTTTGGCTACCAAGATTACTCTGCTGATAGGACAATCTGCACTATATTCCTATTCATGGTGTTTGAAAGCTGATGAGATTCTTTGTTGTAATTATTCCTACCAGAAGACAGATGCAGAACCTCACTCTTCTGATGAATAGAAATCTTTTGGTTTTCCTCCTCAATCTATTCATGGATAATTTATCCACATTTGTTCTTGTGCCAGTATTGTTCAGCTTCCAGCTCTTTTCCCTTCTGTTTACTTGCTTATGGAAAGCAATCGGATCACTCTCAGGCTTAATTTAGCAAAGCAAACAAGCAAAGTTCTTCTGGTTCTCCTTCTGTGAGATGGGACTTTCACTTCCCTGATCATCCTAGTAACCCTTCTCTGCACATGCTTCTGCTTGAACCTGGGGCTCCTCAATGCCAGCTTCCACAATAGAATCGTGGAATCACAGAATCATGAAGGTTGGAAAAGACCTCAAGGATCAATAAGTCCAACCGTCAACCCAACACCACCCAACCCACTAACCCATGTCCCGAAGCACCAAATCTACACGTTTCCTGAACCCCTCCAGGGATGGTGACTCCATCACTTCCCTGGGCAGCCTGTTCTGAAATTCATATTTTTCTAACTCTATTGGAAATATCTTACTTGGAGACACAAGATGAAATGTAAATTTTTTACCATTTCATTATGCAGGCTTCTCCTGCTGTCATTCCCAAATGATGAACACGTGTGTCAGGATAAAAATTCTTGTTACTAATCTCCAGTACTTTGCACAGGTGAATTTCAGCCCCTTTTGTTATTATTTTTCTGAAAGGCATCTACATCTCTCTGTGTGGTATCTGGATCCTCCGTTATCCTTGCAGTGCCCTTAGTTTTGGGTCACCTGCAAATTTCATCAGTACTTGCTCTGTTTTGTACTAATTCATTTTGAACCAATATCACCCGTGAAAATATTAAATCAGACCAGTTCGCTTCCAGGGAAGAACAGCAAAGCGTGAAAGGAACTGTTACATCTGTTTTCCTACTCTGTGCAATCATGTTTAATTCCTTACACTCTCTTGTAAGGAATCATTAGTCCAGTTAAGTTCAGACCTCCTTCCAAGTGTTTGTTTTCCCTTTGCTGAGGCTGCAAATTATTAAATGTTTTGAAGTTCTGGTTTAAGGAAACAAGAAACTTTTACATTTAAGTCCCTGAGGTGTCCAGGCCGCTTGGCTTTGCTAACTCATTCCCACACAATTCTCAGAGTTTGCACTGGAAAAAAAAAGTAAATCTCAACATGTTTTCACGCCTCTTCCATTTAATGAGTATGTCATGACAAGCTGCTCCACAGTTATTTCCTAAGAGAAGCTTGTCTGTAGTATCTTCACCAGTTATCAAGGCTACATATAAAATGTCATCATTTTCTCCTGATTACATTCTTGCTGATGAAAGTTTTTAGCTGTTATTCTAGGAACAACCGGACTTCAAATGCTTAGCCCCGCTGTCTGTAGCTGGAAAGATGACATTTCTGTAACGATACTGTGCATGGTAAATAGCTCTCACTTTAACAGTGCAGAGATTTCTGTTTGTATTTCAACCCAGAGCTTAGACATTTCTTGTGGATGTAGAAGACGAACCTACAAAGCCCTGTCTGCTGTTCTTTCTCCAAATGATTTTACCAAAGCAAGCTCATTTTATCCGTGCCTTTATTTCTCAAGCTGCTAAGGTTTATGACACCATGGACACACATTACTTGCTAGCTCACCATATACATTTTTCCTTCTATCTTTTCTGGACAGTGCATTCTTGCATTCAAGTGACAATTGTTGTTTTATGGTATTAATTTATTTGGGGAAGAATAAAGCACTCTTAGTGCCTGGGAGAAATATGAGTAGCAATAATGTTAAAGCAACCTATAGGAAATCCTGCATTATATTCTGTTATTTACAGGTTTGCAAGCCGAAGGTCTGCAGAAATTGTGATTTCAGTTGTTGGCGAAAGCCTCAGGTCCCTAGCAAGGGAGGCTGCTGTGTGACTGCCCCTGGCATTCCCTGCATTGGATTCCTGGAGAAAAGCACAATACTGACTGTAAAAAATTCTGGCAAGAATAGCATAGGAAGATTTGGGACTGGAAGTAGCTATTGATGCATTGATCAGCAGGGCACTTAAGCTCACAAGTCCAACTGTTTTTGAATAAAAAAAAGCACTGGCCTGCCTAATGTTAGGCAAGTGCTCCGTTATCTTACTAAACTGGAGCCTTCATGAGAATAAATAATAAGAAATATGCATAGCTCAGCTATGTGTTTCCTAACCTAAGAGTAAATAGAAGAATAATAAGAAAAAGTATGTCTAACTCTGCTACATGTTCCCAAAATGAAGCATATAGCAGTCTACAGAGCCTTTACAGGCAATGAATCCTGATTTAGAAGTATTTATTGCGATGCTTGAGGCCTCAATTAGGAGTACAGGAGGTAAAGAAAAAAGCAAAAATATAGGCTGAGGATCAAGAATGTGTTGACTTTCAATTTTTGTAAGCCAAGAGCAAGCAGAGGCTTTGGGCTCGCTGTGTGTGTGACCCAGGCAGAGTACTTTCAGGAGGTCTAATCTTTCAAAGGGCAGTTTGGGGGGAAATTCTGTAGGTCAGGCTTTCTTTGAAGTACTTCCAGTTAGCACCCTGGGCAGCTTAGCCATTTTGCAAAAGCCACATTATAGCCCCATGGGGTCTTCTGCAAAGAAGATGTGCTTCTGCATTTCACTTCCGGAGTCTTTAAAAAAAGATTTTTTTTGGGGGGAAAGAAAAGGAAAATCCCGAGAAAAGAAAACTCCCTTGCTTTTCTTAATGATACTTTTTGCTCATGTGAGTGAGCCAGTAAAGGTCAAATGGTGTCTTTGTCATAAGTAACTAAACATTTAGAAGCCTGCCTCTAAATAATGGGTATTTCCAAAGCAGACGGAGTACTGGGTGAAATCTGTGAGTGCATCACCTGCGAAAGACCTGCGGGATTTGACCAGCGTGAAACAGCTCTAATCACAAAGAGTTTGTCCGATGTTTACCCAAATTAACCAACTGCACAACACGGTGCTTCCCAGCTCTGTTAGAGCCGGTCTGGGGGAAAGCAAGGATCCAGAGGTTGTGGTTGTGCGTCTGTGTGACTGAGCTCTCCCTGCAACATCTGGAAAAGAGAAAGGCAGCTGACTTGGGAGCCTGGCAGCGTCAAGCGCTGTCACTAGTCGCATGGATGTGTTTCTCATTTTTTTAAACACCGGAGCAAAACGGCTTGCTCTTCAAAAAGCAGCGAGCATGCTGGTGTTGGGTTGCAAATCCCCTGCCAGCCCTGTTCCAGCACATGTTATCTCACCGGGATTACCAAGAAACTTGAAAGATGCGCCTCTGTCATCCTTAAAACTGACAAGTGGGCTGAAGGAAAACATTTGCTCCGAGTGTGGGCTTAATGAGGGCTGATGTTATCTTTGAGACCAAACGCCTGAGTGTTTCTCAATGAGCATGTGGGCTGCTTTAGTGCCTGCTGCCTTTCCCTGACAGTAAGCAGGGCGAGAAAAACCAGGGAGGGAGCAGAGAGCAGGGCAGTGGAGCTCTGTGAGACAAACCTTGGGAGGGCTGGTGAGCAGCATCCGGGGGACAAAAGCACTTCTGGGGGGTGCTTCAGGTTCAGGTGACACCAGAGCAGTGCCCATTCCCTAATTCTTTACAAAATGACCCCTCTCTAGCTGATTGTGGGCTGAGATGCTTTTTGCTCACTGAAAGCATCACCCAGTCTCACAGGAGTGAGCTTTTCATCATCTCTTTCTGCTCCATACCCTCCTATAGAATCACCTTTCTCTGGCCAGCCACCCCCTGGCAGTAGTCTGTGGATGTGGTGACGTCCCCTCCAAGCAGCTGAGCTGATGGGGGAAGGCATCTTGCTCCGAGCCCTGACAGTCTCCTTCTGGGAAAGGGATAAGAAGTGAGAGAAACATGTCACTGTCAATTAGCTAAGGGTTGTACAAGGGATGGCTGAGCCCCATGGAGTTTTGTTAACCTCGTGGCCTCTTTGTAAAACCTGCCTGAGTTCATGCACCTCCATCTTCCCACTCTCCTCTGGGGTGGGGTTAGTCAAAATATGCTTCGAGTTACAGAGAGCATCAGGGTAGAACATTATCTCTCAGTTTAGGCAGGCAGATGCTCTTGGCAGTACAGGGGCTGTACATATGCTTCCGTTTGTTTTTCCTTTCTTTCTTTGCTTCACTTTCTCAGCTACTTAGAAATTATTTTTCTGCTAGCTGCATTTTCTCCCTTGATTCCTTTGCAGGAGTTCGCCTTTCTGGCGGTGTCCTGAGGGTAACAAGGCTCTCACCACTTACCAAGTCTAACTGCAGGACTACATTCTAGTAGGCTTTGAAAACAGGCCAAATGAATTCCTTGCTCTTTTGAAAACAGCTTTTTATACGCACGAATATTAAGTGCCACCAGTACCTCCTGCCTCTAGCGGGACAGGGGGACGTAGGGATTTGGCCAGACAGGGAGACCACAGGTCATTGTCTCTCCATCACCGCTGCTGATGCCCAGTGCTTGTGTCCTGCACGCATTGCTCTAGACCACAGCCCCCTCATCTACTCAACATTTCATTTCTTAGTTGTGCTAAATCATGAGAAGTACCCAAAGATGGGCCTGAATTAAGTCCCTTCAAAGGTAAGACTGAGTTTGGTCCAAGTCCAAGTCATTCCCCTCACGTTAATAACATCAAGACAGTATTTCAGTATCTATCAGTTAAAACAATGTCATAATCTAAACACCTCACTGCAAATTCCGTGCTCACAGGCGGGCTGACAGCTCTGGGATTGGCAGCTATCCAGAGTTAAAATTTGCTTCTCCCAGAATACAGTACATTTTTTTTTAAACACATTTGGGGGATTTTTTTTTTTTTTTGGAGGCTGATATTTATGATGCCTTCAGGAATTCAAATTATGTAACACATTGATGTTTCACTGGAAAGCATGCTGAGGTTTTGAATATGATTATAGATATAACTTGAAACAGCAATGTTTGAATGTTGTATCATAAATATATGAACTTGGACCTATGCTGGAAGTCACGCAAGCTAATCTAATAAAACAAACAGAGAAATTCAGACCCGGCCCCTCGCATTTTCTAATGCAGGAAGAGTACAGAAGGAGTTATTTTTAAAATCAGGGTATAAAAAGAGTAATTTGAAAAATAATCCACTTCAGCACTTTGTTTTATGGAACATTTATTCCTCACTCACCTAACCTTATCAGACAAGGTAAATTTCTATATACAGACACAATCTGGTAAGCTTTTTTGATTTATTAATGTGCTAGCTGGTTTACATGCCGATGCTGATTTGCCATGAAAAAAGTTTGGAGATAACACATTCAGTTACATGAAGAGATATTTTCAGAAAACACTCACTTTTTACTGGCTTGCTTCAGTGGATTTGGAAGCCCGCTGACATTTTATTTAGTCCCCAGGTCACAGAGCATTTCTCTGACATCACCAGCCTGCAAAAAGAGATGCGCTTTACAGTTTTCAATGTCTACAGCAGAACTCCTTCCCCTTTTTCACTTAGATTTCCCACTACATTCAAATGGCTTGGTTATTTTTTTACATGAAGGCTGCTTTCTGTGACAAAATAATGGCACATATCAGTGTCCAGGCTGGTTTCTTCTTCCAGTTCTGTTCACAGTAGATTTAGATGAGATGTGGGGAAGAAATGTTTTCCTGTGCGGGGGGAGAGGCAGTGGCCCAGGTTGCCCAGAGAAGCTGTGGATGCCCCATCCCTGGAGGGGTTCAAGGCCAGGCTGGATGAGGCTTTGAGCAACCTGGGCTAGTGGGAGGTGTCCCTGCCCATGGCAGAGGGGTGGAACTTTGATGATGTTCAAAGTTAAAGATGATCTTGAAGGTGCCTTCCAACCCAAACCATTCTGTGGTGCTATGATTCTACGATCCACTAGGAGCAGGACCGGCCTGGGGTCATTAGCCTCTTTCAAAAGGGCCAGTGTTGGCATTTTTTGGTGCCCATTGCATGTGACAGAAATGTGAGTAATATTAAGCCAGTGGCCAAGTTTCTCCTCAATGGAGTCTGGCACACAACCTTTGCCACCCCCATTTCGCACTGTTTTTTGGCAGGGGACAGGTATTAAGGTCTTTAAATACATTACTCTGGGCAATTTGAACAGCCCTGCAGAAGAAAATACATCTTTGGATGATCTGAAACATCCTGGTGAACATTGCCTTTTCCTGCTAAACTCCAGCAGGATTTTCACCAAGCTGCTGAGTGAGTGGCATGGAGCCAGACCTGCCCTTTCATGCCTTCAGGTGGCCGAACCACAAAACCACCACGATGGAAGCTGTGCACCGCCGCTGCCCCAATTATACTAGTTCTGGGGACAGAAGAAACACTTCCATCCCAAGGGTTTCCTAGAGATACCCCCACTGAACACAACGTGCTTGCCCAGCAGGGACTATCAAGAGGAATAAAACCTGAGACTGCTGTCTCGAGCCCCTTGCTCCATAGAGAGTTGCAGCCATTGTGCAAGAGCATTTCCAGGAGCATCACGGAGATGGGATTGACAAAAGCGTGACCTCCACCGGCTGTAAACCCAGAGGCACTGGGCGTGCACATAGTATGTTTGCTTACAGAGCAGCCTCTTTCCCCCCAATTTTCTTTCGTAAATGACGTATTTACTCAAATCCCACTGCAGTCTGCATGCTGGCTTCAGGCATGCAAATATGGCACATGGAGGGGTTTAGAGAATTATCCTGCTGCTGGCAGCAAGTCACAAAGTCCGATTGCTGGTGCTTTTACTATTATGGCACAGAGACTGCCTATAAAATTATTAGTAGCTACTTCAGGTTTTGTAAAAGCCCTTAAAAATAAAAGGTGGGGCCCAAATGTCTCAGCTATAGCCTTTCAGGGCTTCAGTTTGCAATTCTGTTTGGTGAATGGTTTTCACGTATAACGGAAGGTAAGATAATTTCAGGAAGTATAACACAGCTAGTGATAATATGTAATAAAACTGCACGCTGTCCTTGCTCCTGTAATTCCTCAGCTGTTTGCTTGCAACGCAGAGGCAAAGAAATAAAAGATAATTAACAAAGTATAGTGTGGAGTGGTCTAATCAGTAAGTTGGATGTCTCAGCATAAGCTAAGTGCTAAACAGTGTTGAAGGCTGTAATTTAATTTGGTTGCATTACCAACTTTCAGAGGCAAGAGCATCAACCAGCTCATAACAGGATATAACACTTTGTAGATACACTTTGCTTTACAGCATGAAAAAGCATCCTTTTACCTAGCCTTGTCACTCTTCATGGTAACACATCAATAACAATTGCATTCTTAAACTTTTACTATGATTCCTTGGGTTTAAAATAATTTACAGGTGTCCTGATTCCCTGGGACACACAGAAAGCCAGCTCCGTCCTGCATAGAGCCTGTTTACCCCCGAACACACATTCTTGGCTTCTGCCACTGCTAATGATTTACACTGAAGGGCAATTTTGCCCTGATGCCTCACCCAGCTCTGCCTAGAACTCTGCCTTGAACCTCCCTGTAATACCTAGGTGTTTTTGTGAAGCAAAATATAATCAAACCATAAACTCCTCAAAGGGGGTCATATAAGTATTTGATGCAGTTTTACCACTCCTGAAGGCAGAGACATAAAGCACAGAAACTTGTCAAGTTGCAGCATCAACCAAGCTATGGTAATTTGCAGAGACATTCAAGTTAAATTGCTCTGACTTGCATTTGGAACAGGCAAAGAGTGTAAACACGCCATTGTACAGAATCTGCTGGAACTGCCACAACTCCATTGTGAGCCTGAGCACCCAGTGGAAACCCTCTTAAACACCCATCCTGGGACGACCACCACACATTGCTTATGTAGTGTATGGCATTATTTTCTCTTTTTGTAACTGGAAGAGAGACAGAACTAGAAAGACCTTCATCATCCTTGACAAACACCCAAAGCATCTGGAGTTTTTTTTTCTTACACCTGCCAATACCTATTAAAAATTAATTAAAGAGTGAATTGACAAGGAAGGATGAACATGTCAGTTTAACAGCTGTGTCTGTACAGCAGGCAGGAGGGCATCCTGCTTTCTGTCCCAGTTCATTCTCTCTTGACTGGTCTCTCTGGGGAGGACCTGTTCCCACACAGGGAGAGATCTGCAGGTCTGACCATGAACCCCATCTCCTTGCATTTTGGTCCTTGATGGAGACAGGCCAAAGGAAAATTGTGCCTTCATCTCCATTCTGAACAATACACATCTCAATGAAATAACCGAGGTTAATCCAAGCATCACGGGAGATGAATTCAACAATCCTCCATTTACTGAGGGTGCAGCTCCAACATCAAACGCGCATGAGAAGGACCCCGGCACACTACCAGCATCCATCCACCATGATGCGCTGGACTCAGTTTGGCCTCCCCATCATTGGCCTTTCTGCTGAATTTATCAGCAAATAGTGGAAATCACAGCAGCAGTTTCAGAAACGAGGATACCTATTGGAAGTGGGGCAAGATCCTACAACCTCACAGGCCACTGAAAAGCCCTAGATGGTGGTGATTTTTACTCCTGCTCTCCATGGTTTTAATTGAAGCTGGTTGTCTAAAAGAAAAGTAGCAAAACAGAGTCCAAACTCTCTCTGACAGACCCAGTTTGACAGAAAACCATAACGGGCAACATCCCTGGAGCTCTTCTCACCAGGCTGCTGGATTTCCTTGGTGTTGGGCAATGAGGCTAACTGGGAAGCTGCTGGGTCAACATTAACCGCAAATTACATAGCAACAAAGACAATTGCCAAGGACTCCAAAACAATTAAGCAAAGTCAAGCAAAAGGATTTAGGGTTTTTTAGAAAGCAAACAGTCAAGCACTTGGCTGCCTTACCTCCTGCTGAGAGAGTTCTCCCACTGCTTGAGTGAAGGGCCATTTGCAGCATCTCAGTCAGACTACAAACCAGCCACACCTGCTAAAAACCAAGAAAAAAAACCAACAATGTCTTGCAGGATGGACTTCCTCCCTGTTGGGAGATAATTGCTCCTTCAAAGAAGGAAAGACTTAGCTCAAGGCTTTTGTAAAGATCTGGAAATGCATGAATGTGGGCTGAGGTCAGGACTGGACTGGCAGCATACAGAGGCCAGGCTGTACGTGTGCTCATCCCCATGGAGTTCTTGTGTTGATTTCAAATTTTCTGATTCTTCAAGGGAATGCTCAGAGGAATCCAACATACACACACCTGCTTAAGGTGGCAGGCTGGGGAGAAGGGAAGCACGGCTTTTAAAGCATCCTCACTTCCCTCTGTTGACCCCATAGAAATTTCATTGACGTTAAACCCCTAAGTGGACATAGTAAATGTCAGGTCAGTGGTGGCTGCCCACCATACATGTCCTTTGTGCTTGCAAATTCATGGATGTTTTATAAATGTTTTACACGTGCCTGGATAAGATTAACATTATCAGCACTTCTGCTAGAGAAAATGCTGAAGAAAAGATGGGCAGGTGACAGAAGGGAAGTAGGGGCTGTGGAAATCTTCATGAATATGGCCATGTAACTTCACATTTATCATGAAGATCAGGCACTTCAGGCCTGGAGTAGAATGCCTCAGACCAGCTCCATAAGAGGCGTGAGCCTAAACTCCACCTATCTGTCATCCAGAAATATTTCAAGGAAACACTGAAACGCTTTTCAGCTCAGCACCCATGTTTTCTTCTCAAATGAGAAAATGATGCCATCGGTGTCAGCAGTGCTGCTTTTTTCATACGAGTTGTGTGTGGCACCTACCGTGACTGTTTGGGGCTTTTTCATCCCATTTTCAAGACACAAAGAATAAGAACAACAAAACCCTGACAGCTTCAACTGCGAGGAGAGCTGTCCTGCTGTAATACAGCACGCTACGAGCAAGCTACGTAACAGAACTTGAAAGCTTCAGCTTACAAAGCATTTTAAGCCAATTTTTGCAAGCACAGTTACGTAAACCACAGAGCAGGGATTTGGACGGGTAATGCTGAGAGTTGTTTAACTTCAGCAGTGCCAGCAGGGAGGTAACGTAGTCAGGCAGAGGCAGGGGGAAACGGATGAATGGGATGTTCCTCGGTTGTGCTGGCCAAGTGGATGTATGACTGCAGCAGCTAATGTTCGTACCCAAGCAGAATCATTTCTATATTTGTAGGATGAAGCCAGAAACTCTGTAGTTTATTACCCATGAATCTTTCAAGCAAGACATTAAACACTCTGCTCTTGTTTGGATTGTATGGACGCTCATCCTCCCTTAGCGCTCGCCCAAAGTAAAACATTTACTCATCTGTCTTGAGCTAAAATCTCTTCACTGTTGTATTGCTTAGTAAATATTTAGCACTTGCACTCTTCTACCCTGTGCTGTGACTACACTGTGCAATGAGAAGTGCTTACAGAGTCTTTGAGATGAAAAGTAATATATCAATACACTGTCATGAAATATAAATTGAAAACACAGTATCGTTTCAGATATAAAGATTCTGAGAGCAAGGATGGTCATTTACTACACGTTGCCATATTGCCTAAGACAGTGGGACCCTGCCCCAGCCCTGAGCTCGCTAGGAGCATTATAACACAAACAATAATCACAAATCTAATAGAAAGTTATTTGTGTTATTAGCATCGCTCCAAGAGACACAAGTATGACATTTTGCTGCTGCATAAACACATGGAGCCCTAGACAATTAGGTTAACCTCCAAAACCAGGGCACTGCTTTACAGGGAACTAAAATCCACTTTCAGCTCTCTATTAAATTTCCTCTAAGCCTTGTCATGAAGCCTCATGACAACCTCTATGTCAGCTGCAGTTTCAGTGGGATGCAAAAAAATCCGTGTTCTGCTACCAAAATGGCTATTGTACATTAAACCACTGGCACATTCATGTCTGTTGTACATCATCACATCCATCGGACTTTAGCAATTAGATTTCTGTAGTCAGCCTTGATCCCGGATCAATTTCCAGGATGATGGGATCATCAGTGCTGAAATACTTTAGCCTATTTCTCTATATCCACAGAGCTCAATTACCTTCTGTGGAGTAATTTTGGATCTACACAGCCTGAGCGTGAGAGAAAAGCACTGGTCCTGCTCTTTTGAGTAAAGCAAAGGAGGGCAATTCTTTTCAGCCCAGTGAACACACTGACCTCATGAAAGCAAATTCTGCGCAACTCTACAGTTCCCTAGATAAAGTATGAAGGAACGTGTGGGTGGATGGTTGGAGCTGCCCCTTGCCTCTCCTCTCCCGATGCAACAATGTCCCCATGTATTGAACCTTTTAATCTGCTCTTAACTTTTTGTTTGTTTGTTTGCTTTTTCTATGGCTCGTTAAGTGTAGCTCTGCTGCTAGGATTAGTCACCCCCCAACCAGTGGTGTGCCATGGAGCAAGGGGCAGAAAGGATTGCCATAGCTTGGCTAAGCCTTGCTCTCCCCTTGCCATTTCAGTATTGCTTTAGAGGCACGAAAAAGAGAGGGGGTCAAAATTAAACTCTCTTAGGCAAAGGACTACAAATAGCTTTTACTATACCCTGAAATGAGGAGACAAAAGAGAGGGTAATGGGGGGAAGGCTGATATTAAAGCCAACTACAGCTTAATCAAAGCAAGTTTCAAAAAACCAAAGCAATGGCTCATGCCAAAGAGCCCACCACAAAGAAGCCAGCCAAGAAAAAGTAGTCAGGTTTTCTTCATGGGCAGGGTGCCTTGGCAGCCTCTGCATGGCTTAGGCAGGATGACAGAATGGATTCAAACAGGAGAACATCAGCAACAGCTGTTCTGGCTGCTTCTCCAGTATTGCCTGGCTGCCGTCAATTTGCCATTAATTCCCTTCAGATGTACTGGGTTTGTCTCACTGCTTTTCAAAGGAAGGCTGCATGCCGCATGGCACTGGGCTATCACTCATCCCATCAGATGTTTGATGACGGCACTGAGCTAGGGACTGGCAGGGACTGACATTAATGGGGGCATTACCAGTGTTATTAATGGATGTTCGTTTTTCTGCTTCCCCCACCCCTCGCCTGCTCAACTTGCAGATCTGTTCAATTGCTTGCAGTCAAATGATCCGATGAAAAATCGCACAGGAAAGAGAAAGCATAGTTATACCATTTCCTAAGTGTAAATCATCTTGCATAACACCATCCTGTAACTGCCATGCATTATATCCTCCGTATATACATCAAGGAAAGGTTGCATATGGAAATAAGCATACTTTATATTGCTGATTCTTCTGTTTAGGGTACAGTACTTGGATATTGCACAGAAGGACAACATCGTGTTGTGCTACAGTGGTTTCCAGAATAATGTCCTCAGTCGGGGGACCCCTCTGCATCCATTCCTGCTCTGACTCACTATCAAGAGTCTGTTTAAGCTCACTAGAGCAAGTTCATCCAAGGGGTGATGCCAATCAGACAATGAAGTGACACTGGGGTAGGCTGTGCCTTGTTTTCCTTGCAGTTACGTGGTGACACAGCTCGGCAAGCGGCTGGAGCTCATCGCACCTTCACGGTGCTGCAGAGCTTCCCAACTTCAGAAACTCCTCTCTACGAAGCAGTCAAACATGTAGCGTCTTTCAATGATGTTTTGATTTGTTTTTATTATTATCCATGGAAATTTACGTTCATGTAATGAATCAGAGCTCATCCTGAAAAAGACTAAACTATATTTAGGAACAGCTTGTGCAGGCAGTGTTGCTGATGCTGCCACAGTGAGTACGTGTTGAAGTCTTCCAGTACCAGCTCCTGCCCGTGCTGGATGAGCAGCTTTTAATTCTCATAGTAACCACAGCTACCCGGAGCGGGGGTTTGTTTTGCAGCTGCCTTGAATGAGCACGCATGTTGCCAACAGCACTGCTTCCTGGGAACAAAGTCTGCCTGGTTTTGTTTTCAAACATTAACCTCCGGCAGTAAGCGCCAACATACTTCACCTGTTTTAACAGAGATGGGGCCTCTGCAGAGGGACCGTCCTGGGAAGGAGAAGGTTTGCCAAAAGAAGAGCAACCGTCCTTCTCCTGGAAGATTTCTTGTCTGGGAATAAAGGGACAGAGTGCTCTGAAATGTATAAACTCAGCCTTCAACTTCTCAAGAAAATGCCACATCTTGGCAACTCTCCCTTTCTCTCCCGTATTTATTTCCTAGTCTCATCGCTTGCTGTGCGAAATACTGGTACCGAGACAGAGTCTGGCAAACAAACATGCCCTCTGCTGTAGGAAGCAACAAAGCTCTGCCCAACCCGTTTCAAAGTGTCAAAGCCCAGTTTTGCGCAAGCAGAGTCTCTGCAAATGCCATAATCAGCATATTGTCAGGGGCCAGCACCCCTCCTCACTGAACTCACACAGTTTATGGCCCAGAGGATCAGCCAGTTTACCCCTTTTTATGTCAGGGACAGCAGATGCTCACCTGAACGAGAGGATCCAGCCATGCTTCTGGGGCATTCTGTGGGATCTTGGTGGGATGCTGCTCTGCACCTGCCCCATCTCCTCTCCTTTGGTTTTCTTGGGACCAAAACTGAGGGTGATGGCCAGCAGGAGACCACAGGGAGTTTCCACCCTGATCCAGATGAGCAGGATCCTGGATGAGCCAGCAGCGTGCTCGTTGTCCCAGCTCAATGTCGTCGCTGGCTGAGAAAGCTGGAAAAGCTCTTCCCAGTGAGGCATGGGACTAGGAGGAATAGAAGCTGAAGGCAGCTGAGGGCTGCTGCAGAGAAATTCCAGCCCCACCACATCTGGGACCTCGGTGTGATGCGAAGTTGGTCCCTTCAATCAGACTTCTCACACATGCTTGTCAACAGGCATAGTGACTAATTAATTTTTTTAATTAATTATCATTTACTAAATGCTTTATAATAAATTTAAAGCAAGATTTTAGGTTGAAATAAAAATAACCTTTTAAGATAATAAAAATCGCAATACAGTTATTTCCGCATCCAAAATGGACAGCACAGCAAACACTATGCAAAAAATGTTGCTGTTTCAAATCCACATTTTTCACAGAGGAAAAGAGTAGACATGCCCCCAAACCCCTATTGTGACAGGGTTAGGAATCGTTTACTCTCCATTTTCTGATTTCTGCATAAAATCCTTCCAATCTGACTGGCAGAAGTGTTGAACACTTAAAAACTACGATTGTATTTCATGATAAATGTGCTTTCACCTTCATCTCTTTTTGCCTCCTATTCCTCCTGTGTAGAAAGGGGCTCAATTGCTTTTCATTTTTCAGAGTTATTCTGAGAGGGTGTTTCTAAATGCCTGCGAAGCAACTCTCTGCCGATTGTCAAGTCCGCAGGAAGGCTCGTGAAGAAATGAGCGATTCCTCCCGCAGAGGTGCGTGGTAAGTAACGCATGGGACCACACACGGAACAACACCGAGGTGTCGATGCGTCACACAGCTTCTTCCCAAGCGGGCACCATCCATCACGTGCAGGGGCTGAGGCAGGGCGAGCACAACACGGGCTGTACGGCACTGGGAAGTTATGGGATGCCACAACTATTTTAATAGAACAGGTTTGTGTGCACCAAATGGGGTGCAAAGTGAAAATCCCTGCCTTAACCGGCTCTGTTAAAGCACATTGTCTCTTCTAAATTAGTTATTTTCAAAAAATGAATGGATGTAGGGTAAATCTGAGGTGATCGTACAAAATTCTACTCCATTTCCTCATTGGGCCTTTTCCCAATATGGAATTATTTCCCATTTTTTTCCTTTTTGGCCAGCTAGCATGAGTTGGTCCATCACGAAGCACTGTCACCTTACAAAGCCCATTCTTACAAGGTTTGCAGCCTGCAGTCATCTGGACGCATTTCAGATAAGCAGCCAAATAAGTGCATGCTTATCCAAACCAAATGTCTTACGATGTATGCGCTTTCCTGTTAATGATGATTTTTCGGGATGTTGGTGGTGTATTTTTGTTGGATATGGGTGACCTGCTTCGGATGACCTAGGAATCAAAAGGTTAATTGAGGATTCCAAATACGTAATTCATCTCCATCTTTATCTCCCCTAACTTGCCAGGGCTTACACCGTTGATAGCAGACCTTGATCCATAAAAAATGACTTACAGGATAAGAAAACCCCTCTCAAGACCTGGAAGACACTTCCCCCTCTGGAGTAAATAATATGTTCAGTGTAAAAAAGCATTTTTATAGGGCTTACTTGAATTTGAGCGATACCAAAGATTGCTTCTGTTATTTAAAGTGGTATGATACACAGATAATACAAAACTGTGTATTTCCATTGACTTCCATTTTCTGGAAGTGTAGCTGAGATGCTGAGTAAGCCCAGGCAGGGCAGGGAACAGAGGCCCCAGATGGTCTGTGTTTATCTGTGATATATTTTCCACCCTTTCTCATTGCATCACATTGCCAAGGCCAACGAGTGGTTCTGTGGGACAGGCAGCTCCTCTCTGGACTAGTTCTGCCTGGTCTCCAAGATCCCAAAACCTTGAGGAGCACAAGGCAGTTGGACTTTCCATGGGAAATCACACCACATGCCCGTGTGAGAGACCAACCTGCTACTCCTGCACTCCAGGAGCAGCATCTGTTCAGAAGCACACTTGGCATGAGATGGTCAGGGCAGCTTAGAATCATAGGATCATTAAAGCTGGAAAAGACCTCAAGGATCATCAAGTCCAACTGTCAACCCAACACCACCCAACCCACTAACCCATGTCCCCTATCACCACATCTACACGTTTCCTGAACCCCTCCAGGGATGGTGACTCCACCACTTCCCTGGGCAGCCTGTTTCAATGCCTGATCACTCTCGCAGTGAAGAAATTTTTTCTAATATCCAGCCTAAACCTCCCCTGGTGCAACTTGAGGCCATTTCCTCTTGTCCTATCACTTGTTACTGTAGAGAAGAGGCCAGCACCCACCTCACTGCACTCTCCTTTCAGGCAGTTGTAGAGAGTGATGAGGTCTCCTCTCAGCCTCCTCTTCTCCAGACTAAACCCCCCCAGCTCCCTCAGCTGCTCCTCGTCAGACCTTCTCACACTTCAAAAAGAGCACACCCCCCCAACACACAGTGTGGGCTGTTTTCTGCTCAGTGCAGTGGCACGAACATTGCCACTCTGTGAACACAACAGAGGACTAGTTACTTCAAGCGCCTGCAGAGAGAAGGATCCCCTCTCCCTTCCCACGCTCCTGCCTTCTGTCACTCTTGCTTTAGTGTGTGCAGCAGTGAGGGACTGGTGATAGCGTATCCTGGGTTTAGTACATTCATCTCCTCTCCTCCTCCCACCACATACTGCCTCGGGTGAGTTACTCGAATCTAAACTCTCACACGTGGAGATTTGTCTAGCACCCAAGTGAAGTCGGGTCAGCCTGCCACAACGAAACAGCTGATGCTGAAGAAAGGAGAGTGGGTGGGTAAGAGCTACGTGTGATCAGCCCTGTATAAAAGGCATTTCCTTCTTTTACTCTTGGTGGGGAGAGGAAGAGGGCCATGCTTGAAGTGGTGAGCGTTTTCAATAAGTTTATTCTGTAACGCTTCACGGTGAATAACTGTAGCACAACACTCAAGGCTGGATGCTGAGCATGGTGAGAAAACGGCAGTGAGGATGGGGTGCCACCCCTTGCCCCCATTGTGGCTGCCACCAGGTACAGATCTGCTCACCGCTTAAAGGGCAGGAGCTGGGGGAAGTCATAAAGAGCCTAATTCATGTTGATACCTTCCTCAAGGTAGAGGGTTATTTTGTTTTTTTTAATCAACATCAAAAAAATTAACATTTCAAAAGCGTGTGTTGGCACGCATGGTTACATCCATAATTCATGAGGGCTTTTGAGGTGTTCAAGAGGATCCAACAGTGCTGAAGTCATGTAACAAATCCCTAACTACTCTGACTTTATCCTCTTACACTTGGACCCAATCTGCTCAGTGTTAAAGCACCCAAGACGCGGTAACAGAAGAGAGAGCCGAAGGTCACCATGCCGTGCAGTCTGGTCTTTATCATTCTCTGATTGACTTTTGAGAAGATGAAACCTCCAAGGGCAGTACAAATCAGCAAAACTTGGATGAGTAATGCCAGCTCCCAGAATTTCATTAAGATTACAGTAAGTTGGCTGCTTCCATGAACAAAATTTGCAGAGGTACCTCAGTGAGAGGAGCCCAGTAGATCAACCCCAGGTACAGCATTTGGCCCCTTAGCTGTGCTGAAATGTACCGGCTTAATAGTGCTGAGGGACTCTAATCTCCATCATACGGCACAAACCTAATGCATCACTTCCTCTGAGTTATTTTTGGAAGGGAAATGCCCATATATATAAAAAAAAAGGTACTAGATGAAAGCTAATTTAATCAAGTGCATTTGTATAATTACTTTCATATGAACAACAATTGCAGAGATGATTTATAGAGACAGAGCGAAAATGAATGCTGTAAGATGACATAACACCAGCGCTCAGAAATTTGCAGTCCAGGGGGAAATATGCCAGATGTTCTGTAGTACTTAAAGCTAATGGGATGCCACATTAATCACTCTTTAAGGCATCCTTCCATGCCTATGTGTTGAAAATTGTTATCTTCCTTTTAAATTGCACATTCCTGATTTTATCACATTGGGTCTCAACTCAAGGTCATCACACCGGCATCGTACCTTTGAGCGTGTCAATAGCCCATGACCAGACCGAGATTTTTACACACTATGTGTCCAGGGGGTTTCCTTGGAGATTTATTACTAACTCCTGCCAGAGGTACAGCACAAACTATGCCTCCTAAATTGGCACAGTTCAAAGATCTGCCAGGTATAAAAATTAGGTGCTAAGAGTTGTGTGTTTAATTACACCCATTACACACTCATATTGCCTGAAACAGTTATAGCTGGTCCCAGCGAAACACTGAAGTGCTCCAACTAGGAGCTTACAATATCTCCATAATTGTTCTTTGCACCAGAATAAATAGATTAACTTGCCATATTGACCCAGAAAAGACAAACAAACCAGGAATGACTACAGTAATCTGAATCCTACCTACTCTGTAGTTTGCCCTATAGTATACTGCAAAAGCAAGGAACAGAGACTGCACCTGGGTCAGCAAAGTGTTCAGATCAGTTTGGAGACACCAAAGAATCAAACATGCTAAGTAACAGCCAGCTCTATTACCCCTTGTCTTTTGAGGAGCAGCGCTTGTGCACGATGTTAGTCAGGAGTTGTCCTCAAAAACCACTCCCACCTCTGCAATGCCTGGGCTCAAATTAACTATTAAGTTGTCTGAAAATCCACCAATCGTTTTTTAGGACAATTCCTCGAAAATTGTCTTTTTTCCTCACTGTTTTTCAAGCAGCGGTCAAGCCAAAACTTTCAGGGAAAATGAGAGGAAGGGCTAAGATCCAAATGCCAAAGGAGGCAAAGACAGCCAGCCAGAGAAGGGGTCATATGAGGGAGGCTGTTAGGATTGGAAAGGGGGGCAGGTGGGATCTATCTGAATAATCCAGGAAAGTCTTGAGGACTGCTGGGGAATTTAGCTCTGCAGACCAAGCTGGCAAAAACATGGCTGTAAATCTAACGCTTGCTAAACTGCATCTATTGAAGTGATGCCGTGGTGTGCGCAGTGATTGAATTTTAGCCCATTAGTAGTACAGCCTAAGTTCTCTCCCACATTGACCAACTATTTTTACATGTTTTAGAAGCTTAGCAAATTTTCTGGAAGGGGAAGAAGCTGTCATAAGGAGATTTTAAAGATCAAAAGTGTTGCCTAGGTCTTCCCATTACCACTTGAAGTGTCAGCTATGCATCCTGACAGCAATTAGATCAGACCCAGCAAAAAAACCAATTGAAGAATTAAATGGAAATCTCCACATAGCTGTACTCAGTGCACAGCGTGCACGAGGCGGAGTAGCCTGCACCAGCTAACACAGTCAAAAAAGAGAGATAGGAGGATGCTCTTGCCAGCTATTTCATCTGAGGGATTTTGAGAGCCTGATTGTTGTTCTGAATGAGGGCACAGTAGCCCCCAGAACGATGGCGCTAGTCATGACACTGACCCACTTGTATGGAAACATCATCTGGCAAGGATATGAGCGAGCATCCTCTGCCACTTCCACTGCTTGCCAGAAATAGCTGTTTGTCAATTGAGGAGAAAAAAAAAGGAATGAAGTGGGTGACGTGGAGTGGAACAAAGTGGTACTAGGAGCCCAGGAGCGCACGAAGATGTTAAAGCAAAGGAGGAAAATCTGGGCAGAGGTCTGGCCCCTGCTGAAGTCAGCAGCAAAGTGCTTTATTGGCTCTTACAGGACCAGAAATTCAGCCCTGATGAAGAAGGGTTTTCAGGAGTGGGCTGAAAAGCACATCTGTGTGGAAGAAGTGGCTGGACTGAAGCTGTTGGATAGTTTTAGCTGAGGATCTTTTGTCCTGCATATGTTTGTAGAAATAGACTGAACGTGACCAAAGACTTTTTGTGTTATTTGAAGTGCTCTGACTGGGTGTGGAGATCTATAGAAAGAATAGCTGTAGCCGTGAAAACTCAACAGGATGGACATGTCCCTTAACGGCACATAAATGTAAACTGTGGGTAACTCCTGCAAGGGGCCTCCTTCCTCTTTCCCTAGACTCTGCTACTTGGGGAGATCCAAGAGCAATAATTAAAGCAGGGCAAACCTCCTCCTTAAACAGCAAGTGAGAGTTTGCCTGCACAAAATACGGCCAAAATAGCAATAGGCAAATGAAAGGCAGAATTTTTAAGCTGCTGTAGGAGCAACAGTAATATCAGAGAAGCAAAAGAGATGTGTAATGAGAGCAGAATTCAGTGCAAAAGCCTGAAAACACCTCAATCAAGTAGCACCTACCCTAGAAGTTATAAGACATGTTGCATGTGAAGCATGCATTAGCTCTGGTCTTCTGGCAAGACATCAGCAGGAGGACTAGTGCTGTCAGTCTATCACATGTGCTGGAGGCAGGGCATTTCCGTGGGTGTACACCAACAGTTGTATTTCTTTCCCAAAGTAAAGGTTAAGTGGGACATGCTGCCTCTCAGAAGCACAAGAAGCCCACCCCATCCCACCTGGGAGATGTGGACAGCAGCTGGGGAGCCACCCCTTTTCCACAGTGCCTCCAGATGGGATGAGATTGGGAGAAGGAACATTTCAAAGGAAGGAGCCAGGTGATTGTGCAGACAGTGTTATATTTAAGATGGCACAAGAGCTGCAAAAGGCAAAAGGTGTCTGTTTGAGACCTTTAAAATAATTTTGGAGGAAGTCTTAGAAAACACAGTCTGGGGTTGAAGTTGTAGGTTAATTAATTGCTTTAAGAATTTTGAAAACTTCACTTGTCATAACAAACTTCCCTTCTGCCTTGGAAACAGACTTTTCTCTTGGTTACAGCAGCATAAATCCAAAATTAATCCATTAAAGGCAAAACACTCTATCAGCACAAAAATCAAAACAGACCTTCAAACATCAATGGCCTGCTATGCTTCTCCCAGATTAGTCAGTGTTTACACAGGTTTTGGGCTAAATTTTGTTACCAGTTTCAGAAATTTACCTCCCACATACTTCAGCTCTCCAGGAAAAGTAGAGCAGAATTTGGCTGATTTAATTCTAGAAAAGCTAAATTCTCATTGCCCTGACAGTACAAAGGGCATTAAAGCCAGTCATTAATTATACTTCCCTGTAATTTAGGTGGCCATGGCTTAAGTGGTAATCCATCTCAGAGTCTGTACTTTCTAGATGGCAAAGAGGTCAGGCTCAAGAAATTTCCATTATTTAGAGACCTACAGAAGACCACATTTGAGAAAGTTAGGGATAACTGCAAAAGATGAAATTACACTAGTGATTTACCAGTCAGCTATCTGTGATCTCTGTAAAAATAACACCACATCACACAATGCATGTGAAATGAAATAAAACTATGACCTACAAGCTTTGACTATATTCACAGACCTCTTTTGAAAGAAGAGCTGAACTAAGTTTATAAGAATGAGCAACCAACTATAAAATACCTAATTTTTTTTCCATTTTATATTCTCGGCACATCATGTATTTTATTTCTACAGTCTTCAGGACTCAACTGCAGGTAAAAGGGCGAGATCTTTTAAAGACATTATTTTGAACTCCACTGACCGCTGATTGCACACCGGATTTGTAAAATGTGAGGGTGTATAAATCTACCTTTCAGTACCTGGGTCTTTTCAGACGCTGTAAAGATCTTATTGCGTCTATAAAATTTATCCCAGAGGAAGTGGTGTAAAGCCCGACATGACAAAATGCATCTGTCTCAATACGTAAATTAATTAATGTGTGCAGAAACACCCCTCATCAGTCACCAGTGAGGACACGTTTACTGGCTGTCTTAAACATCAGCTTGGACTAGTTAGCAATTTTTACGAGCAACAATGAAGTCAAATGAATGGTGGGTAGGTTTGCTGAGCATCTAATTGACTGATCGACACAGATCTGAGAAGAGACAGCTAGAGTCAGTCCAGGAAGGAAACAAGGACTTAGGCTGGGCTGATAGAGCACAAGAACTCCTCTGCTAGACAGAGATGCCTGAAATAGGAAGGTGTACGGCCAGGTTTGACTTATTTTTCAGCTTTACTCCTTTTCCAGCTTTACAGGTTTGACTCTTTATTTCAAACTAAGCTTGGGAAAATAAGAGCAGGCTGCAGCTGAGTGCACAGAATCAAATCTTCCTTTGAAAAGCCAAAAACATGCTCTCCATGCTTGTGGACTCCAGCCTCACACGGCAGCAGGAATGCTGCTGCAATGGGCAGAGGGGTCGTACCTGAGATATTCCACCCATGACCTACAACATATTTCTGTTATCCTAAATTCTCCCAGAAAGATTGCCCTCCCACCAGTAGGGTCTCCAGGATGTCGGGACATCAGGATGTCAGGACAAACCTCTGCACTGAACCCCAAGACCCAAGCACTTTGCATTTGCTCCTCTACCCTTCATGTCCTGCAGTATGGGGGGTTTCAGCCACTTTCCTGCTACAACTAGAGTGTTACAAGCAAAGGTTGTGTCCACATGGTGTACAACGTACTGGAGAGGCAAGGAGAGAAGCAAGGATTATTACTGCAGGCACAGACAGATTCCGTGAGCCACCAAGGACACGGAAGGAAGGGCTGTGGCACTACGGGAGCAGGGACAGCCTGCGCCAGCATCTCAGCCTCTGTGCGAAGGAGGAAGGTATCAGCACAGTAAGTTCAGCTCTGGACTGAGAAAAGAGAGTAGAGCAGGAAGGATACTTGATCAGGCTTGGATAAAGCCATTTGATAAATATGATTTTAAAAAATTGGAAGAAAACAAAGATGATGAGATGTATTAACTCAATGAGGACTAAAGAGGGGAGAGCTCTCTGCTCACTCTGGCCCTCTCGGGCAAGTTTGCTGTTTCACCTACATTAGAGTGAGGTAGAGGCAAGGAAAGATCCACACCCTGCACAGCAGCACACCTTTTTGTGCCGACAACAGGTCCACAGAAAAAGGTGGCAGCTTTGGAAAGCTGTTCTTGGAAAGGCACCCTCAGAGAAAGCACTGGTGTGACATAGCTTGGGAGGAAAGATGGAAGTTGCTACTTCATTCTGGGAGTAATACATAATTCTCTCCTGGGTGGTGTGGGGCATGGATGGATAGACAAGGGGACTGTATTTTTTATACAGGATTTTTTTGGGGGGTTTTTTTTGGGTTTTTTGGGGTTTTTTTCCAGCTGCATAACAAGGTGGGTAGAAAAATTCTACCTTAAGAAAATAGGGGGATATGAGCCTGGGACTAAGATAACTGTATTTTTGTCTGATAACATTCAATTTTTTTTCTGAGCTGAAACAGGGACCACACACAGATTTTTCTGAGGAATGGCAATCCTCTAAGTACTGGCTGTGCTAGTCTAATTTGATGAGAGACAAGTGAAATCAGGTATTTCTTATCCCAAACACAGACCAGGGTGTGCTTGGGGCCTAAGGGACCACCAATAAAAACCTTTGGAAATGTGATGAATTATACATTCTGTGGGTTAATTTCTGCTCTGTCGCATCACAGCCTCTTGCAATTAAAATCTCAGGGAAATTGGCCCCTCTTAAATAAAAATTAGGATTCCACGACATTTGAGCCATAAGCAAGGTCACAGTAATACTTAACTCCTTTTTCAGCTTCTCTTCAGCTACAGACAAACGTCGAGGCGGCAGAAATCCACTGCAGCTGCTCGTGGCTGTTGTTCCAAGGCTTTTTGGCACTTTCTTGGATGCAGCGTTGGCCCTCAGAGGCCCTTTGGGACAGTTTTCATGCTGCGTTCTGTTCGCTGATTACTGTCTTGAGCCAACTCTGTGAACCTTATTCTAAAATAAAATAAGAATATGCAACACTTGAGAGAAGGAAAGCAAAGGGGCTGAATTGAGAAATCTCTGGTGCCGTTCTTGTGGGCTGTGCCTTCATCTGCTCCCTGGGAAGTCTCAAAATAACACCAAATTGATGGAGGTGGAGAAAGACAATCTAGCTCATTTACATGGTAAAAAAGATGTGGAGGACAGTCCTGCTCCTGAACCCATGGAGGAGGATTACCCAAGACGTCCCATCCCAGCTTTCCTCCAAGCAAGGGGAGCAGAAGGAGTGTGTCCTTCTTCCTTCTGCTCCTCCCCATTCCATGTGCTCCACTGCCACTGGTGAGGCAATCACGCAGCATGACATTGCCTGAAATAGTCCTTCCCAAGCATCATGTCTCTTTAGAAAACTACCTGCAGGGCAATATCATAGCATCATAGAATGGTTTGGGTTGGAAGGGACCTTAGAGATCATCCAGTGCCACCCCCTGCCGTGGGCAGGGACACCTCCCACTAGCCCAGGTTGCTCAAAGCCTCATCCAGCCTGGCCCTCATATTCACACATGAAACCTCACAGTGGCACTCTGGCAGGGAACAGTGATCAAGTTTTTGCCCCAGACATGGATATTGGGCTCACATATCCTCTCAGGTGCCTTTCCACTTTTTTCCATGGAGGACCCCAAGGACAGCTTGCCCTAAACACCGTTCCCCCATTCCCCTTGCAAGTGCCTGCAGCACAGTGGCTGCATCTCTTGTTTCTAGCATCTTTGTTCTTCCTCTGCTAAGATATTTTTTTTCTTTTGTAGCTGCCCTCCATACATTTGTCAAGGACATATTTGGTGTGAAACTTTAAAAGGTAAGAGACTCTTTGCTTCGTTGTTGGTTTTTTTCCTGTTTGGGTTTTTTTTTTTAAAAAAAACAACAACGTACTAATCTCCACTAAAGGCACATTTTTAAATTCTCTGTGTGTCCCAGTGTCATTGCAAATGATTCCTTTTCAGGCTGCAGTTGCTTTCCAAATTGGTGATGCCAGAGCAAGGCTCTGACAGAAAAAAATATCTGCAAATAACTTTTTTTTAAAGCAGCTATTATTAAGAAAGAATAAAATAAAAAGGAAAAAGAAACCAAGAGTCAGGAAATACAGTGAGTAATATGTAATGCACTTCATCTGTAAAATAGGAAATACCCGTTTTTTTAGAATATCTTTCCACCTGCACAGAAATCCATCAGATGAGCAATGCAGTCTTCACTTTTGGAGCTACCTGATAGATTTCATTCTGACAAAGGCTTTCAGAGGAAAAACTATGTTTTCAGAAAATGTCCTTTCAAGGCTTTACAGGTCAGAGCAAAGAGAAGCGAAGGAAATGGCCAAAAGTTTGGGGTTCTGGCTTTTGCTATAAGAGATTTGACAGGTGAAACTTTGCTATTTTTGACTGAAGTTGATGCAAACCATATGCAAGATGCATTTCAAATGCCAAATACCGGGCTTCAGAAATGTGAGACAACCTTTTTTTCTTCTGTACGGCGAAGTTTGTGAAGTCTCTGTTTTCCCCTATCAGCCATACATACCCAAATACCCTTGGCTACTGAAACAAGTGCCTGGAGGATACACCAACCCCAATATGGAAAAAACATGCACATCTCTCATTTCCTCCCTCTATTTTCTTGCCTAAATTAATCTTCTCCTATTCCCCAATTAAACCCATAGAAAGTTTTTTCTTATGTACTTCCCCTGTGGTCACTTGTGGGTGTGAATAAATTAAGCGATTATTGCTGCTATACGCCTCTCTCGCGGGAGGGACTAAGGCAGATTTGAAACCCAGGCAAGGTCAAGAAAAGGCAAATGTTGCACCTGTACATCAACTGAAAGTGCGTGCTGACCCTCCTCACTCCGCTCCCGACACGTCAAACGCCAGCTGTGCCGTCCAGAAACAAGCCCTTGCTCCCAAGCACCATTCAGCAAAGGCTCGGGGTGGGATTTTTGTATTCCAGTTACTTTTCACTTTATTGTGCAATGCAGTGTTTACTGCCGTAGCCTCCCAATCAGCTGTTTCCAAGCCTCTCATTCAAGCTAAATGCTTGTTGGAGAGGAAAATCATCACAATTAAATAAGTGCTCTGTTTCAACATGTGTACACGGGCAATGGTTTTCAAGAGGAAGGGTGTGAACAATAAAAGCAGATTAAACCCACAAATTAATCAAAACTCAGTCAGCAGCATTCAGCTTTCGGAGTTAAAGGGCTGCTTTACGCAGGGTCCGATCAAGATCCCTGCGTCTGAACCATCTCAAACTCCTGCAGAGACCACGTGAACACTGGAGTTCGTCATGACCTTTCTGGCCCCTTGCCGAGTTAATAAAACTAGTTTTATTGCCTCTGCATCTCAACGGAGGTAGAAAGGCAGATCCCCTCCAGCTTTATCAGACTCCACCCGCACTTACACACACAGCCCCCTGCGCTGGAAAACAGCCCCCTCCATCGCTGTCCTCCCTGCCTTCCTCGACGTGGGAACACTTTCAGTAGCTAAAACACAGCGTTTCACCATTGCAAATTCTGTTCCCAGTATACAGATGACAAGCTGCTTAACATCCCCAGGCCTTACTCTGCAGCGCTTGTCATCTTCTGCAGAGACCCCTTCCAAAAAGTACCCAGATCCCTACCCCAGCAGTGCTTTATACTCATTTTGTGCTGTTATAAATGGCACTTCGAGGCACTGGATAAAGGATATTCAGGACTCGCTATATGGACACAATGATGTTTTGCTCTTATTCAGGTTGAATTGCTTACATGAGAGATGTCGTGGTATCTATAGTTCTTCCACGACTCAACTTCCTTACATGCTCAAATAAAAATAAAAAATAAAAAATTTTAAAAAAAAGGAAATATAAAAGGAAATGTTATTCAATGCCTGGCTATTCAGAACATTATCCAGGGTGGATCTCACCTTTTTGCTAGACTTTCTCTTCTCATTCCAAACCTATAAGCCTGTTGCACTCTACCAAATTAGTATTAAATTAATGGGATAAATAGGACCAGCCTTCTTAGTTTCTGCCTTTCAAAGGGTTACTTTCAGATGGAGGAGAACACAGGAATTTGCTTTAAACACAACCTATGATTTAAAACTGAAAAGGAATGCAAAAGGATCACCTTGTCATCTGACAGCTCAAATTGATTCTTTTTTTTGCTTGCAAAGGAGGCATTGTTGGTCTATGGGTGTGTGTTTTAAAGCAGGTAATTAATTCTGGTTTTTAAGCAGAGAAGGAAGATACACCACTTTCACTCACGGGGCTATCACTTGCCGCTTTATATCTGGTCTCAGGTGATCTCTGTAAGATCCTTGTGCCAAAACACTTCACTCCTGACTGTAAACAGGCTTCAGTTCTGTGTTCAGCAGAGCTGGAGACAGATCTATTCCCTGGCATCATTCAAGTGCCTGTAGAACAAAACTTTAATATCCCTTATGGGGCATTTCTGTATGTCTATTTTATAACATTATTTCCATATACATCAGCCCATAAAACTAACTCCATAAAAACATCCTTTGAAGGAGAACTGCACTCTTAGACACGAAATCAGGTGAACACGATTTTATACAGTGTACGAAAGAGATCTCTTTGTCAGAAAAGGGCTTATGCTGCTTAGCTCAGATCCAGATTGGAATCTGAACAGTCCAAAGTTCAAGGCAGCTTGGCACTTGGTTTTGGTCCAAGACCAAATCCCTCCAAATTTTCCAGGAGCTTGAGTCACTCTCTTCCCTCTTTGCCTTGGCGTGGGTGGTTCAGGCTCCCAGGGACCGACCCCTCCTGGGAGCATTCAGCTCTACCTCGTGCTTCACGCGTGTGGTCACAGAGTGGCACTTCTCGCTCCATCTGAAATCTGCGGGTAATGCGCACCTTTTTCCCCACGGTCTGCACAGATGCCCTTCACCCCTGGCAGATGGATTGCCCACAATAATTTTTCCCACCATAGCTCGTTGCAGTGGAGTTTCATTACCATCTGCAAAGTGGCTGCAAAGTGGGTTTCAATAGTCAGGCTACTGTTGAAAACAGTGGGATTTATCCTTTGGTCCAACTCATGGAGACCAATGGGACTTGGGAACTGAAGGGTTCAAATCCCAGTTTCTATAACTGTATAATTTAAAAGATCATCGTGCTTTTCACGATAGGAACTTTTGCTATTCTCTTCACTGCCCAGAAATGTTGTCTTATTTTCGTGACTTGGCATGGTAACAAAATCCAGCAGTGTTAGCTGAAATAAAATGATGCCAATCTGTGGCTAAGCACTAGGGAAAACAAAGCTACCTTCTGATTCTCTGGGTGACTCACAAGACGGGGTAAAAAACTCCCTTTAGCTCATGTGTTGCTCTGTAGAGGCTTGTACCCTGCAATGGCTGATTTTCAGAGAGCAGGCTGAGTTGTCTTGATGAAGGAATAAATACTACGTTCTCATTAGCATCTTAGAAATGCTCTACCTAATCTACAGCTTCAGCACGCACCTCCCTTAGCTTCTGCTTGGTAGCTACTGTAGGCAGCCATCCCATGCTGCGTGCAAGGGTAAAAACCCTGCAAAACAGGAATTGTCGTAATTCTAGTACAACTTGGTGAAGGTGGTGCTACAGCCAAGCCCTGCAGTAGTGCGTGTGCCTCCGAAGGGTGCTTTCCTGCGCTGCAATGCTTTCCTTCTTCCCCTTTCACCCACGCTCTTGAATATCCTGCTCAACTCCTGGCACTACCTCTACCCTTCATTTCATGAAGAATCTCCCCCCATACGCACTTAGAAGTCTCTCCTGCATATTTTCCCAATCATTTGCCACTGATCTCCTCCACTCAGCAAGGCTTTTAAAGAGGCAGGGACCTGACTTCCCCCTTTGGCATGAACAAGGGCAGAGTCCAGCGAGAAGCCACTCCTGCTCCCTCAGCAGTTTGCAGAGTATCAACAATGCAATTAATCTAATGCCAGAAATGATAATGGGCCCAGCCCTTGCCTGTTCCAGCCCTGTGTTGCTCCCGATGAAGTCCCACAGCACTCATTGCTAAGTAGTTCACTGAACCTTCCTTTAACCCTTATCCCTAGCTGAGGCTTCACCATACGCAGTTTTCTTTCTGTCACCTGCTTGGATCTGCAGAAGCTAATTACACGAACAAGCACCAATGCTTGGGATAAGCAGCATAATACAGCTGACACAGAAATCTTCCTGATACGAAGCCTCTGTTCCCATCTCATGTCATGGTTAAGGCTTCCCTGTCAGTGGTTCATCAGTCAACACTCCTTTCCTACTGCCCTTCAGACAGCTTCTCTTAAGGGGTTCTTTCTTCCTCTCCAAACACCTCCAAAGTGGGAACCCAAGGAGAACCACAGTCCAGGTGTGGGTGTTGCACCCAGTCCCACTGCTATAAAGGAGGCATGCCTTCAGCACAGAGGAAAAAAAAAAAAGAAAAAAAAAGAAAAAAAATAATGTTCTGAATTGCTGTAACCTCTGAAAAACCCAAGAAGACCTACCTCAGAGTACATCCAAATGCTCTGGGGTATTTCAGCCTCAAGTGCCTCGCACAAGTCTGAGCCTGGCTAAAAGAAATATGTGGAGACACAATTTAAAAGAAAAACAAAGTATACCCAATAAGACCATTTAAAAAGTGCTCCACAATTTTCATTTTTAGCAATAACTGTGAGATTCTGAAGTGACAGTTTCAAGAGGGAATGAGCATCTATAGATCCTAGATGGAAAACTCATCATCTCTGATTTTTTTTTACAAGCAAAAGTTCAGAAACTTTTTGGTTTTTATTTGGCAGCAATAAGGAGATGAGGTCACTGAGCAGACAATAATAATGATAATAATCAAGCCACGAGAGAAGCTGCAAAGTTAGATTGTGAATAAATGCACTCACAACAGTGATATGGGAAATCCATACCTAATTTCTATAGGCAGTGCCCTTGTGCTGAACGTAACCAGCAAGTTCCATATATAACGTTAATTCTCACCACTGGAAGCGTTTTCCTTGTGCCTAAACCAGGCTGTTTTCCTGCTGACGTAAGAGCAGCCCTGCAGGAGGGTGGAAGGACCCTGAGCACACAGCCCCTCCAGGGAAAGGCGTATTTGCATTTCATCGTTTCAAACAGAGCTGTGGATATAACTGTTTTGGGGTTTTGTTTTTTTTTTCAGATGACTGGTTAGACAAAAAAAATGAAGTAATTTATTTTACCATGTAGAATAATTAAGATTCGGCAAACTTCAGAACAAAACACCATGTCAAAATGGAAAGTAGAAACATTTTGAGAATAGGGAAAATAAGTATTTATTAATTTTATTAATTATTATTAAAAGTCTCTCTGTTCCCTCACGCCCCCTAAAATGACTGGTTTTCTAGACAAGAAGTTAAATTTCTTTTTCTGGTTCTTGGTTTGCATTTGTGGGGTTCTTCGGGGTTTTTGTTTTGTTTTGTTTTGCCTAGACTCATTTTGAATAAGTTTTATAAAATATTTGATGCCTCTAATCCCTTCTGAGAATTACAGATATTTTTATCCTTGGTTTCAGAGTGAGAAAGAAAAAGGAGACCACAAAGCCAGGGTTTAAAGCCAACATCCCCTTCTTTTATTCATTCCTCTAAGTAATATTTTCCTATTTCTAGCACGTAGCTCTAACAACGTATTATTCTTAATATATTCAGTTGGAAAAAAAGGGACTTCTCTGCTGTACATCTGGTGTCTGAAAAGGACCAGAGAAGCTGCCTCAACCCTCTACACCCTAAAATTCCCTAATGGTTCAGGCTTGCTATGGACTGAACAAAGACAGCCATCCTTGCAAACAGATACACTTTCCAACTGCATCTGTTTGCCTAGAAGAAAAAAAATATGAATTATTCTGTGTAATCATACTGCTGTATTACGGCTCCTGTCAGCTTACATTATAAGTGAAAAACAAACCAATCTCAGTCCCGCGAATTGTGAAGGAGAACAAAACCTCTTGAAGTATATATAACGTGAGCTGAATGGAACCAAAATAGCAATCCACCTAGCAAGGGGGAAACCCCCCTGTTCTGGGGAAAAGAACTGTATTCTGCTTGACCGGAGAGTAAAAATATGTAATTTTTAACACCAAATGGAAGCAACACTATCCCCAATGCAAAGAGGAAAATAACAGTTTTTTAGAGTAAATCTCAAAAGATATAGAAGTCACTCAAAAAATCACCTAACTATGAATCCCTCACTTGTCACTCGTCCATTTTTCACATTTTCTTGATATTTCTGTCGTTGCATCTTATACTGCACACTATCTATCGTGGCTCCTTAAAATGTCTCGTGGCAAGTCCTGGCACAAAAGTTTGAGACGATGCCACCTCCAGCTGTCTGTCCACCAGTTCTGCTTCCTGTACCACCCCAAAAGCAGGCACGTCCTCCCCACTGGGTTTCCCTGCCTTGCTGGGTGTGTGGTGTGCAGTCTTGGTGTACAATCACGACATCATGTGCACGATGATGAGCACTCTAAACTGTCAAAAGCCAGCTCAGCCACTGAGAGATGAAAACAGATCTGGCCGAAAACATTTCTCACCAGGTTAGTCTGGGTGGGTTTGTTCTCCAAGTGGCCAAGCAAACACATCCACAGGGAATGGATGTGTAGAACGGGGCTGAGCAGCCAAGCTCCATGAGACAGGGAAACTGTTTTTAATTACCTTTTCAAAGGTAATAGTAAGTGGAAACTTAGTAAGTGGAAACACATAACACACAGCCTTTGCAAAGGTCTCTGACACTAATGCATTGAACTTTAGGTGATATTATTGTACACAAGGCTCAGACCAGAACCATAATGCATTCTCACGCTGTGTCCTGCTCTAACCTCCTCATCGCTCTGAGCTACTCTTTAAGCACAGGTCAGATATTTTCAAAAGTCCATTCTATTCCCTTTCCTGGTGCATATGGTTTCTCCTGTTCTTCTGCCCTATTCTGTATTTTCCATTAGTCTTCTGTCCTTTTCATTTTCTCTATCAGAAGTGGCTAGAAAGAAGTGTTTTCTATTATTTTCTCCCTTTAGCTTTGATGCCTCCACAAGCCTCAACAGGTAACAGTTTCTCTGGTGATGCTGATGTGAATTTAGAAATAAAAACAGCGTGAAAATATACCAGAATACCCGCAAAATTACAACCAACACTTTATTCTAGTCAAAATTATTTGCCTTTCTATTTTTCTGTGTGATCACTGAACCAGTCCCTTCTTTGGCTTTAGCCATTCCATCATTCCATCCCACCAACCGCTCACCTTCTCCAGTGGTATCACCCTTGGTCTTCTTTCTACAGCTTCTAGCCTTCCTCAAGTACCAGGACACACTTAGCATCACCAAAAACAAGAGCTTTCCAGTTGCTAGTTATGGTGTTGAATGGACATACCTTGTGAGTCCTACACAAGGACTCACTCACAAAGCTCATCCCCAATTCAATCTAGAGAGGTGAAAGTGTCACCGTCTAAGTGAAAGTTGCAAGAAGTTGCTGTATGCCTTCTTGTATTGAAAAAAGGAACAAAAACACTTTTGAAAATGTTATCCAGAGGGAATTTCTAAGCTTGTCTTATGTGCAGCTTTACAGACACACATGCACACACAGATACTCTCGTGTTGGTTTTTCTCTTCCCTTATGTGTTTCCTCCTTTCTGGACTAAAGACAGTTTGTGGACCAAGAAACGTAGATTTCAAAACTTTCCAAGATAACAGCACTGTCTTGATATTAGACCATCTTTCTTTGCTTCCTGTCGCTGCCATTTCAAGAGTTTATCATTAAAATAAAGCTCTTAAAAAGCAGCCAAGTGGATGCTCTTCTTCCCATAATCACTATTGTTTCCAAAGGAAGGGAAAAGCTAAGGGTTTAATAACTTAAACACAACCCCCTGATTAAGATTCAAGTACAACAAAAATAAATGTCTTCAAAAAAAAACAGACCAGCATCATTTCCAGACTCCTTTACCTGAAAGAAAGCATCTAGTTTTATAAGTAATTAAACAGTGCTGAGCATGACTTGAAGGTCCAAGGAAGAAGAGGTTATTCTTCAGTGAAGCTTAAGACCTTACAACATCACACCTTCAGTTAGCACAAAAAGGAGAAGCGATCCAAACCTGTGACCATTCTTGGCAATCAACAACCCATGAAAGTGCTACAAACATGAAATCCAGCATCTCATTGAAAGAACTTTTGCTTCCTCCCCTGTTTTGCCATTTCTCCACCCATCAGGCTTTTGTCTCTTCAGCTTGAAGGCAGCACATGTGGCGGTGGTATTTTCGATGGCTGTGTGGAACAGTGGTTCCATACAGAAGGAAGAGGTGTCAGCAAGCAAGGGAGAAGCCTAGCAAGAGCACCCGCAAGAATTTGTTCTGTAATTTAGTCAGGGTTTCCCACAACAACCTTCTAATCAGCCCTGAGCAAGATGCATTGATGTCATCTGACAAGGACATGGTCTTTTGTTTCTTGGAAAAGCAAAAAAAAAAATAAAAATAAAGCCACAGGCAGGGCTAAGCTCTTTAACTGGAATTTCTCACTTCCCTGGTTCTTTGCCAGCTTGCTTTTGCTATCAAATAATCAAATCTCAGCAGACAACAGAAAGGTTTTTGTTTTTCTGCTGAATTTAAATCTTCTATGAACTCCAAATAGTTCATCAAAAGTCAAGGTTCTACAGGATTTTCCACCTTCAAAACGCTGGTGGAGGCTTTCTTTCAAGCTTTAATGCTACCCTTGCAGTAATTAAGCTGCCTGAAGATGTGCACATGCTGTGCTATAAAGGGCGAGCTGGCACCCACACTCCATTTGTGCTATACTGGTGTTTGGTTTACTATTAACAGCCCTTTGAAAAAAAATGAAATGGCAAATCCCGTATATTGGTCTCAGAGTCGCACGGTTCTCATACAACGTGCTGCAATATTTGTTCAGCACACACAAAAGACAGACACACATCTGTATCTGTATCACTTTGCTTCAGCCACCACGGTTTGAGAGTTCACTCACTTGACTGAAAGCAAAACTGCCTTTTCTCCCCAACCCATTAGAGAACTCGAACTGGCAGAGAACCTACGCTGTACCTGCTCAGACAGCTCTCTAAATCACATCCTCATCAGCAGCTCTAAGCCGTGGCGTTGGACTGCAGCTTCTGCAAAATCAGTTTGTTTTTCAGAAGTTGCTAAACACATCCTTTGCGATGGGAGGCACTGGGACAGCTTCTGCTGCAATGCCACCCAGACATGCCTGCCAAGGGGTCTCGCCCCTGCAACGGGCAGGACTGGAGTGAAGAATTAAGCCTGCTGAAGCCTGATGTGAATTGTGCCTAATCAATCCCTTAGAAAATCCTTGAGCTGCTCCTAGACCTTACTAAGGAGTTTCTGTAAGACGTGAAAAAAGTAATTTGAATGGAGGCGATGGTCAGGTTAGGTAAACACAGCAAGAGAAAGTTCTCTGGTTTTCCATACCCCACTTCACATGGTGAAGATGTGAACCAGGCTGAACTAGTGCCTGGCTGAAATATATCTCCCAAGTTGCCTGCAGTTCTTTTGTATATCAAGTGTCCTTTTCTGTGTCTGCCAGTCCAGCCCACCAGTCCATGCTGGGACCAGCTGATGGGGTGACTGGCACGCAGCACCCACTGCACGGCAGCCAGGGAAGCCTTGTAAGGGGATGGAGCAACTGAAGAACCAGAGAGCTGCTATGTCTCTCAAGAGATGCAAATGGGCTCTGGGAGGCAGAGGAGGAAGAATAGGGACTGAGAGTAACTGCTGGGCAGAGACCTGCCAACCAGCTGATGGATGGTGCCTGGCCCTCTGCAGGGACTGGGGACCAGTTGGCAAAGGCACGAGAGGAGACGGCTCTATTTTTCCATGGTTAGCCAAGGCAGTATAACTTTCCCGTGGGCTCTTTTATTTATCATGGTCCCACCACAAAAAGGTGCTGCATTTTGCAAATCTCTGCGTGTGCGCAGCAGAACACGAGCCACCTCTCTGGAAAATCACTGCAGGACATAAACAGTGCTGTACATCACAGCCACCACAACTGCAGCAGCAAACTGAAATGGGCCAGGGCATGGATCCACTCACTGGCACCTGAGCATCTGCAATATTTGGCTGCTGGTGTGCTTATTGGCACGATTTTGGCCTGTGCCAACTCTCCCAGGCAATGCCAGGGTGTGTTTTGACGCTGGGGATTTTTCACAATAGGTGATACTGATGAGGCTACTTTGTTTTGGGAGGAAGACAGAATCACTGAGGTTGGAAAAGACCTCAAGGATCATCAAGTCCAACTGTCAACCCAACACCACCCAACCCACTAACCCGTGTCCCCAAGCACCACATCTACATGTTTCTTGACCCCTTCCAGGGATGGTGACTCCAGCACTGCCCTGGGCAGCCTGTTCCAACGCCTGATCACTCTTGCAGTGAAGAAATTTTTTCTGATATCCAGCCTAAACCTTCCCTGGTGCAATTTGAGGCCGTTTCCTCTTGTCCCATCACTTGTTCCTTTAGAGCAGAACCCAGCACCCACCTCACTGCACCCTCCTTTCGGGCAGCTGTAGAGAGTGATGAGGTCTCCTCTCAGCCTCCTCTTCTCCAGACTGAACCCCCCCAGCTCCCTCAGCCGCTCCTCATCAGACCTGTGCTCCAGACCCTTCCCCAGCTCCGTTGCCCTTCTCTGGACCTGCTCCAGCCCCTCAATGTCCTTCTTGTGGGGAGAGGCCCAACACTGACCCCAGGATTCAAGGTGCGGCCTCACCAGGGCCGAGTCCAGGGGCACAATCCCTGCCCCAGTCCTGCTGGACACACTATTGCTGATGCAGGCCAGGATGCCGTTGGCCTTCTTGGCCACCTGGGCACACTGCTGGCTCCTGTTCAGCCGGCTGTCGCCCAGCACCCCCAGGTCCCTCTCTGCTGGGCAGCTTTCCAGCCCTTCTCCCCTGAGCCTGTAGCGTTGCAGGGGGTTGTTGTGACCAAAGTGCAGGACCCGGCACTTGGCTTTATTGAACCTCAGACAATGGCCTCAGCCCATCAGTCCAGCCTGTCCAGATCCCTCTGCAAAGCCTCCCTACCCTCAAGGAGATCAACACACCCGCTCAGTTTGGTGTCATCAACAAACTGACTGAGGGAGCACTCCGTCCCCTCATCCAGGTCATGGATAAAGATGTTAAACAGGACAGGCTCCAAAACCCATCCCTGGAGATCACCAGTGGTGACCAGCTGCCACCTGGACTTCACTCCATTCACCACGACTCTCTGGGCTCGGCCATCCAGCCAGTTTTTTATCCAGCAAAGGATGTTCCTGTCTAAGCCATGAACCACTGGCTTTTCTAGGAGAATGCTGTGGGACACGCCATCAAAGGCCTTGCTGAAGTCCAAGCAGATGACATCCACGGCCTTTCCCTCATCCACTAGATGGGTCACCTGCTCATAGAAGGCGATCAGGCTGGTCAAGCACGACCTTCCTTTCATGAACCCACGCTGGCTGGGCTTGATCCCCTGGGTGTCCTGTACATGCCGTGTGAGCACACTCAGGATGAGCCGTTCCATAATCTTCCCCGATACCGAGGTCAGGCTGACAGGCCTGTAGTTCCCCGGGTCCTCCTTACAGCCCTTCTTGTAGATGGGCATCACATTGCCAAGTTTCCAGTCTTCTGGGACCTCCCCTGTTATCCAGGACTGTGGATAAATGATGGAGAGGGGCTTGGCAAGCTCCTCTGCCAGCTCCCTCAGTACTCTCAGGTGGATCCCATCTGGCCCCATGGACTTGTGTGTGCCCAGGTGGCATAGCAGGTCATTAACTGCTTCCTCCTGGATTGTGGGAAGGTTATTCTGTTCTTTGTCCCTGCCTGCCAGCACAGGGAGTTGAATACCCTGAGGATAACTAGTCTGGCTATTGAAGACTGAGGCAAAGAAGGCATTAAGCACCTCAGCCTTTTCCTCGTCCTTGGTGACAATGTTCCCTCCTGCATCCAACAAGGGATGGAGATTCTCTTTCTTTTGTTGTTGATGTATTTGTAAAAACATTTTTTATTATCTTTTACCACTGCAGCCAGGTTGAGTTCCAGTTGGGCTTTTGCCTTCCTAATTTTAACTCTGCATGACCTGGCAAGATCCCTGTGCTCTTTTTGGGTTGCCTGACCCTTCTTCCAGAGACTGTAGACTCTCCTTCTTTCCTTGAGTTCCAGGAAAAGCTCTCTCTTTAGCCAGCCTGGTCGTCTTCTCTGCCACTGTGTCTTTCTACAGATGGGGACAGCCTGTTCCTGTGCTTTTAAAACCACCCTCTGGAGGAATGTCCAGCCTTCCTGGGACCCCTTAACCTTCAGGACAGTCTCCCAAGGGACTCTCCCAACCAGCGTCCTGAACAGCCTAAAGTCTGCCCTTCGGAAATCCATGTCAGTGGTTTTACTGGCACCTCTCCTTACTTCACCAAGGATCGAGAACTCTCTCATGTCATGGTCACTAAGCCCAAGACGGCCTCCAACCACCACATCTCCCACCAGTCCTTCTCTGTGTGTGAACAGCAGGTCAAGCGAGGCACCTCCCCTGGTTGGCTCGCTTACCAGCTGTGTCAGGAAGTTATCTTCCATGCACTCCAACAATCTCTTAGACTGTTTCCTCTCCACTGAGTTGTATTTCCAGCAGATGTCTGGCCAGTTGAAGTCTCCCACAAGAACCAGGGGGAGTGATCGCGAGACTTCTGCCAGCTGCTCCTAGAATGCCTCCTCTGCTTCCTGCTGGGAGGGTGGCCTGGGACACAAGCCAGCAGGATATCACCCTTGTTAGCCCTTCCCCTCGTTCTTACCTGTAAGCACTCAAACTCATCATCACAATGCTCAATTTCTATACAATCAAAACACTCCCTAACATATAGAGCCACAGCTTACCTATACAATTGCAAGCTCTGCCACATGCTGTCAGGGCTGGAGAAGGAGCCGTGGTCCTGGTTTATTTACTGGTAGAGATACAGCCATTGAGGCCAGTACTGGCCTGCTTCTGTGCAAAACGTTGTAATTATTGTTAAAACCATTTTTAATAAGCCGTAGCTATGCTCTAAGACAAGCAAATGTAACACAGTAAAATGCACGTTTGGACATCTTTTAAAGCAGTGAAAGAATAACTCAGATATATTTGATGCTGCACAGTATACCTGTATTTGTTTTTATGCTAAAAATACCTGCCAAATGCTAAATCGAGTAGTTTATAAAACCTGTGATTCTCCGACTTTACACATTTTACTTTCTTGCCTGTCAGGCTCTGGAAGGTTGGCTGCTCCCAATCTAGGGCAAGCAACACTTAACATCGCAGCAATCAGCAGCGATCAAAGCTACTTCAGCTGAAAGTTCATTTTTTTGCCTGTGATACCGAGTATTATTTGCCATGGTGCACACCAGCTGTGCATGATCCTTTCCTCCGAAGGGATAAATCCTCAGTGAGACACACAGCACCGAACAAGCTTGCTGTGTTTGTTATTTAGAATATCTGCTCTGAGAAGTGGCTCTGCTGCCTGCGGAAATGGTGCTGGAGCGAGAAGAGTTCATTAAAATGACAAAGTTCTCATTACTCTCACTTCATCAAAGATCTCATTGAGACAAATCACGGTGGATCAGTTCACCCCTTCCTGAGCATCCTCCCTGTCAAGAAGCTCAATTCCTCCATCTACCAAATGGCAGACCCTTTCCCATGGTGCAAGGCTGCTTTGGCTTCACATGACACACAGGTGATGTGCTTCCATTCTGTGAGCTGCGGGGACACCATGGGAGGAAGGAGATATCTCGAGGTAGCATTTCTCTCTCCTCTTCAGGTTGTTGCCTGAGAGGAGTTCCCTAAAAACATCTGTGGAGTTTTAATCCCTCTTTAAAACCCCCTCTTGCTGTAATGCTTACAAAACCCAACCCGCAGCACAGTCAACATGAAGGTTCAGTCCGTTGAGACAAGTGCTCATCAGGTCTCTGTGACTCCACCAGGCACACTGTGCTTCCAACAGCCTCTCCCAGTCCATGCTCCTCACTGTCTGACGTTTTCAGAGGAGTATTCAGAAAAAAAAGACCCCCTTCTCTCCATTAGTGGAGATAGGTCACCCTGGGTTAGGGTCACTCTTAGGAAGCTCTCCCCTTCTTTCCCCTCCCTCCACCCGATCTCCACAGAAGGGTTTGAGTTCCTCAGCAGGCTGTAAATGGAAGTCAACAGGAAGGGCAGGCAAGGTTGATTGGCTTTGCACACAGCTGGAGGTGCTACTGCTGTCATCAAGAATTAGCACATGGGTTTCAACCCTGGGACACAGAGACAGCAAAGATGTTACACCACACACGCGGGTTTCACCTCAGCATCACTGAAACAACTCCAACAAGCAAGGCTCAGTTACACACAGTGTGATGCCACTGCTTCCACTCCAGATTTACACCCGTGCTGCACTTTGCATCCTTCCTTCCAAAGGAAGCATTGCAGCTTGGATTAACAATTCCCATTAAGAAAAAAACAGAGTGACACTAACTGATCACAATCACCTGCAAGCCATTTAGAAAAGAAGAGCTTCTTATCAACTTAAAAAAAAATTCATGAAATAAAAAAATATCATGAAATAAATTTAATTTCTTATTTCTTACAATGATAAGCAACTCATGTGTTGATTTGGGATATTCTGTGACAACAGAAGATAATCTTTTATTTTTACTGACAACATTAAAAACCAGGGAGCCTTTTCATTGACTAGTTCATTTTCATTTATCCCAAAGAGCCAAATGGCAATTAAAAACAATGCAGCTCAGCAGTGACACAGCAGAGTAATTCTGAAGGCAGATTTATAGACATAAATTGTTGGGTGTTTTTTCTTCAAACCAGTGTACAAACTTGCCTCCATCAACCTTTTCCAGAGGAAAGCTCTTGGGGCTTGTGGTGGATGTCATAACCGTAACTTCAACAAACGCATGTGAGGAACCTGATGGATTATTTATAAAGGTCTCCAAAGTAAATATTGATGAGCCAACTGTTCAGCTAAGTTATTCAGCATAAATATACTGTACATGTGAACCATAAACCTAAAAATCTTAGCCAACAATGAAGTTCTTTGGATATAGAAAGACACTCTTTGTGGCCTGTAGGTGCAATTCCCCAATAGACAGCTAATCTCAATGCTCAATTCTTTGTTTCCTATAAGTATATTTCAGACCTTTACCCTTACAAAGACTACTTAAATATGTTTTTATATTTTGCAAATATAAGTTCTCAGATTGGTTACTTCCCCCTAGAAATCTTGATCTCCATCTGCAGTCATCCCAGGATACTCTTTTGAGTCTGAAAGCCATCAGTCCTTAGGTTCTTCTCCTAGGTCCACCTGCAAGTGGACAACAGCCCACGTGTTTTGTACCTTTGTACCGTATCCCCAGAAATAATACAGAAGCAGGTCAGAGACGGGTAGTATATGTGACGCAAAGGTCTTTTATTTTTGTCCTAGATCTTACATCACTAACAAATGAAGGAATAGAGAAAGAAAAAGAAGGAAGTTTGCGGCCTAAGGAGGAAGCTGAAGTTCAATGGAAATATGCCTTTTGTCCAAGTTGTCTTACCTGGCTCCTAGCCAGACCATCTCTTCTACTGTCCTGAAGTCAGAGTCCAGCAGCTGATGGAACCTCCAACCCACACTCCTTTCACTTCCGAAGCAGAATTCTTTTCTTCTCCTTCCTTTGCCCTTCTTTCTGGTATTTTTTTCCCCCCAGCAGCAATAGTACTCTAGGACTTACACCACAGAAGCTCCGAATGATATGCCTCCTGACTTCTTTTTTATGAAAATGCAAAAGCAAGACAATTCCTCATCTCCCTGACACTGCCACCAGATTTACAGTATTCTCACTAGTGCAGTACAGCAAGGGAAAGTGCTCTGATGAGGAAATGGGCATCTTGCCCTAGTTTCATAACAGCTTGACATTAGGACCTGACAAGAACTACCTGAATGCCTCACTTTCCTGTTCTCTTTCCTCTCCTCCTTCCCTCACCAGCTAGCCTACACCCTGCAATCACAGTAACAATGCTGTTACACATCTCTTATACTCCTTCTGCTACACTGTTCCTTCCACTCAGGAGGGCTTTTCTGCAATTACAATGTTTTATGATAGTTATCTTATTTCATAAGCCATATATCAAAACTGATATTAACTGTAAATACACCTTATTGTACTTGTACCTGGTGTATCACTGTTTGCTATTCAGCGACCCTCTGCACAACACCCTATGTGGCAGGCGTGGCATTTGCCTTGCTTCTTTTCTAAACTTTGTCCTTCCTCCAAACTGGTTTAGGGGGTTCAACTATCACACACCAGCTTGTTTTCTTTCTTCTTTTCATATACACATAAGAGAACATTTTTTTTCTTCTTTATACCCCTATGTGCTCAGACCACTGGTCTTTTCACACCTGCAGTGCTATTGCATTCTCCCTGGGAGGCAGCTGCTTCTTATTAGCTTCACCTGGGATATTGAAGACCTACTCAAGAGACCCTCTATCTAGCAGCACACAGAGGACATTTAGTCTTTAGATGTGCAGTAATACAGCAGACAATTCTCTATTGTGTTACTTCCATAAGACTCTTTAACAAAACTGCACTAAAGCTGTTGTGGTAGCTTTTGTCCAGAGATCCAGGAAATGCATTTCATTTCCTTCAGTGGAGATTTTGGCTTATCATAACAAAATCAAATCCGCTAGGTTTTCATTGCATTAGTCCTGCTAGTGAGGCCTGAGCATTAAAACCCCAAACAAGTAACAGTTTAATACCTTACATACCAGTCAAGCAGGCATTGCCAAGATCTCAAAGGCAGAAGGTTTGCAACTTTATTATTAAGCAAGACTTTTTTTCTCTTCTTTTCAACTGAATTCAGAAGATTGCTTCATGAAAAAAATGGAGCCAGGTGGACCAAAGGGTACCTTTCATCTGAAATAGAAGATGAAATGTAAATGCTGAATGGCAGATCCTTAAAACCTGGAGAAGAGATTGTCAACAGACTTAGAAACTGTTTTACTTTATTTGCTCTGGGCTTAAGAGGAAGAAAGTAACTTATCAGGTAAATTAATACAACATTTTCTATTCACTGTATGTTCAATGTTTATGTTCTTAATAATTTCAATATAATTATAATTCAGTCTCAATAACAGTTCAACTCCCTTCTGATTGTCAATTCACTTCCCTACTTGTTTTCATTTGCCAGCATTTTCTGCTGAGAAGTGTAATAATAGCTTGATATATTATAGCAAAAGAAGGGGAATGAGTATTCAAACAAGCAGTGATTTTATGGGCTCAGAAAATTGGGACATAAGGCACAGCTAAAGTTCACTACACCACAGCCAAAAGACTAAAATCCATTGGCTGTCAGTAATTATTAAATGCTGAGTCTATTCTTGCTTGGTTGAGGCAGTAAAAAACCCAACATTGTGTCTTCACTAGAAAAGCCAGTAGTTTTAGTAGGAAATAATTAGTAAGCCACCTCTACACCACTTAAAATCCCTATAGGGCCTAGGCACATGTAGATATTTTTCTTAGGTAGGTAAATAAAGTAAGCATTATGATGTCATGCTTCTCTAAAGTAACAAGTGATGGGACAAGAGGAAATGGCTTCAAGTAGCACCAGGGGAGGTTTAGGCTGGATATTAGAAAAAATTTCTTCACTGCAAGAGTGATCAGGCATTGGAACAGGCTGCCCAGGGCAGTGGTGGAGTCACCATCCCTGGAGGGGTTCAAGAAACATGTAGATGTGGTGCTTGGGGACATGGGTTAGTGGGTTGGGTGGTGTTGGGTTGGACTTGATGATCCTTGAGGTCTTTTCCAACCTTAATGATTCTGTGATTCAGATGATGCCCTCAGTTCCTTGTGGTGCTTTCCCACAGCGGGCACACACTGAGCTTGTCTATTGTTAAACTACGTGTGGCATGCTGGTGGGCAAGCCAGCCAGAGACCAGAAGAAACTGCTATTTTTGTTTCGTCTTCTTGAACTGAGACTGCCGCGCTGACATAAATAAGCACAAGTATTTCCAGAAGGCTGCATTTTCAGGGGTTTTCTCCTGTTAACACAAAGAGCAGCAAATTATTACTCTGTCAATGAGCAAACAGAAACACCCACAACCATTTGTTTGAAGCAGCTTCCTGCCACTAGCACGCAGCACACGCTCAAAATTATGGTTGAGCTCAGGGACGTACGCACAGGACCCAAAGCTCGTGCTTCCAGGCAGCGCTGGCAGTGTCCCCCAGCTGTCCCCTCCTTGTTCCTCCTCCCCATGCACACACGCATGCATGAACGCAGCCGATTCACAACCCCAGTGTCAGGAAACAATTCCTTTGTCTAGAGCCGCAGAACAAGGCTAATCTGAACCGCTCTCACGTTCAAAATGGTCAGGGAGCACAAAGCAGAGCCACGCAGGTCGCAGCAGAAAGAACCCAGACCTGGAGATGAAAATAATTTTGTCTTTAAACACACAGCAGAGAGATAAGGCAAAGAAAAAAAATAAAATAAAGAAAAAGAAAAAAAAAAGAAAAACATGGGTCAGCCTGCAGCCTTTCCTCTAAAGATAAGTCAGAAGGACAGTGTCTATCTCCCTCCTGAAGTTTTGTTAATTTGAGCAGTTTTGCTAGTTGGAAGATTTGCAGGGAGGGAGGGTTAGCAAATCCTTTTGCATCTCTGCTGTGCCAGAAGTTTCCATAGAAGCAGAAGACTCTGTGTCACATCCTCAGCTTTAAAAAAATTTAAACAGATTTTTAAAAAGTACTATGTGACAAGCACAATCAAATCCATGCACAATGAAAGCAGATGTAGAGAAACTATTTTATAGATGCAAACTAACATGTGTTTGTCAGTGTGCTGCAGTGCCAAGAAACTTAAAGTTGTATGAGAAGGGAGGAAAATCAACTCCAGAAAAGCAAAACTGTTATACGTGATGAATCAGCCAGTGTCAGTGCAGTCTATCCTGATGCAACTTTCTTTCTTTGCAAAAGGACAGGGTGACAAAAAAATTCATATCTGGAAAATAAAGAGTAGAGAGAGTAACTTGGTTGTGCCTGGCAGGAATTTCTCCAGCAGCACAGAGAGACTCATTAGAATTTTTCCCATGACACACCACAAAAGGTGGCTGGAGAAAACAAAGTGAGATGCTGGAGCTCAGTATATTTCTTTGTCCTTGAGAAGCCTGGCCTTGCTGAATCTCACGGGCTAATGCATGCATAATTTCGGGCAGCTGATTAAGTTTATTGTGTTCCTGACTAAATCGAGAGGAGTGATAGAGGGAGGTGAAAAAAGAAACAAAGTTGGCTTTAATTAAATCTCTGCAATTGTCTTTAATATTTACATAATGTGCTATCATAATTGTCCCTGATTGGAGACTTAAGATGTGCAGAATTAAATGACACACTGGAAACCCTCTTGGAAACTTGCTAAGACACATGGAAAATAAGGAGGTGATTGGTGACAGCCAACATATCTGGGTTTGGGCTGGGACAGAGTTTACTTTTTTCACAGCAGCTGGTGTGAGGCTGTGTTTGGATTTGTGCTGAGGAGAAGCTGATCACACACTGATGGGCAGAGCTGCTGCCAGGACAGTCAAGGACTTTCCAGCTTCTCTGCTGTGCCCGTGTCTGCAGGGGCAGGAGAAGCTGGGAGGG
>WKFP01015071.1:450787-502595 GCA_011057875.1 Pterocles orientalis
AATAAGGAGGTGATTGGTGACAGCCAACATATCTGGGTTTGGGCTGGGACAGAGTTTACTTTTTTCACAGCAGCTGGTGTGAGGCTGTGTTTGGATTTGTGCTGAGGAGAAGCTGATCACACACTGATGGGCAGAGCTGCTGCCAGGACAGTCAAGGACTTTCCAGCTTCTCTGCTGTGCCAGTGTCTGCAGGGGCAGGAGAAGCAGCCCCAGTGACCAGCCCAGGATTCGACCTCGGTTTTAGGACTGAGACTCAAACTGGCCAATGGTATATTCCGTAGCATGCACATCATGCCCAGTATAGAGATAAAGATCTGTCTGGAAGTTTGCTATCTCTCTCCAGATTGTCTCCCTCTCTCTCGGGGTTGTCTCTCGCTCTCTCGGTCAGCTCTTGGTCTCTCAGATGCTTGGGCTCCTATCTCTTTTCTGGTATTGTGGGTTTGGGACTCTGGGATTGTTAGCCAGGAACAGGCTTGGTCACCAGGTTGTGAGCAGCTGTATTGTGTATCACTCATTTGTATATTTTACTATTGTTATTATTATTGTAATTATTATTTTCAATTTTGTTGTAGTGTAGTTGTTGAGTCCTTAACTCATGAGCCTCTTTTCCCTTTGCCCCTTTAATTCTCTCTGCCATCCCTGGGGAGGGGGGAGGGTGAGCAAGCGGCTGTGTGGTGTTTAATGATAGCCAGCGTCAAACCACAACATAAGGGCGAATCATGCCTGACAAATTGGTGGCTTTCTACAACGGGGTTACAGCATTGGTGGATAAGGGAAGAGCAACTGACATCATCTACCTGGACCTGTGAGAAGCATTTGACACTGTCCCACATGACATTCTTGTCTCTAAATCAGAGAGACATGGATTTGACGGATGGACCACTCGGTGGATAATAAATTGGCTGGATGCTCACCTCCAAAGAGTTGTGGTCAACAGTTCAATGTCCAAGTGGAGACCAGTGATGAGTGGTGTTCCACAGGGAACAGTATCGCGACCAGTATTGTCCCAATACTTGTCCCAACAAATTTCCATGACATTGATGTCTCTCCACTTTGTAACAGACCACAGTGTCATCCAAAAATAAGGTTTTTCCTCTGCATGTTTTTTTCACACATTTACGGTCTGTATGTAAAAGAGAGTCACAAATGTTCTCTGTAGATAGTGCTGGTCCATGCTGTATCCAGAAGGGCTTCCACAGGTTCACCTAATGAGAAATACACTGATTTGTTTTCATTATTTAGTCTCTAAAATGTCATACTGAATGTTTTGCTACTAATTTTTTCCTAACAGCCATGGAAAACCTCCATTTCATATGTACACCAAGTGCCACAATTCATGTTTAATGGTTTAAAAGGTGGAAATTAGAGCTTGCAAAGAGCTACAAGTGAGCAAAGCTCACCAATACCCCTTCCCAGCGGCTGGATAGAGGAGATATGACATGCAATGTAGTGGCCCATATATTTCCAGCTTGTACACTGCCTTCGTTACAAGCAGCTCCTCTCCATTTCTCCTGCAGCAAGAGACTGAGGGTGAGCAGAACATTTTTGGTTTAGTCCTCAAGGCAGAACGCCAGAGTTACAGCATCCTACATCTAACTGCACCTTTTGCACTAGTGATCCTGCTGAGAGATGCTTGTCTAGAGATGTTTGCTATATTGCAGAAAGCCTTTTGGTTGGCTTGCTGTTCATAGTGATTTTTCTATAAACACTATGATCTTGCCAAACAATAGCGATGAAGCAGGGAAATACACCTGCAGTTAGCATCTTTCTTGGAGCACACGGATCACACCACAGTAATGTAACTTACTTTTCAGCACTAGGTTACTTTTTCATACGGGCACCAGCATATCAACTTACCAGATTTGGACTGTATGTTTTTGATTGTTCTGCTTTAACTTCCCAGGTGTTGCAGTAGAGATAAACAAAAAAATGAGTTTCTGTCCCTCCCTTCAGAGCAAACACGACTCAGGAAGTTTGTGCATTCACTGGGAAATACGGTGCCGCATCGTTCTCACTTTATAACAGCAATAACGTACAGAAACTGCACTGATGCTCAGGCATCAGACAACCTATTTACAGGCAGGGAGGGCCTACATGTTGCACCACTGTTTTCACTAGCTCCTGACTCGGAATACAGCAGGGACCACTAGGAGACTCGGAAACTACTTAAAGGTTTAGTACTCTGCTCCAATCCATGATTCATATTCTCTTCTCTTCAATATAAAAATGACAATGCTAGAAGTGTATTACCTTCATTAAAAACACCTGGGAAACCATTTCTAACATCTCTCTATATCCAAAAGTATAGTCTCCATGACAGTATCCACAGTAGTGCAGTTGCTGGTATCAGCAAGTATTTTCTGCCAGTAATCATAGACCTCGTAGAAACAGATGCTGGTAGAAAAGGAGAAGTTTTCCAATAGGTTAATATCCTTGAAATTCAAGAACCAAATGAGGCTTTTCTCCTTCAGATTATTCCAGCTCACACGGCCAGGCTTAGACTTCCCTGCGTCAGGCCACCTTTCACCTATAATGAAATCTGAGCATAAAGATAACTCATCAGGAACATGAGCAAGTTTTCAAGAGAAATGTCAAGTGGGACATAAAGAACAGTGGGGAAAAAAAAAAAAAAGCGTTTCTACCCTAACCTGTGCTACTGATTCTGGACAAGAAAGCTGTAAAAGTCTGAGGTTTGGCATGGGCTGGTGCTTTATTCTGAGCCTGGGCATCCACTGAATTCTGCAAAGAAAAAGAACCTAAGACAGGCTAGGAACTGTGTTGCAGGTAGCAGCCAAATTGTCAGTGGAAAAAAGATTTTTCTCTCCTCCTTTTGGTCACAAGTAGTCTGTTTTATCCTAGCCGTTTGTATTTGGGTTATATTTCCATAGACATAAAAGTTAAGTGGGAATAAGGTAGCTGAACAGGTGGTCCTTTTTTCAAACTCTTTTCTATTTAGATGTTATTTATAAGTGGAGATGAACATGGAGCACTGGTTGAGGTAGAAACTCTTTCTGCAGCTCACCATCTGCCATTGATCAGTGCATTACAACATTTATTGGCTTAAACTGTTAATGAAAAACTACCATCAACAGCTGCCAACACTCCCACTACAGATTGTATATAAATAATACCCTGTTTGGCTCATAGCCCTCATTCTCCTGCTCTAGAGAAATAAGAGCTACGGAGTCCACAATGAATCAGTAAAACTAGGGGACAAGGAAAGATGGCTAGAACTCTGTGATCAATTTGGCTTTTATTGCAGCTGTGTTTCGCCCACCCTTGAAAATAATTTTAAAATAGATATATTTAAATATTTATAAATGGGTAATTAAAGGGATTCCAATCCTGCTTTTCCCTGGTGTCTTTTGCATTGACTGCAGTGGGAGCAGGGATGGCTCACTGGCCTATTATAAAAAATCCATTGGACTGTTATAAACAGTTATAATAGGGTATGCACTCAATTTCAGACTAAAATTTTGCCTTGTTCTGCTGTTTTTTTCATAAATCAGCTTTGTTTTACCCTACTTTCAATGAAGGTATGAAATCCTCTGCTTCACTGGTTCTGGGGTTTATTGGCTAGATACTCAGAAGAGCTCTACTTCTCTTTGAGCACCTCAAAGAAGTTTCCAGGGTCTGAAGGGATTTCCAAAATTTGTCTGATCAATTCCAGTTTGCCCAGTCTCATTTTCAGACTGAAGACATTGAAATTTTCAAAAATATGTCTTCAAACAATTGTAGTTGTTGTTTCTAATCCTAAACTGGAGTCCTTTGTTATTCACACTTCGAAAAGTAATACAGGTGGATCTTTGGCAGTGTGATAAAATAATAGTGCTTAGTTTTATGTGAAGTCATAAAATTAGCAATACAGAGACATTCATGGCTCAACATCTCCTCCAAGTGAAAAAGAAAAGCTCCACCTATGATCTTCACGGAGCAGTGAGAGGATGAAAGACTGGATAACTGGAACAACCAGCAGTTGTGCACTGACGTGCACGGGAGTATAAATCCCAACAGAGATGCAGACACAGAAAGCACAAAGCTGCAATGGGGGCAGATTGTGCTTTAGCCAGACTTCAGTTAGACCTCCTTAACTGACACATTGTCGAGAGAAGTCCTCTGAGAGTTCATCCAGTAAACCACTAGCCTAAGAATAGGTTTAGAGATATTCTAGAACCCAGGGCTATTTTCAGGTTCTTGTCTTGTTTCCTTTATCTATTTATTGTATTTTCATTTTCTACTCTGAGAAATCCACACCACGTAATTCCAAACAATGAGCTATATTTGGAACTCAAAAGAAGGAATTCTCGCTTTCATTGCCATGGTTCTTGTCCCTGTACAAGAAAAGAGGAGCATCTGAAGGGAAGAGGGGTGAGCAGATGAGCAATTTTATCAGAGTACGTGAGACTGGCAAGAGCAATGCTGGAATACCACAGACAAATCTGTTATCTAAGTTTTTAAAAAGATATTTGACAATTGAAAGAGAGGCAGAAAAATTGAAAGGGATGCAGAAAAGTTTTCCATTGGCCAGAGAAAATGTGTTACAGTGGGAGAATGTAAAAGCTCAGCTTGCTCAGAACACGGAAGATAAAGGACAAACATCAAGAAGTGACTTGATAAAGTATACAGAAATTATTTCCCTGGGATAAACAAGCAGCTAGCAAACCTCTGGACTGAATGGCCAAACATAAAGCTATGCAGTTTTAAAGGTATAAATAAACCTTATTTTCAGTTCTTCACAAATACACTAGGCAGGGACAGATTTAATAGGAAAATTGTTCCTCCCGTTCCCCAGAGCAGACCAGTTGTTTGGAGGCACGAACTACTTCATGTGACACGGTCCTAACTCCACAGCTGGGTCACATCTGCCCACAGCACTAAGGAAACTTCTTTCTGTGAAGTTGCTCTGAGTGTAAGTTACTTTTCCACATTTACTTTCACAACACCACTGCTGAGCCTTTCTGTACCACTCCAGAAATGCAGCCATCGTCAGACCCACGGATGTTCCTCAGAGCGCCGGTGGACTCAGAGGCTGGGTTTGTAACCATTTCAGCCCCAGGCTATCTAACTTTTTCAAAGAATATATCTGGGCTTTCACTTACTGCTCAAAAAACTATCAGCACCTGGCTTTCCTTGGTATTTCGCTCACAGATTTGGCATCAGAACTATCAGAACATGTTGCAATCACTCAGATGACTAATACATTAAGGTATTTTTGTGGCAGAGGGCTTTTGCCTTTTTTTCCCACATTTCCCCTTTTGTCTTTTGAATAGAGAAGGATTATCCCTTTCTTTCTCATTCCCTGTTAAGTCCCTAGAATGTATACTTTATCAAAACGCAATGTCCAAGGATGTTAAGAGCTATACAGGTCCTCCCTAAACTGGCCACTCTGTGTAATCTTCTTTCCTGGGAGATCACCGTCTGAGGATGAACCAGGAATTGGTTTATGGGAACCAGACTTGGTATATTTGTTGTCCTAAGAGCAGCACTGCTTGAGCTCCATAGCTGCAAAATGGGAAGCTGAGGCCAGAGAGCTCTCAAAAATCAGAGGCTGGCATCACCCAGGACCCTGACAGTTGCCCAGGCGTCTTTCAGGCTTGCTGTGCCCAGAACAGGTGGCTTCTGAGATACTCCCATCCCTAGAAAAATGTCCCTTTTGTCTCAGGAGCAACCATACACAGCTCTGTGAAAATAAAATCAGCTCCTAGAGTACATGAAATACACTTGCTTTTCACTCAAGTGAGAATCAAGTTTCAAAGATAAGCCTAGGAAACTGAAATTCAAAATCCAACTTAAGGTTTTACATTTCCAAATAGTCAAAATCCTCTCTTATCTCTTCTCCTTCAATTCAGCATTGACCTGTGGAGGCAGGGCATGCATAAGTAACAGCAAAGCCATTTTTATTTAAAAGCTTGCACAGCCCTTGCACAGAAACCAATGACCATTTCAGCTGTTTGAGGGCTAGTTCCCATCCGTAAGGTAGGTGAGCTCCAACACCTCTGAAGGCTGAGAGCTTACACTGACCGACGGCCAGGTACCCTCCTTGCAAGGAATCAGCTGCCTCTCTTGTTACGGAGCCTTGCAGGCTGCACAGCGAGGACTGTGGTTTATGGGGTTTACAAAAATGCAATTGAACCAACTGACATAAATCTTCCGTCGGTCTTGGGCTTGGTTATAGGATGCAAAATTCTTTGGATTTTGGATCAAGGTGCAAAATAGTTTGGATTTTTGAATTTTGGATGTGTCTTGGTGAACAGAAGACACATTCTGTTCTTACCTGGTCTTCTGTGGGTTTGGTGTGCTGCTTCTCCAGCAGCTCTCTCTGAAACACCCCACAGGAGTCATTGCTTTTGGCTGCTCATGGGCTAAGGTAGGCTTCGTCTTATGGAGGTGTGTAAGGTCACACTGATCCCTGTGTTTTCTGCGTAACGACATCTACAATAGCTGAAAAGGCTTTGGCATGTGCTACAGTTTCTGTTTCCTTTCCAAGGATTTGCTGCTCTGTGTGGACTTCATTGTTTGTGGGGAGAGGGTAATTTTTTATGATTTTTTTCATTCCCTTGCCCCTGCATACCATGGCCCCGATTCAGGTGAGTCAGCCTATAGATTTCTGCTGTGAGTAAAGAGCCATGTGAACACTGCAGGGCTTTACACTCCACTGACATACTTTGGGCACAATGCTGATCTCCTTTGGATATAAATCCAGAGTAAATCAGTTTAATATATTTTTTCCTTCTGTGCAAAGACAACAGAAATATTAAGCGGAATAATAAATACCACTAACTAATGGTACATAGCTAAAAAAACTCACTTTGTAACACAGTGACTGATGTCTTTATTAGTAATTTAATGTACAAATATTCTCCCATGACAGTGATCACCAACTTCAGGACCTTTTGATTACTATTATTTCATATCCTCTCTGTTTTAATTATAATGCATTTTGCACTTCTCTAGCAGTTTTCCTCTGAAATCTTAAATTACTTTGCAAGCATGAATTCATTAAATCTCCCAACGTCCCTCCAAGGAAGCTGTTTAATTAATGCACCCAAGTTATGGATGGGCAAATTCGGGCATACATATATTAGAAGTAATTTTCCCGAAGTCACAGAGTAAATCATCAAAAAGAACAGGAAGAGAATTCAACGGCCACGTGCTGCCAGATCGCATGGCTATGAATGTGGAGAAATAAATATCTGTGAAGATCACACAGAGCTTGCAGGTTCCCACCCATCCGAAACCAGCTCCCGAGACTTGGCAGAGGAGTTTCTTTCTCCACCTCCGACCAGCTCCTGCAACGGGCTGATCCACTCTGCCCCAGATCCCTTATACCTCCAGAAGGCTATTCCACCTAACAGCCCTGACGTGCGAAGGAGCCCAGGATGCAAAGGAGTTTGGCAGCAACAGATGAATTTTCACTGCCAAAGTTTCTGCCTCTCTGATGGAAATGCTGCTAGTACACAATCATCTGATATGGTGGCAGGTTTTGGGGATCTTCTCTTTTGCTCAGAGCTCTTTTCCTTGCAGGAATTGAAACCCACGAGCCAGGCAGCAGCGCAGGGAGGGAGCGGTTCCTCTGCAGCATCACAAGTGCTGCATGTGCAGGGACACGCTGCGGCTTTCAGCTGAGACAGTCTGCACCCACGGCGCTGGTGGAAATCAGTGGGTCCTAAAGGTGCTGAATATCTCTCCAGACTGGATCAGCACTGTCAGCTAACCGCTTTGGGAATAATTGCCTCCATAATTGCACAATAATAAGGCTCCAAGCACTTCCAGAGCTTCACTCAATCTCTTTCTTTCAACACAATTCTAAATTGAAATCATGTATTTACCCTGGTTCAGCTCTTCTTCCCTCCCCCCCCCCCCCCTTTTTTTTTTCTCCTTATTTTCCTCTTAAATGCTACAGAAATTGCTTTCCTGGGACATGAAAACTAATGTATGCAAATTGTTACACAGCATTATCACTGCCATGGTGCCACTATATTGCTGAGATAGTTAATTACCAGGATAATGCAGTTTGTCTGCTCTCTGTCCCCTTGTGCTGTTCCTAAAGGGAAACAAAGGAAACGACATCAGAGAGACAAAGAGCGAGAGAATTCAGTCCCCTTTTAATAACCACCATAAAGGAAACAAAGGATTAAAGGCCCTTCGCAGCCCACATGGCATCCAGCTTTGTATGGCACAGATGCTGAAGAGGGTCTTGGAACTGGGTCTGCACCTGGCCACGTTTTTCATCAAGAGATAAACCTTGAGATCCTTTCTTAATTTACACTGAACTGCTTTTATGCCAAAGGGAATTTCACAGGAGTGAGATCTAAGTGAAAACCGAGGCCAGTGGCAAAGCATCGCCCGGATTCACGTAACACCTCTGGTCCTGATTCTGCCACTTTCATGCCGCTATCACATTAGCAGGTGACTTAAAACTCTTGCTTTCCTTGTCTGTAAAAGGGGAGGTAACTTTTTCCCCCATAAAGTATTTTAGGATTTAGTGTAGGGCTGAAATTCTAATTTCCTGGCGTCTCCCAACAGGGCAATATGTTCTCAATGACTGAGGAGCCAGGTCCCCACAAGAGGCAGGTAATGTCATCACCCAGCTCTTCATGCTCGCTGCAATCAATTATGACTTTTCTGAAAGCCAATGACAGAGAGTGGTCCTGAATAAAAATTACATGATTTGGACTTAGGAAGCATACAGAGACTTAATTAAAAAAAAATAAAATCAAGAAGCCCTATGGATTGTAATGACTACATAATTTTTAGAGCTGTTCTCTGGGATCTAACAGCAATTTTTAAAGGATGGTTAAAATTCCCATATCGAATACACAATTGCTTATTGCATTTAAAGAGCAATTTCTTTATTTTAAAATTGTTTCTATCGATCTCATTCAATCTCTTGATGAGCACATTTGCGCTGTTTCTCACAGCTTCTACAAGATGCTCCCACAAAGGCGGGCTGCCCCTGTAGGTGACATCCATTAAAAGGGTCAGTTGTTCCGAAAGAAAGAGAAGGAGATAATGAGAAAACCCAGTGGGTAGGCTCCAACACCCCACCTCCAGTTATCTCCAGCCAATAACACGACGTGCTGGTGAGGTAATGCTTGCATCTGATCCTCTTCGGTGGCTTGCCATTCTTCTTAAACAAGAAAAAACCTGGAGGCTTCTCCCTCTTTGTTGTGCTGGTGCAAACGTGCATCTGAATTCAGATCTCCACGGTTCCAGGGGAAAGGGGGGCAGCAGGGAAGCATGCCAGTGCTCAGGCTTTTCTTCCCTTCCCTCTTTTGCAGCACATGAGCGAGTTTGAAGTGTTTTACTCATGCAAGTTGAAGGAAATCTTAGCAAGTGTTTTGGTTCCTGCTGCTGCCAAATCCCAGGATGGGCTGGTTCTGAACCTTTCTGGATAAATTTAGAAAACTGCCATTTTTGTATCCCTGGCAAACAGCTCTCTCTCCTTTCATCATCCTATTGCACCCAAGGAGAAGGAAAAAAAACAAAGACTTTGTGACTGTATGTAAAATATATCAGCAGGGGGAAAGACCACAGAAATGGCTTTGTTCTCCTCAGCTGGTGTATTTTCTGTGCATTTCAGCCATGCCTCTATATTTTCTTGGACAGGAAGAACAGCTTCTCCCACCAGGGCCAGTGTGGCCATGGAAGGCAGTCAGTCAGTGCACGGGGTGGGCTCCCGAAATCCCAAAACAACCGAGCATTGTCAGCTAAGCCTTGGAAGCAGATTGTGTGTTACAGGCGACACTTTGGGAGGGAGAGAATAATTAATTCTCTCTACAGGTTTGTAAGGTGGAAGAAAACACCTTGTTACCAGTGGAATACACTTGGTGAGAAGTCATGGCGAGGAAAAGAGGGGTTGTGCCCAGCAAGCCTGGTCCCTGCCACCCCCAAAGACCTCCCGACTGCACCCAGAGCAGCGTCTGCCATTCACTCTCCTGACAGCAAGACAGATTTAAAATGGATTAACTGCCCTCTGCGCTTGCACATCACCAGCCAGATAATTGTCCTCGGCTGGACGAACATTTTTAAGTGCTTATTTTTCTGCTAGAAAAAGTATTTCTCCCTTCAATCAAGCACAATTACCCCAACCATCTCTTTTAATTCTTGTCTTTCCATGAGATATATTCCCTAGGGGTTTTCTTGCCCGTAGCAGTGGATGTTTTATTAGGGGATTATACTGAGCTGCTGGGGCTGGTGGTCATCTTTCACCTGCAGCAAGGTGACAAAATTGTATGGACATGGATACTGGGATGGCTTCTGGGCATGGGGGGGTGTGGGGTGAGGGGGTGGATGGGGCAGAAATAAAGACCCAGAAATACACATGTGAATAGCAGTTGTGCCTCTTGAACTAGAGCCAAAACTCCATAGATGCCCAGCTGGGCAAGTCCATATGGAGCCTCTGGGGCTGGGAGCCATGGAGATATTACTTCTTTTTGAGATGTCTTTGAATTTAATTGCTAGAGTAGCCCCTTTTCTTTATCTCAATGCGAGTTAGAGTAGGAGACCACAGATACACAGCTTGGCTGTTATTCTAGTATAAATTCACCCCATCAAGGGCTGTGGAAAATCAAAATCCACTGACACTTTATACAGCTCTCAACTCCAATCAGGAAGAAAAAAGAGAAAAAGGAGCATGTTCCCTATTTGCAGCACATCTTCTTCAGTGCACCCAGATACACAGATGAAAGTCCAGTGAGAAGAATGGAGTGAATGTGAACTTAAACAAACCCCACCTGAAGTGTGGAGCCCCATAGTCCTTCTCCTTAAGGCAGGAGATACAGTGGCTTTGTACAACACACTAAGAGAAGATTCAAATGCAAGAGGTAGAAAGGCTTTTATAGAGAAAACAATGAAAAAAACCCCACTTCTGTTCAATTACCTTTGAAAAATGACCTTGAACTTTCCTTGGTTTTTTATTACAGCAGGCATTTTAATGTCTGTCTTCTTTCTGTTCTGCAGTCAGCTTGGTAAAATACGTCTGTCATTGTACAGGGGTTTCTCCTTCGCCCCTTCCCTTTCTCCCCACCCATTACAAAAGGCATTTGGGACCGTTAGCAATGATAACTTGCCCTAACTCCTCTTCACTAAGCAACACAGCATGGATGTGCAGAGCCACGATGAGGATGCTCTCCAAAGTGTTCGCTGATATCTAAATAGCATCGTTGCACAGTGGTGAAAATACTTGTCCATCTCCTCCCTGGGGCCCTGTTATACAGCAGGATCCTGCCTTTGCGTCGATGCTACCTCTTCAGGGGCAACCACATCCTCTAGCCTGTCTGAGTTACAAGGGGCTATAAAAAGCCACCACACCTAGCCTCTAAAATTCAGAATGGGATTGTGATTTTGGTATAACACAGTGGTCACAGGTTTTTGAATCAGCAGATCCGGACCAGCTCACGATAGGGAAGAACCCAGACACAATTCCCTGATCAGCTCAGAAACTGATCATCACCCAACCTGCACGGACGCACAGGTACCTCACTTGATTTGAGGCCATGTTTAAATTACACTTTGTACATTCAAGAGTGATTCCTTCTCCAGGGGAATACTGCGAGCAAGAGCTGAGGGACACAGAGTTTGATTCCTGGAACATTTACAGCTATTTAAAGCTTTTATGATGAAGAGTTGCAAAAACTGTCATTACTATGGGAGGAGGAGAGGAAACAAAGCCTCCTGCAGGAACCAGAGCTGGTAGACTGTCAGTCATGACCAAGAGGGGAACATCTAGAGGAAGAAGAGAAATACTTTTTTGGCAAAGCAGTGAGATAAGAACTAAGCCACCCAGGCTGAGGGTGTCAGAATTTATACAATCAGGAGGAAAATAATGATCAGGGGAAGGAGGATGATGTGAAGCCATCTAGTTGGCATGGCCAAGAAAAGATGTATGGAGTGAGTAGAGGACTCTGCAAAAGAGGGTGAGAGAGCAAACGAATAGTGAAGGGAAGAAGTGAAGTCAGTTTGTTTAGCAAGGGGCAAAGCATGCGCCTGATGATTTGGAGTACCTCACTTTGTGGATGACCCACTTGAGACCTCTTAGTGGAACCTGCTTCCCAGAAATGTGTGAGCTCTCAGCTCGTGATGGTCAGGGGCCCTTGAGAAAGGCAAACAACAGCACTAGTGGTTTTGGCCTTTCCACAGAAAAGAAGCTGAAGTACATCACTACTGCCTGGACTGCCTCCTCACAGAAGGGTTGGCCATGACTGCCTCAATGCAGCAATACAGAACTCGGGATAGGCAGCACAGCTTCCAGAAATGGGATTCCCAAAGGGTTAAAGAGCTGGGTGCAGGTTAAAGATGGCATGGGAAGGAACCGTGGATATTTATTATCAGGGGAATGGCATAAGGCCATTGACAGGGAGACTAAAATATCACAGTGAGAAGGAGGAATAAGTCCACATCCTAGATATCAGCTGCTCAGTGTGTAAGGAGGATGTAGCTGCAGTGCCTCCCTCACCTCTTTATCCTGTGGGAAATATCTTCCCCGCCTGACACAGCCACACATGTCTGTTACACGAGGAGGGAACAGCCATACCTTGTCTCAGCTCTGTCATATCTTCATTCAACACTAGCTCTACAAGAGGTCTTCTAGTGTTTCATAAACTTGATATGACCCCCAAGAAAATCTAAGCATTTCAGCTGTACGTTTACACCATAATACCCTCCTGTCCTTATTTCATATAATTTCTTTTGCCACGGATGACAATATTTTGTCTTTCTTTCTCCATACTCTTTCAGCCCTAAGTGCTGATTTAAATGCACCTCTTCAGAATCTGTTCATTAGATGCTAAACTGTGCGTGTGCTTTTCCCTCAGCAAAACAGTCTGCCTCCTGAGATCCTGTGCCCTGCAGAGGTGACTGTTGTGTCCTTGAAAGACGAGGAGATAACACTAAGAGGAAAGCTAACAAGCAACAAGGAGAAACTCAGTGACCACAGAAACTGGACGTCTGTAATGAGATACAAACTGCAAATGAGACAGCACTGACGATCTGTTCTTCTACACAGAGACGTCATTCACCTTGCCTAATGAGCAGCGTGCCACAAAATGAGCAAAAACTGGGATTCGGCTCCACTAATAGGTAACCTTCACCTGGTGAAGACTGAACACGCTTATCAAGCACAGCAGAAGAAGCCCATGATTATTACATGAGGGGGGGAAATAAGCTAAATTGCATTTATTTAAAAGGACACAGACAAGACGTCTTTTGAATCCTTAAAATAATCACCTCTGTTCACTGCTTTTATGAGTCACCTCATGGAAGACTGAAATTGAAACACGGTTCCCTAAAAACTTCTCTGCTCGCTGTTCAACAAGCCTCACGTTGCTTGTTGGGCTGTGCCAGCAGTGATCGCTTTGAGATCAGAGGAATGCATTTGTGCTTCGTGCCAGCAGCGAGTGGTTTTTTAGCGGGACACAATTCAGTGGCACAACTCAATGGCCCCACAAACATCTCAGAGACAAAAGGATCGGTCAGTGACACACAAAACAAGAACATCCAGCACCAGAAATATTCATTCTGAAAAGTGACGTGAGAGTTTTAGAAGAAATGTGAGCTTCAGTGCACTAGTGAGCTATTAAATACAGCGGGTTGGAAGAAGCACTAGCAGCAGTTATCTCTTAACTACCTAATGGGGGATGGACACGTTTTTTACACCTTTCTTTGAAGTGGTTTGTTTTGGTCACTCCTGGATACACTGTACTGGACAACAGAAGCCACCGAGCTGGCTAAATACGACAACTATATTTATCTTCCTACCTTTATAGTACCGGGCTGTGGATCTACAGTACCTTTCACACCAAACTCCTGGAAAGCATTACAAGTCTAAGCAGAAGCCCTTTGAAAGCTGCCATGTGTCTCACTCCAGTGCACGTCAGTGGGAGCGAGGTGCACACTTTTGGCCTGCACTGGAGTGGCTTTGTGCCACTTGGTCCTGCTAAAAAACCAGCAGGAATTCAGGATGTGCAGCAGCATACCGACAGAAGATTGAACACCCATTAATGTTAATGAAAAAGCTTTTATTAGCTTCAGTAGTATGGACAGAGTCCTCATTGATTCAATTTTGCCAGACCAAATCCAAAAAATAATGCCATCCAAGCACAGCCTGGATGCAGCATGTAAGGCAAGGCATTGCGCTGGGGGTGGAGGGGCACACAAAGGAGAACAGCACATCAGATTGAATCCACAGGGAGAGGTAAGAAACAAAATGCAATCCTCAAGCTGCAAATTGGCCAGAAAGATTGTAATATACATCCTGCAGGGGAAAATAATGCTCATCTGAGATTTGGATTAATTAGCAGTAAAAGGCATGAGTAATATAGTCTTATTTATCACAACTGTTTCGCTCGTTCCTGTTCCCAAGGAAGGAAGTAAAAACAGCAACTGGTAGGGTTTAGCATTTTTGAGGCACTGCTCATTTCAAATTGCAAAACGGTCATTTAAGGATTTTGGTACGAAAGTTAGTTTATACATGGGTCACTGAACCACTGAAATGCAGCCTCTGCAAGAATAACACCGTTCGCAGTAGCAGTGGGAAAAAGGTGGTTTCGGTGAAAAACTGATGAAACAAATAGCTGAAACAAATTCACTGTTCCAGCGAACAATGTCAGGAAAGGCTCAGTGACCGCACAGGGCTGGGACACCCCCGATGTCTCAGCCAGCATCCAGCAGACACCTGCACAGCACAGCACCTGGCACGCTCCTCAGCCTCCCTGGGAAGAAGGGAGGCTCAGCCACAAAAAATGAAAGGTATTTTGTTCTGAAAATAGTTCCCACTTGCTGATAGCTCTCCCTGAGCACTTGAAATGAAGGGGAAACAGGCTTAGAAGGTACCCAGATACGGGCGGGGGGCTGTCAAGCTGACATTAGGAGCCCTCAAGGGATCCCAATGTGCAGTCAAGCCCTGCTGTGCCACCTCTGTGCACAATGCAAAGGCAGTGATGATCTACTTCTTAACAATTACCACATTACACTTATCAGAAATTATTTTTATCTTTGACAAAAAAAGCAGCCAGCTCCCCACTCCTCAGCATTGCCTGCGGGACACTCGGCTCCAGCCGTGAAACGACTGAGTCACCTCTGGACCGGTGATTCTACGAATGGAGAATGGTGCATGGCTGAGGAGGGCACCTATTTTCTGGCTTGTCTCAGGGCTAGGCAGCATTTCTACAGCTTTTCTGCTCCCTTGGGGTGTATTTTGGGAAGAAAGAAGAAGCAGGGCTACGTGGAGATCGTGTAGTGTGAGTAAAGAGGTTTGACTTTTCCAGGATGTCTTTGAAGGACAAAGCAGAGAGCAGGAAGAATGGCTTCAAAGTGGAGAGTGAATTCATAACATCATTTAAATGAAACAGGTTTCTCCTCATTTATGCTGTCAGGATATTAATGGCTTTTAAAACAGGTTAATCCAAGAAGTAACCAAGTGAAAAGAGAGGACTATCAGTGCTGATACTCTTTTCAACCTCTTATTTCTGCCTCTCTGACTACGAGCCGTTTCCTGCCAGCTAGAGGAGATGTGTCAGCTGGTGCTGGACCATGACTCATGGGGACTCAGCCAGCAATGGGCTGGGCAAGACCGTGGTGGCCTCAAAAGCCCAGTTAAAATTCCTCCATCACAGGAAAGGAAAAGAACTGGAGCACATCCCTGACCAAGACATCGCTCCACCCTTCCCCTGCCTGGAGTACCACAGGACACAACCCCAGGACACGCAGAAACCCTGAGAATCCCATGGCAGAAGACCCTCCTTGGGACTGTTCACTGTAGGGGGTGGGGCTAGATGGATGACTAGGATGACTAGTTGGCATCAGACAAGAGGGATGTCCAAGCCCCTTTTTTTTCTGCCAGAATCCCTCAACTCAGATGATAAAAAAAATATATATTTTTTTGCATTTAAAAAAAACAAACAGTGCACAACTAAAGTAGTATTTGCACACATGTAAAAGTGTCAGCTAGCTATTTTTCCTTAATTTTCTTCCACTTTCTGAAATTAAACTTCTGGAAAATATTGGCAAGTTTTACATGAAATTTGAGTGAAAAGAAAAAACCCAACACACCCAACAGTGAATTTGATAACAGGATGATTACTGTGTGACTCACCCCTATAACAACTGAGCGTTTATAAAGTATGCGCTTGGGCTCTGGGCTGCCCACCTACACTCAATTTCCTCTGACTGTGGAATGTCCTTTGGCAGCCTTGCAGCTAACCGATACCCAAGAGCGTCAGGAAAACACTACAGCCTGTACAGTATTATTGGTCTAAACGCTGTGGGCTTGTATTTCAGCCATCCAGTGCAAGGTTACTTGTAGAACACAACCACACCTTGTGAGAGGCAAGAATTCGTAGGGCCATAGCTGGAAATTGTGTGCTCAGATAGCGCAGAGATTAATCCTTTGAAACAGCTACCTAGATATTACACCAAAAGGCATCTGCAATTTTTTCCCCTTCTGCCAGAACCGTTTGGTTCACAAGCCAAGCAGCGTGCTACTGGCTAACACACGCTGCACGCAGTGATGTTTGAGTGTTGATGGAAATATTTCTCCTTACCTCTTCTACCCATCCGCATCACTGGAGTGCCGTGCCTAACGCACATTTGTCAGTCCTACACCGTGCTCCCCAGGAGCCACTCCTGGAGAAATCCCTTGTTTGACATTCAGTGTGCTTCTGTTGCATGCTGAGTTTCCTGTGAGAGTGAGCAGAGGCTGCTGTCATTGTCCTTCACTTCTGGCATCCTTCTTCAGCTGGCGGTGTACCTGGAGAAGAGACGTGTTCAGCCTGCTTGTGGCCCTCCTGAGGTCAGAGGTGGCCTTCAGAGTTATTCCGGATAATGTGTGCAATTCTTAGTTCTCTTTGGTGTTCGGTGAGGCTTTCTCATAGCCTTTAAGCAACTCAGTCCTTCTCCTGCATGCGACTTTCCCTGGAGTCTCTTCTAAGGGAACTGAGCATCTCCACTCCAGAGACAAAGGCTTCTCTCCTCCTTGTCCTGCCAGCCTGGTGCTGTCCTTAGCCTGTCCCAGTCACAGCACCAGCATTAATCCTAAAAGCTTCTGGTTGCTCTTTCACCAGTAAGCGGTATTCTTCTTGAGTGGCTACACAGCTAAGCCCTTCACCAAAAACAGTTCCATGCCCGTTACCCATCAGTCCTAAGAAGTCACAGCAGGTTTCCCCACTCACAACTCCAGTCTCCTGTGTTTTGGCAGAACTGTGGACCCGTCCAAAGAGAAAGAGTCTTTTTACTTCAGTGCCTGCTGGACTGGCTTGAACTCAGCAGCGTCCAGGAAAATCCCAAATAACAGCATCTCAGAAAGGCCACACACAAACATCAGCATGAAAAATTCCAAACTAGGGACACTGCAAAGCCAGAACATTCCATTTGTAGGAGAGGACCGCAGCTCAGTGCTTCAGCACCGAGGAGCCTGGAGCAGCAGGCAGTGACACCCACCTGGCACACGCAGAGGCTTATTTAACGAAAAACAAAGGCTCACGTCTAACTTTGGACACACGAAAGTGCTGACTGATTCTACATTTAGATAGACATTGGGCCTCTCACTTGTTTCTTAGCCATTAAAAATAACAACTCAGTTATCTGCTTTGTTTTTAATAGAATTAATAGGTTTCCAATACTGGGTTTTGTTTTGTTGTTTTTGGTTTTTGTTTTTTTTCCTGCAGGATACTCAGAATCATAAAGGCCTGGCTGGAAAACCAAGAACAGGCAGTGTGACGGGAACGAACAGGCTTGACCTGGCTGCTAACCTATTCTGCGAGCATCTCCTCTTTGCTCCCCCCCGCCTCCTCTGCAGATGGCATTTCTCTGCGTTTGTAGAGCAGGTGGGGTTTTTTGCTGAAAGATTGTGATCTCTAAGCCAAAGATTAGCTTCAACCCTGCCCCAAACCATGCAAAAAACCCCTAACAGAGCCCTCTGCCAAATCTGCAGGTGCCAAAAAGGAACCGGTACCATCAGGGGCTGGGGTTAGGGCATGCCTCTGCTCCCAGCACTGTAACTGGCTCCAAAGCAGCCGTTCCTCAGCAGGACAGAGGTGTCACAGCCACATCCTCTGCACAAACTTCTTTGCTGAAGTAAACTCAGAGCTACTCTGGGTAAATAAACACCAGGCTGCTAGTCCACATGTTCCCCTTCAACACGTGAGGTTGCAGCTACAACACATGAGGTGCTTTCTGAGCAAGGGGAAACTGATGTTTTTTCCCAGGCAGCATTCATTAAAAGCAACAGGTAAAGGGCTAGACCTATGTCAGCAACCCAAACAATTAGATGGGCCTGATCCAAAATCCCCTGAAAGCAGTGGAAAGGCTCCCACTGACTTCAAAAAGCCCTGCCTGAGTAAGCAAAGCGAAATGTTACAGGGAATGTTCTACAACTTAGTTTATTTCCTTTATGGAACTGAGTTCCACCTTTTCTGCACAAGCCAGCAAACCTCCCCACGCACCCTCCTTTTTTTCCCTTTATCTCTTCCCTCCCTGCTTTGAAAAAAAGGCTGATACCAGCCAGCCACGCAGCGAAGAAGGGGTGCTCCTGGCACCCCACACTCACCACTCCACCTGCTCCACCAGCCTCATCCTGGGCAGAGGGCTCACCTGCCCCTCAGCATCTGTGCACATTTTGCATTTCTTTGGTTTTGCATGAAAATCAGACCTTCTGTTTAGGTTTTTTTAACAATGCTTTGTATTTTGGGACTACAAAAACCATCCATCAGGGCACTCCATACAATGTTGCTTTCTTAATGAAACGAAAAATTCCAGAGCTCACGTTTTTCAGCTTAATTTCTTCCCCTCTCCAGCACCCAAATGACTTAGCACTTGACAAATCCAGGGTCGGGCTTAACATCGTACTTATGACATGGGGCTGGAGCTACAGTGCTCAGCAGCAAAGACTGCTGCAAAGTTATGTGAGGAGCTGGACAGATCGGCTTCTCCCATCCCAACCTCTGTCTGGGCAGTGAGCTCAGAGACCATCTGCAGGCTGCCCATTATCTCCTTTGTTTCAGTCAATGCTAAACACAACGCTGGTGCTTTAAAACACAGAAAGCAACAGTAACAGACTATCATATCAGTGTTCTGCTTCACTGGAGCTAACCAGACCTGTTCCAGAACAAGAATATAATTTTTCATGGAGATTACATTACCCAAGGGCATTAAGTGCTGGGGAAAAAAAAGAAAAACCACACCAACCAACCAACCACCAAACCACAAATCAATCCTGGAATCATCTACAAAAACCTCACTCTCTCTTATAATCTAGGGGTTGCTTTCCCAACTCACATTAAAAAAAAAAATTAAAAAATCTTGATCTCTTTCAAACAGAGAACAGCACCAAATGATTATCATGCATGTGTGGACACATGCTGCACTTGTCCAAGGACCACAGGACAGCAATGGGACGTATGCTGGGCAAACCGTGACAAATGCTTCAGCGTGAAGGGCAGCCCATCTGACTGGCAGCAATGTGAGAAGCCAAGCAATTCCGGTCCTCAGAAGCCTTTTGCCTCCTGGAAGTCTGCAAATAAAAGGGCAATTATCATCTTTGGCCTGAAGATTGTGGTGTTGTGATAAACAGAAATCAAATTAATCAGGAGCATGATGTCTCATCTGTGCAAACTCGTGGCTGAGCAGCTATAAATTATATCACCATATTCAATTACTGGAAACAACATTTCCTGCGTAAAACAGTCTCTGCAGTCTGCCGGGAGATCTCCCAATTTCAGACATGCATTTGTTAATCACTGCTTTAATTTTTCCACTTGAAAGGGAAGAACAGAATCTCTGCAGAGCAGGAAGTTCAAAAAGTCTTTCGATCCGGAGTGTTAAACCATTTGACCATCTTTGTTACCTGTAAGCTCATAACAAATACACAGAGTAAACAGGCGTCTTAAAGACACCGTGACTGATGTGCGCAACGAACAGGGACATTTTCAGTTTTCAGACATTTCATGACAATGCTGATTAAGTCAAAGCCAAAATGTTTCACCAAAATATACCGATTGTGATGAAGTTTTTCACAGAAGGTCTCAAAGCTCTAAGGTGGACTTCAGCCACTTTTCAGACCAGAACTGAAAATTTTATCTTTTCCATTGAAAAGCTTCGAAGTTATTCCAAAGCAGAGGGGAAACAAAATTTTTAACACTTCAAAGGTTGTTCCAAAAAATCTGAGGTCTGTCTTTGGAGACTGTCCCCTAGTACACCTTCAGTGTATATTATCACCAGAAATTAATTCAGGATTGTATATACTATCAAACACACACGAGTGTGAGAAAAGGCAGGCCTAATGAAAGGACTCAAACGGACTGACTGGATTGCAAATTCATGCCTCAACACAACGAATGATCCAAAAGGTACTGGCAGAATCAGGAAAATCAGATTTCACAGTGACACTTTTTACAAGACCAGAGGGGACACAATGGCAAATGCTGTCCCTTGGCAGGGTGCCATCCAAACCAACCTCATGCACAAAAGCCTCCTGGTGTGTCCTCTTGGAGAGGGGACGATGTTCTCCAAGGCACCAAGGCAGCAGAAACGAGAGGTGCATTTCCACAGACATGTCAGCACGAAGGGGGTTGAGAGCACCAATGAAACAGGGTACACTGAAGCCTGGTTTTATCTTGCCCTCCTCAGTACCTGAAAGTACACCCTGTTGAGTTTCTCTGCCATCACTCCAGCGAGTTTGGCATTCCTACACGCTGAGGAATCTTTCCCTTGAGCCTTGCTGTACTGCACTGCATGAGCCCTTGCTCCAGCTCCACTTCTCCCATCTCAGACTAGCGGAGTTCTCTCTTTCATATCCCAAAGCTTGACTGGTATTCACAGCACAAAGGCAAGTGAGACAACAAAGGTGATGGACAAAAGGTCTTGGTAAAGACTTTGTGAACTGGAAGGTCCTAGTCCTCTTTCCTCTCTCATATGGTTTGCTCTGTCTGTAACCCCAGTGATTTATATCGAGTTACTCTGGCATTTCTAGTTTAAATCCAGGAGAAAAACTGATTGACCTGGTCTACTTTGGATTAATCTTCTTCATACTTCCCAATGTTTTATTTCCAGTATTTCCAAGAAGGAAATGTAGCATGGATAATACACTGGCTGCTACTGCATTGCCAAAAGCCACTTTGAACCAAGAGTAGGGGTAGAGGTGGTTAAAGCCTGAGAGCTGCTACTCATGTGTGTTTTCACTATTGCTGGCTCTAGAACAGAGGTTACAGATTTTACTTTAGATCACCAAATACTGGGGAAAAAAACAAGACTGCCACCAGGGCCCATGAATGGTCATTGATATCTTTTGAAGAAAGGAAAAGGCAGAGGTGTACAGTGAATTAGTAGGCGCAGCGAGCTCCAGTGGTTAGACTCCTAATATTTTTATTGAAGAAGAGCTGTCAAAATACACAGCCTGCAGAGAGAGTTGGAGTTGGCTAATCCATGCTTAGTGAGGCACCCAGATGTCTGGCTATTTGAAGTTTGAAAGTATTGAGTTGATCTTAAAGGCCTGTACCAGAGTCACTGCTGTTCTGCTAATCTTAAGATTTTCTGCAGGAATGACTAGGAACGACCAAGCTATTAGGCAGTGAATTATGTAAAAAACCAACAGCTTGCTCTCAACCATGTCCAAGAAACAACAAACTCAGGAGAAGGAGTCTGCTTGTTCCTCAGTCAGCTCTGAACCCCAGCACTCTTCCAAATGGCATGGATGGCCCATGGTCCAGCAGGACTTTCCCAGCAGCAGGGACTCACTGGGTCAGTCAACAGCCTTCACTTTCCTCCCTCTCAAGGTTTTGGGTAAGGAAACATCAGGAAGGACATGTTTTGCTGGAGCCCCATCTCTTCATTTTCCAGGGCTGTGGATCCAGCACCTTTCATGAGCCGTGCCATGGCTGACACGCTCAACCATCATGAAGTAGTGGAGATAAACGGGATAGCTGCGTAAATAGCATCCCTTTAGAAAACAAAGCAAAATTCCAAATACTGTCAGGGAATGATTGCAACAGCAGTGAAGCTATCACTAGGCATTTATTGGTGTAACTCATTGCCAGATGCTAACAGCAGCAGCCAGGGCTGGATCCAAATCACCTGGGCTTTTTCTCCACAGTAACCAGTGATACTGGAGCAAATGGCCATGCAGACTTCACAGGCTATACTTTTCCTGGTGCAAGTAGTTAGAAGTCTCAATCTCGTATCTGATTGTTCAGATCCCTAGTCCTTCCTCCAGATATCTTACCAGCTGCTGTTAGCAGAGTGCTACCAGCTTCATTGAGTCTGCTTGGGGACCGCTAGTGTTCACAGATAGCAAGACGCCATTTGAACACTGTTCACGTAACCCTATCCATTCTGCAGTGATCACATTAAACCATCTTGCCCCTCACATGTAAATGGGGGGCTGGAAGGCCACTGACCTGGAATTGCCTTAATGCCTTTTTGTCATGGGAACGTCTTTGAGACATGCGGAAAGAAGGAAGGGTGGTGCTTTCCCCAGAATTACAAGAGGGTGAAGGTAGTCCTTGGGGAAGTGAGGGACAGATCGTTAACTGGAGTGAAATATCTCATCCAACACAAATTTGGGAAATAAGGCTCTACCTGTACCAAAACCCAATAAATAGTGTTTCCCATTCCATCACTGTTTTTCTCAGTATTCTGAGATTTATCAGCAGATCATCAGACAAAGACACAAGCACACTGAGGGATTTTTTTATGGATAATGAGTACCTCAGTCTCCCTGGTGTCCTTCTCTTCCCACCGCAGACTGTCCCCCACCAACCGGACCTCCAGAGAACCAGCCTCTCACAATGCAGCATCTGAGTGCTGGCACTCTCCTGTCCCACCAGTCCTGTGCACTGCTTGGAAGTAGCGAGAACAATTGGTAACATTCTGTTTACTCTCAGGTGAGACACCACAGGACACCAGGAATGAGGAGGTAATCAGGAAGCAGGATGGTTATGCACATTGCATCTTCCTAGCTGCATCCTTCAGCTGTGCAGTGACATCTCACAGAAGCAGATGCAAAGAGGAGACTTTTTGCTTCTTCAAAAAAACCACCTACGGAGCCTACTTTCTGCTGAAGCTACAAAAGATTTGCTGGAATAATGTGAGATTGCAACATGATCTTTTTCCAGGCATGACTGAAGGTCAGGATGACACTTCCCGGGGCTCCAGCTGACTGCAGCGTGCCATCACTGATCGTTACACAAATACTCTCTACTATGCATAAGTGCTTGATGGGCTTTTACGTACGGTGCTCTAACATGCAAAAAGAGACTGCTGGAATTAGCCTGACTTGTCAATGACTGCATGTGAGAAGTCTGGTGCTCACTCTGATGTTCATAGACAGGATTTCCATATTGAATCCCACACAGCCTTATAATTGGGGGATGAAAAGACAGAGGCTATAGTAGCCCTGTAAACTTTAGTCCTTAATAACCTCAGTAGCAGATTTATTTATGAAACAAATACTTGCTACAGCTTTATGTCAAAGAAACACTCCAAAAAAAAAGTTTTGGGAAACTTTTTCTGGCTGCTTTAGGAAACAGCTTCAGGCACAAGACAAGCTGGGTACCTCCATTTTCAGCTGATCTCTTGCGACAAAAATCAAAGGCTTTAAAAATATGTTACTGCAATCTGCTAGGTGATAGCCACAGCATGGAACATCCCTGGAGCTGTGTGGATGTTGTGGGTTGGCCCCTGCAGGCAGCCAAGTGCCACACAGCTGCTTGCTCACTCCTTTGCCCAGCCCTGGGATGGGAAAAAGAAGGGCAAAAGTTAGAAAATGCAGGGACTGAGATAAGCACAGTTTAATAAGTAAAAAAAAAAAAAAAGAAAACAAAGAAAAACAAAACCAAGAAAAAACAAGTGAAGCAAAAAAACCTCCACAATCGCTCACCACCAGCCAATTGATGCCCAGCCAGTGCCTGATCAACAGCAGCCCTGGCAAACTTGCCCTCCCGCAGCTTTTCCTGATGAGCATGGCATCATTTGGTATGGAATATCCCTTTGGTCATTTGGCATCAGCTGTCCCAGCTGTGTCCCCTCCCAGCTCCTTGCGCACCCAACAGACCACTCACTGGCAGGGCAGCAGGAGAAGCAGAAAAGGCCTTGACTGTGTGTCAGCACTGTTCAGCAATAACAAAAACATCCCTGTGTTATCAACACTGTTTTCATCACAAATCCAAAACACAGCATCCTACAAGCTACGATGAAGAAAATTAACTCTATCTCAGCTAAAACCAGTGCAATGGCTGTGATGGGCTAATACAGGGTTAGCAGCATCTTTTACACCCAACTACAAACTAACCTTCCCTCACTTCAGAAAGTGCTGGGCTAGGAGCAGAGGAAATGAATTGACTTTCTGGCTCTTTATCCCTTTTGCTTCTGATATTTGTATTTAGAGCTGCCTGTGATACGCTTGAATGGCTGCTGACAGGTATGAGAGAGTGTCTCTGATTACAGGAATGTTATCGGTCAAGGCACCGCCATCAAACGCGGCACAGTGAGTGCCTACATCTGGTTGCCCTTCTAAGACTATCTCTTACTTCTCTTTCTCTCCCTCTTTCAGTTATTTACCTTTCAGGCTGACTTCAGCACCACTGTTCCTCCCTTCTCCTCCTTGAAAGGATATTTGGGAACGTATGGCTGATCGCTATCAGCTGTAATTCCTCAAAAATGTCAATGTGTTTCAGAGAAGAGGAAATACGGTAGCTGTGACTCATCCATACTTCAGGCACATTCAAGGGAAAAATGAAAAGACAAGTCCTTAAAAAAAAAAAAAAAAAAAAAAAAAAAAAAAAAAAAGGCAGGAGGCCGGAATAACGAAGTTAAACAGGAAGAGATATTGAATACAGTCAACAGGCTTCAGAAGCAGCAAATGTGTGATCCACAAGAGAGTAACAATAGGCTGAGAAATTAACTATCCCAGATGTACTGTACATCCTGCACACAAGCGGAATAGCAGACCTGAGCTCACACAAACGTCCAGCCTATTTTGGTTTGCAGGAGGACAGGCCAGCTCCTGACACGCACACAGCGAGCAGCACCTGGTCCCCGCACAACTCCATTGACGGCCATGAGGCAGGGTATTAGCACCTGGCTCTCTACCAGAAATCCCCTCTCCTGGAAACAATTGTGCTGCACTGTGGTATTTCCCTTCTGTGTCACTGGTGTCCCTTGTGTTGAGTCACCCAGGTCAGACCTGATGGCTTTTAAAGGGCCATGAGTCGTATGTGTGCAAAATCAGTGGGAAAAACCCTTGTCATCCTTCTGCTGCTGCTCAGGAGCAAGACTTTCAGTTCTGTGAAACGATGCCGCTGTGTCACTGCTCACCTTGCAGTGACAGCTCGTACACGTCGCTCCCTTTTCCAGGCCGTCCCGAGTACAGCGGTTCATGCAGCACACTCACCCTGAGCTTCCGGGCAGCTGCTGGTGGCATCGCGGTGGTCACTCTGCTGCCTTATGCAGCATCCCTGGAGGCCTTCAAGAAATGTGTAGATGTGGTGCTTTGGGACATGGGTTAGGGGGTTGGGTGGTGTTGGGTTGACGGTTGGACTTGGTGATCCCTGAGGTCTTGTCCAACCTTAATGATTCTGTTCTATTCTATTCTATTTAGTGCTGCTTTTCATGAACGACATCAATTATTAAATCAGGGTTTGGGTGCATGATTCTACCAGCTGTGGTATGTCTTGGGCCTTGGGTGATACAGAGGAACTTGTACCAGGCTCTGCTGGCATGAACAAGCGTTAAGGCAGTCTCATCTCAAATCAATACCATACTTCATGTTTCAAGCCCCAACGCATACATCTGCAATCCACATTTTAACATCTCTGTAATGACCTAACGGTACAGCAGTTGCTGGTGGGCTGGAAGTGCTTCCATGGCAGATTGGCTTTGCAACAAAAAAAGCATAACAGGTGGTTGCCCAGGGCAGCAAAACACGAGGAGCTGCACAATGTCAGTGCAGCGTGCGAACGGCCACAGGTCCGGAAGGGCTGGATGGTCTCCAGCCATGCTGCTGACCACAGCGTTAGATGCTCCACTTGTACACGCCTCTCCTCAGTCCAAAAGGTGCAGCGTCAATGATGAGCAAAGATATGGTCCATAAATACACAGAAGGACCCATATCATTGAGCACTGACAGGCTAAAGGGGAAGCTATTGCTCTAGTGCATTCATCAGTAATAATATTTTTTCCCAGGCAACCTAAAGGGGATTATCCCTAGGGTATCCTGCTACTGCCCCTTTCATTGAATGCCTAAGTAAAATCTTGCTGTATTAGTCAAATAAAACTGATTTCTTGCAGAGAAAAATTGAAGCCACAAAGTTCACATCTGCACTTAGATGCAAATTTTCACCAAGTTTCACTCTAATGTTCATTGTGCTCATTTAAGGCAGAGGCCAGTCTGAGCATCCCATTCAAGTCTTCCCAAATTAGTTCCCAGGCCTGTCTTTTCAGTCTAAACCCATCTCCAGGTTCTGTATGACCCTTTTAATTCTTTTTTTATTTTTCACAAGGAAAAGTGCAAATGTAATCTCCCACTACAACAAATTATATAACCAAGTTTCCTAAGTTTGAGGAATCCAGAGAAGGGCTGACACACCGACAACGTGAGGGAGGAGGCTTCCCCTAGGAAACCCCCTGTCCAGTCATGGTGTCGTTCATACCACTACTGAGAACCCACCAAGCAGCACTCTTCCCACTGAGTCACTGCTTTGATCTGGCCTGGGGGATTAGTGTGCCTTAGACCCACCCCCCCTAAACTTCAGGAACATTAACAAGCCCGGTTCCAGATAAGCATCTAGCTTACCTGAAGCTTAGTATAGACCTTCCCCTGCTTTTCCAACAAGACACGGAATCCTTTGTTCCGCTTTGTTCCTCACAGCTCTGTTGGCTGTGCTGAATATATGGAAAAACCTGTTATTTTGGTTCACTGGAAACATTCCCGCTGCTCTCGGAAGGTACTGGGTGGCAGCCTTTCTACTGGGTGTAAATGAGCACAGCCCTACTCCTCACGTTCCTTTTCATGAAAGGCAAATCAGGCCCTTTACGTAGCTGGAAAAAAGCTCTAAGGATCTCTGCCCTTCATTCCCTGCCAGCACCTTGGAGCAGTCAGCAAAACAAGTGCCTCTACTGAGTCCAGACACCAACGCACACTAGGGAAACTCTGTACCCAGTGTAATGCATATTGTATACACATATATTACACTTATGGATACACATACACATATTAGAGAGAGAAGAGACCTCATCACTCTCTACAGCTGCCTGAAAGGAGGGTGCAGTGAGGTGGGTGCTGGGCTCTGCTCTAAAGTAACAAGTGATGGGACAAGAGGGAAAGGCCTCAAGTTGCGCCAGGGGAGGTTTAGGCTGGAGATTAGAAAAAATGTCTTCACTGCAAGAGTGATCGGGCATTGGAACAGGCTGCCCAGGGAAGTGGTGGAGTCACCATCCCTGGAGGGGTTCAAGAAACATGTAGATGTGGTGCTTCGGGACATGGGTTAGTGGGTTGGGTGGTGTTGGGTTGATGGTTGGACTTATTGATCCTTGAGGTCTTTTCCAACCTTAATGATCCTATGATTCTTACAAAATATTGCTATTAACCATACTGTGCCCACCTAACCAGGTGCTGAGTATTCTCAGGGTTTGCCTGTCTCTCCTCATTGTTTCCAGTCAGGTTGAAGGTTCCCCAGCAGCTCACACTCACGGGAAAAGGTGTGATCTCTCCCTATGCCCCATTGCACTTGCAAAGAAGAGGCAAGAGACCAAGCTGAAGCTACAAGGAGACCACAGCAACAAAGGATCTGGTCTCAAAATCACTATTTTGAGAAAGCAATGGTATGAATGAGGCATGAACAACCTTAGGAGAGAATCCAAAAAAGGGGCAAGGGAAGAAAAGGAGATGGACACAATGGGAAGCCATGAGGTTTCTTGTAAATTCAATGCAGTGTTGAAGTCCCCACTGTGTGTAACTGCTTCCAAACATGCCTATCTGTGTTGCAGAAGAAAAAGCACCAGCACAGTTTGAGGACTGGGTAAAAGCTGTGCCACCCAGCCATGAGTTTTCCTCGATGAGTGTTTTATGAACTTAGCACTGAGGTAGAAGTTACAAAAGAAAATCAGATATCAGGAATTATCAGGAAAGAGAAAATGAAAGATTAAAAAAACCCCCATCATTATGTTGATACAGTTTTGGGGGCCAAAAGACTCAATGTACTTGAAGATGAGATCAGCTAAGGATTGCTAAAAAGTACTGTGTCATACTGGAAAATAATCTGAAAAGAACTAGATATTGGAGGAGAGGAGCATGGTAAGCTCTTGCCCCAACCTTATTCCTCCCCATGCCTCTGCCTATGGCACAGTCAGAAACCAGATGGTGGGGCAGAGGGACCTGAGGTCTGAACTGGTACAGCTGCTTACTTCGTCGCACATTCGGTTAACAACCCAGATGGGACAGGCGCTTGCCAGAGGTACACAAGAGCACACAGTTCTGTTGGTGCAAAACGGGGATAAACCACCACATTCTTCTAATTCACACAAGCAGAAGTGGTGGAGCAGGTTGTGCAGGATTCTGCTCTCACCCCTGGAAATCTGCTGACACTCATGAATTACTCTGCTAGGAGAGCAGAAATGAGGCTGTAGGTGCAAGGCACTGGCAGATTGGACCCCAGGGGGTTTCTGAATTACTTGTTCAGCTTCATTCCTACTCTTTCCTGTTTGGCAAATTCATTCCAGTTTCGAAAGGTCAAGAAGTCTTGCAACGTTATGTTTGACTAATCGACCACATACCTGTATGTTCAGGCTCCCCAGTTGTTTGGACACAGTCAGGAGTGTCAGGCGGATTTTTGTTACTGGAACATGACGTCCAGAACTTGGGGGAGGGACTTGCAGCATTGCTACGTTTAGTGCTGCAAGTAGGTGGGTATTGTCAGCAGAAATGCCCTTGTTTCCAGGCTGAATGGGTGGCAGTTGAGACTGATTTGCTAAAAACAAGTATTTAAAGTCATAGATGGTTCACCAAAACTTTTCTGCATCCTTCCACTTCTTCCAGAGCCCAAGTTTTCCTTATTTAGCTCAAAGGATAGTCCCTCCTCTTCTGCCTGCCCAGGCAAAATCAGACCTGGGAGCCTGCAGGAATGGAGATTGGTTGTATAAGCCTCTTGCCCTCACTCCCTTTCTGACCACCGCTCCCACAACAAGCCAGTATCCCTCTCCATTGCACCTCTGTGTTGCTGCATTTTCTTCCATACCCATTGCAGAGAAGAATGGGTTATAAAATACTCTTTTCACTGGAATAATTTCTGGAGAGATTGGTTTGGCTTATGGTTTTGTCTGGAAACAGCAGTGGCATGCTGATGGAGGCTCCCCTCGCCCCCGTGTTATCTGGTATTTTTGTGAAGTCCCAGTTTCTAGAATTATGTACGAGGATCTCAGCTCTCATTTTAAAAAACACGGTGAGCTGTTATCCTCATAAAAAGTGAAGCTTGTATCTCCAAAGCCAAGTGGCAAATGACATCCTTTACTTCTGCTTCTTGAAATCTTACTACCTTGAAGACAAAATAATAATGCTAGCAGTTACAGCAAGGGTTCTGGTTATAATTTTGAATATTTAGAATTGTTAGCACTGTCTTTGCGATTTCATGAGCACAGGGAATGGAGGACACTGAAAAATCATTTCAGAGAGCCTGGGGCTGAAAGCAGTGCAGTCTCTCCTCTAGTTTATCAGCTGCTAGAACAGTATCCTCCTGCATGAATGTGCACTCCTGAGCAAATAGCATACACTGAACCTGAATATTTTAGTTCGTAGCTTGAACAACAATCAGAATGCATATTTTGTAACCCATTTCCATCATAGGAAAAAATAAACCTCCCAGAAAATTTGTAGGAAACAACCCTTTTACTGAAAGGCTGACACAGGACACGGGAGTAAGCAGGACATCTTAGGTTACTGAATTCAGCCCGACAAGTGCCATTTGTCACTTCCATAAATTGATACAATTATTTTTTAAATTATCTGGGCTTCTCTCAGGTCACTTTCTCTGGTTGTCTTTTCTCTGGTGGTTTGACAGCTTGCTTATAAGCAGTACTGTGGCTACCTCATAGTTATTTGATCTTGCACCACCTTTGTCCTTTCACCCACATAAATCTCCTTTTGTTGTGTGTTTATTTGTAGATAGCAGGCACATGGCTTCTCATCCTTTGTTTTCCTGTCTCTGTCTCTTCCTATCTAACAGACTCTCTTCCCTACCCTCACTCCATCCCCCTCACCCCTCATCCTCCTCTCACCGTCCCCCTCTCTTGCCTTTTTCTTCAGCAGGGTTGACTGGGATTGTATGTGATGTCTCCAGAGGAGAGGTTTGGGGTTGTTTTTTCTCTGTTGACATCACTGTTCTTCTAATTCAGCACATTGAAGTTCTGGGGCTTTTAGGAAGGAGGAAAAAAAAAAGTAATCCCACTCAAATATATAGGCTAGCTTAGCACTTAAATTTGAACTAGTCAAGCAAAGAGAAAGAAAAAAAAAGAGAGAAGAAGCTGTCATTTTAAGATTCCAAATCATCCATCCATAAAAGCATGTCAGGAATCTTTAGAACCTCTCATACCCAACAGCAAATGAAGTTTGTGGATAACTGAGCACAGTCGATGTAAACCAGGATAGCACCTGACTTTACACCTTACCTTCCAAAGCTAGAGAGTCTTAAAGTTCTTCAAATAGTATCACTTCCCAGATGGCTGCATTTAGTAGATTACACCTATCATTAGCAATAAGAGGTCCCATAGGGCCTGTCTCTTCAGAAGGACTCCCCAGAAACAAAGAAAAAAAAGGGCTCATAGTACACTGTTTCTCTTGTCCTATGTTTCCCTGTCCAATATAAGAGGAGAGCACTGTTCACTTGTAGAATCGTTTTGGATAGACTAGCAACACGGTACTCCTGCACGCTCAACAGCAAGGCAGAAGCTTCTGAGAAGATATGCTTGCCTTTGCAGGCAATTCATGCAGTCTTGTTAATGTTCTTTGGCTTTGAATGGATGCCAAATCAGGCAGGAAAAAAAAAACAAAAACAAAAAAAACCCCAAAAAACCCAACAACCCAAACCCCACAGATTAATTACATACAGGCAGCAATGCTTTGTTATTGTAAATCAGCCTAGACTCGTTGACTTTAGTGGAAGTACGCTGATTCACATCAGTACAGATGTGACCTTTGAGACTGAAACAATCCTAGATTCTTCTCCTCTTACTACAAAATTACTGGAATCTCTGAGACTTCACTCTGGCAGCAGTGCCTCTCCATAGACAGTAAGAGCTCATCAGGCAGCAGTACAGCTTTTAAGAGGAACAGAGAGGAAGCACCACATATGACTTCTTGGTGATGCTCAACCCACTTAATTCAAACTCACTGGATTTACTGGGTTGTATATCACAAACACCCCAAATGTGTGAGCAGGTGTGCAAAAAGGATGTTCTAGGCAATCAGTAAAAACTCAACATTGGGGAGCATCTGAGTAAGCGTAAGAGAAAGATTACGGTGTGTAATTCCCAGAGGGCTTTAATATGTTTATATGTGGGATGAAGAGATGATTTGTATTTCATTTGTTTATAAAGCACCCTTAGATGTCTGCTTGAATAGGAAATTTGAGTAAAGCATTCCTTGACTATTGATGAGTGCAATTATCTGCAGAGCACTATCCACTGTTTTGTGGGAAACCAAGGATCATTTGCATGATTGTCACCAAAACTTCAACTCTCAGGGGAAGAAAAAGGAGAAAAAAAAATAGATCTATTTGTTACAATTTTTTTTGTTGAAGGGAAAATATAAATGAGTGGCAGCCAGAATGGATTTGTTAAGAAAAAAAAAAATTGTGTCACACCAACAGAAATTCCTTCCTGTAATGGATAACAGGCTTTGTAGCTAAAGGAGAAGCAGTAGGTGTTCACATGTCTTTATTTTGTTATGTCCCTGCCCCTGGTTCATGGGAGATATTAATAAGCAAGCTAGAATGCGATGGAACTAGTGCAGTTTGTTTGCAAAGCCACAGAGCACTACACTCAGAGACTGGATACCCTGTTTCACAGCTGGAGTGGAAAGAGATACTGAGCGAGGTTTTGTAGGTATCTATCCTGGACCTAGTCCTGCTTACTGATTTCACTTGTGATCTGGAGCCCTAATAGAGAAGCAGCTGACTACATCTATAGAAGATACGATGCTGGAAAAGACTAGAAGACAGGATTAGAATTCAAGATGATTTTACAAAGGTCACCCAGGACTTCATAGACAGGGGTGTTGTCTGCAGGACATACAAAGTTACATCTCTATTCTGCCGGGCATTTGTGAGGCCCCAGTAACTGGTTCCTGCAGAAGCAATGGTGACTCAAGTTATGTTTTCAAAGAAGTTTGTAAGAGTAAAAGGTCTGAAATAGATTGCCAAGGGAGGTCCATACCACCTCTTTACTTGGACATCTTTAGGAAGAGATTAGACAAATGTTTAAGAAATGAAGTAGGTTGAGATCATTCTGGGGTGGGACAGACAGATGAACTAGAGGAGGTCTTTAAGTCACATGCCACATTTTCAACTTTTCTGTTTGGTGCTCAGATTCTATCTCTTTGGGAACAACAGGACCCAAAAAATGTTACTTGATTGCCTAATTTCTATATACAGTGCAATTTTAGTAGCCACACACAAACAAAGTGGTATTACATGTTACCAAAATGTGAAATTCCTGCCTTGGTTTTTAAGCTCAATAGCTCATTTAAATTAGATGAACATTAGGTCACTTGATTGGTCTGGCCCCAGTTTATAAAGGGTTTTCTGTATTAGTTGCCAGAAGTAGTAAGTGCATACAAACACAGGATGCCATGGCAAAGTACCTACACATTGCCCCCCGCCTCATCCTTTTGAAGCTGCATTGACCCTTATGGAACTTCATGCTGACCCTGCAGCTTTTTACGTGATGTCTGGTCTCCTTTCTCATTAAGCCTCTGCCAACACACTTCTAAGGGAGCCTTTGGGCCTTTGGAAGGCAGCTTTTCTTTCGGTTTTGTTTTCATTTTATATGCTTCATGGTATTAAATAGGTCTTCACAGCAAGTTCTTAGGGAAAAGCAGAAAGTCAGAGATGGAACTCTTTCATTATTTGCCATTCCCTGTTTTTATTAAGTGGAGTCAGATGCTGAAGGAGCAGGTTGACAGGTCAACTATATCCACAATGTTCATCTTCTCTCTTTATCAACTCATGCCTCAGAGGCTGGAGAGAGGAAGATTATATGATCAGCAGGGTAAAAGAAAGATCAGCCATGGCACAGGAGAGACTTTTAACCTCTGAACAGATATGGAAGAATCCCTGAGGAAAATTAGTATGCTGAGCAAGTCCAGGGAAGTTTCTGAGGCAAGGTGTCAAATAAGTTCAATACCCAAGAATTGATTTGATGGGAAGAGTTCAAACAGACAGAAAGAGGGCATTAAACCTGGGCAGCAAGTCAAACAGTATTGCTGATTTCTTAAAGGAAGTTCCTACAGTCCTGTAGCATTTGGAGCATCAGAACGTTCCGCTCAAGAGAAAGGGCCTAGTGGCAACTCCGTAGGAAAAGTATATAAACCCCACAAAAGCTAACAACAGATATCTTAACTCTAGATCTAGATCCAAATTCTCAGTCCTCCAAAGAAGAAGCTATTTGAACCCAGGGATTTGCACTATCCCATTACCTGCAAAAAGATTCAAGGTATGAACTCAAGATGAAGACTAAGGCACAGTTCATGACTACAAGCCTAATTTTGCACTACGGTCATTTCTAGCGAGTGCTTATATTACCATCTACTTGTCATAAATTTTACAATGGATTCTGTAGATTCTGCTAACTCTTTAGGCTGCAATATTTAATGTATTTCTCTGAGGTTTGAGTTACTCATGCTGCCAAAGAGCTCTGTCTTAGCAGAAGCTGATCTCTGTTGGAACTCTGCACCTACACTCAAAATTTAGATAGAAAGGAGAAAAATTTAAAAGTATAACTAATCAAAAGCCCGTAGCAGGACCTTGGCTTGCAAAATAATGCTTGCAACCCAAAACACAGGCTTGAGCTCTGCTTGTTGCAAAACCAAGCCCTGAATGCTTTCAGCCCTTGGGATTAAGGTGTTGGTGATTCTCCAATAGCAATGCAAAAGACAAGAAACTGATGACTCCTCCTGGCTGAGTTTTCATCTCTGCAGAGGGATTCTGTATAGCAGACAGCTAAGTTATATAGCCTGCACCATGACGTACCAAACCGTGTCTCCTTGCAGCCTCAGTTCCAGTCAAAAGCTACTGTGAACAGCTAGGTTTTTATGGAAGTCCCATTTTTTTTACCACTCCTTTCCATTGTAGAAGGGCCTTCTGGGGAAACAGCCTGTGGACCCTGCATCGCCTCAATCCCTGTCTGGTCAGAGGCACCAGAGCTGTTCTCAGGGGCCACAGTTTAAAACAGCCTCAAGGCTCAACACAGGTTCGGCTTAAGGGACCTGCAGGTATCAGGAGGAACTGGACATATTGACACACAAAGGTAGAATCATTCATGCTGAAAATCGAAACAAATTGCCATTCATTCTGGTGAGACCCCACCTGAAGTGTTGTGTCCAGCTCTGGAGTCTTCAGCACAAGAAGGACATGGACCTGTTGAGGCGAGTCCAGAGGAGGGACACAAAAATGGTCAGAGGGCTGGAGCACCTCTCCTATGAGGACAGGCTGAGAGAGTTGGGGTTGTTCAGCCTGGAGAAGAGAAGGCTCCAGGGGGACCTTATTGTGGCCTTCCGGTATGTAAAGGGGGCTTATAAGAAAGATGGGGACAAACTTTTTAGCAGTTGCAGTAGGACGAGGCATAATGGTTTTAAACTGAAAGAGGATAGATTTAGATTAGATATAAGGAAGAAGTTTTTTTAAGATGAGGGTGGTGAGACACTGGAACAGGTTGCCCAGAGAGGTGGTAGATGCCCCATCCCTGGAAACATTCCAGGTCTGATTGAACGGGGCTCTGACCAACCTGGCCTAGTTGAAGATGAAGATGCAGTTGGACTAGATGACATTTAAAGGTCCCTTCCAACCCAAACAATTTATGATTTGATGATTTTGTATGCTTATTGAAAACCTCATCATGCATGTTCTGGTCCTTTAACAGAGAGCTGTGAATGTGTGTCTTCTGCCTCTGATCGTTAAAAGAAGATGGGAAGAGTTTGGTTGTTTAAGGGTTTGGTAATGAGAAAAACAGGTCACTAGTTTGTCTGCTGTTCTCTAACTGCTGCAGTAAACTCCGTGGTGCTCCTTCTCCATGTGATGTGGTTTTACTCCCTAATTTTCTTCTCCTCCCTTGAAGTGCAGAGACCTCACCATGAAAAGGCACTGATGTTTTCTGTAGTGTGCTCTGGGTTTCTTTCTATTGGTCTGTTAAAGAAACAAATTTATAGTCCCTTAAAAAGCTAGCTCCAGAAGAAAATGTTTAAGTAAAAGCTTAATTAAGTCAGTCTTTAATGCTGAATAATTAAAACTCTCATACCTCCAGAGGGCTGGCATGGAAGAATCCACATTTAGCATAATTTTTGTAATTTCTGGCAGTTAAGCGTGTTTATAGATTTTTTTTAAAGTAGCCACAGACATATTTACTCCACTCTAGTCTGCTTGTTGACCTTAGGGAATCTATCAAACAGAACGGAAAAATGCCTTTTCTCACAGAGAGCCTATTAAAGTTAGCAGTCTGTTAGGAACTAGATATTGCTTCTAGATTTCCTGCCTGCCGCTCTGACAGTTTTTCCTACACATTTCTCCAGAGTTGTCCTACAATGCTCGGAAGTCTTTAGCCTCCTGCTTAATCTGACTTCACCAAGCTTTAACTCTCTCATTTGGGAAAGCTGAGAGCATGCATCCCCCAGTGTTTGAAGGGCTGAAGCTACGGTTGCCAAAGTCAGCAGTCTTCCAGTGGTTGCAGTGGATCCTCAACACACCCTGTGAGTGACTCTTAATAGGAAAAAAACAACAGGAATGATTTTCCAGAGATAAAATCCAGGCTGAAACTATCTGTATGCAGTGACTATTCCTGAGGTACTGCTAAGTGACTAAGGAACTGGTGGTAATAGACTGTCACTTTTCACCTTCAGGTCCCCACTATGTGCCCACCATACTACGGTGGGGGTGACTGGTAGTTGTCACCATCCTGAAGTTATGGAATGGCTTCTGTGAAATGGATGGAGTGACTCTGATCAGCAATCTCAGCACTTCTCTGGAGGCAGGAGCACTTTGGTGGAATAGTAACAGCTCACAAGAAATGATTATGCAAGCACAAATGCAAGCAAAACAGTAATTAGTCCTATTTCAGATGATAAGCAAGAGGTGGAGTTGTATGTGCCCCGTCTTCCTAAATACTGTTTGCTTCTTGGTTCAAGGCTCACATAAGGGTTGACAAAAAGATGAGGAGTTTTGAAACAAGGATGGGATGGGAGTTTAGCAACCCTCACGAGCATATTGGGGCAGTTTCTGTAAAAGATCAGTGCAATGTTAGAAATACACAGAGGGCTTGCTAATCTCCACAAAACTGACGGGAAATGTGGAGCTTGTTCAGAGCAGCAACCATCAAGATGTTCCCAGCTGGACCCCAGTACCCGTTTCCAGGGAGGTCTGTCATAGCTTCATCATTTCAAAGAACAGGAAGCCACTTGAAAAGGTAATTTGGTTTGATTGAATGGAAGGAGACGCAGACTAATGGGCCTGCAGTTGGAGGGATGTGTGCAGGAGGAGGTAGGGCTGCGGATGGGAGGAAAAGGGTCAGGGATGGTGGGTAGAGAAACAGTGTCCTGGATGCCTGCATAATTTACTGACACTGGGGAGAGGAAAGGAGTGTGTTGCTTAGGACTGGGGGAGACTCTATCATCCTAGGGGAAGGCTATGGAGTTTCCCCATGTTTTGTGTCACAGACAAGGCCAGGTAAAATATGTCCCAGGAACTTTGTGATGTGTACTGGGATAGAGAAGAAAGTTTATCATCAAAATTTACTACAGGAAAGAAAACAACAACAAAAATGCCCATTCTGATTACTTTCAATGTATTTTATTTTTTTGCCTATAACAACCCCTTTCTCTCATGCCACACTGCACACCAGCCTGGGCAGAACAGCACTTTTTTTGCAGTTCACTCTCAAGAGCTCCTGCTTGCACTTCTGCAGCTTGGTAGCTCCTGCTCCTATCTGGGATCATGGTATATTCGGGGACAGAAAGCACAAGCGAGGGGCAGCAAGGCTTACAGAGGAAGAGACTCATGCTCCCTTTTCCTTTTCTCTGCCCTAGATGTTTACATTGATGCCAAGTGCGTGGTAAACAGCTGGTAAATATTCCTCTTATGCCAGTCTCCAGCCGTGGGTGCAGCCAATGGACAAAAACTGAAAGGTGGAAGGCACTGGAGAGTGAGACCCTCCACATCCCAGGATGTCTATATTGATACGCCTTTAAACAACCCTGCTTTCTGGGACCAAGCCTCATTCTCCTTCTATTTCCACAAGGAGATACATTGGTCAGAAGTCTTTGTGATAGCCTTTCAAAAGCAGGGGCTCCCTGGTTGAGCATTTTTTTGGTGCTAGCTTAATAGTGGACATGAATAACATGAGCAGCCACCTCCAAACCAAAAAGGAAAGCTAAAAGTCCATGGTTTGGGTTTTTGACAGAGTCCCATCCTCCCAGCCCACATCATGGGTGTGTGCAAGGAATTTCTGATGCTCGCTCATGTGAAGAGCCAGTATGCAGTCAACAGTTTCCAGTAAATGGCTCTTAAGACTTCAGAGCCGCTGCCATACAAAAGACTATTGTTCACATGCAGGATCCGCCTCCCCACCCTTTCACTATAAAAGCAGAGATCACAACAGTGTTTATTTTAGCAGAGTGTTAAATCGTACCAACTGAGTCACAGCTGCTGGATTAGGATTAGGAATGGGTTTACTCCAGCTGTTCTGAAACATTCGAAGTGCAGGGCAAGGCACATGTACCATGCCAGTGCTTGGGCAACAGTTTTAAGATGGTGAATAGGCTGAGTCTGAACCAGATGAAAGGATTTTTTTATATGAGAATGAATGCAAGACTCTGATGGAGAAACAGGGGGGTGTCCACTGTCAGCTGTCAGCCTGGAATCTCCTTAGCTGTCCCCTGCAGAGGGCAGGGGCTTACCTTCAGAATGCTTGCATCTTTCCCTGTGCTAGAATTTGCATCTGTGAACACCCTCACAGACATGTTCCTGCATTGAAAGCTCCAGCCAAGAGAGATTAACATCTCAGGAGGCGAGTAATGTCTGTAAATCCAACACTCGAAGGAACTTTTTCTCTGGCTCATAAAAATTTATGGGTGAGCCTGGATGGGTATCACATCATCCTGTCCTAAACTGGGCCTTGCCTTTACTATAGAGATTATATTGGTTGTTTGGACAGCTGGATTCAGCAGAGCAGACGAGTGCCCTGCAGGGAAAGTCTCCTGCACAGTCCTACTGATAGAACTAAGTCACAACTTCGTTCAAGCCTGTGGCCTGCATACTCTCTGCTCTTTTTCCGTTTGGTCTCCGTTCTACCCGAGCTGGCTCCCAGCCCAGAAGACAAGGCGTCTCTCCTCCTCTTCCTTGAGGGATAGGTAGTGGAGCTGGAGAAGGGCCTTGTGAAATATTAAGAGCATTGTTAATGGCGGAGTAGTGTAATGACCTGTGAAATGGGAACACAACCAGCATTCTTCAGGTGACTCTAAGAAGCAAAAAGTCTGTTGGCACTCAGGAGATAAGGAGGGAGAAGCAAAGAGATGGAGGCAGGGTGATGGCTAGGGAAGAGCGAAGCAGTAAGGAAGGATGGCATGCATCAAGGACATAAAGGATGATTGAGACAGACAGTTTGGTGCCTCCAGAGAATGACAAAGGACATCAGCAGGTAGGATTCAGACGGAAGTGGCATACTGATTTCTATTGAGCCATGCACCTAGAGGGGTCTTGGGAGAGCAGATGAAAGGACAACAGCAGTGGATGCATTGCATGGTGGAAAAGGAGCAGCGTTTGAAAGGAGAGAAGGGAAATACAGGAAATTTGGAAATGAGAGCTGAAATGCTGGAGGAGGGGGAGATGTTTAGCCCTTTAGAGGTGCACAGGAGCAACTCACACTGCTGGAGCCCTTGGCACAACAAAACCTGTTTTCCTCTGACTTTGTGGGCAAAATGAGTTCACTGCCTGGCAACTCCCTTCCTATCCCCTTCCCAGAAGAAAACAGCTTTTACTGCTTGATCTGTTCAGCTCAGTATTGCGGGTCTCACATCCGAGTTCTGACCCTCTCTCAGCATGTAACAGCCTGTATTTTATAAGGCCACCAGCCACAGGTAGCTGCACCTCCGTCCTTTCAGCTCCCAACCAGCACTCACCAGCATGGCATTGGCACAACCTCACAAAAACCAGGAGAAGCCAGATGCGGTGTGACTCTTGCAGATCTGAGCACAGCCCTGAGGAAATGGGTGAGCTTAACCCTCAGTAAGGTAAACTCCTAAGATGACAAACCCCCCGTCAGGAATGGTTGGGCTTCGCAAGGCACGTGCATCACATTTAGCCGTTCCTGCCTCAGCTCTAAAATCAGCAGGGCACCAACCATGGTGAAGAAGGAGGGGAAGAACATGTCCTAATGTTCCCCTCTAGCACATCTGCAACACCTTCACCATGGAAAAAAAGAGCAGGAATCAGCTTCATTTCTCCAAGTGGGAATACACAGGCTCTGCCTCCACTTTCCCCTCTCCCCATCCCTGTGTTTGGAGGCATCCATGGGCAAGCACTTGTCTTCTGCAGCTCCTGCTCAGTGTCAGGTCCTCAGAGACCAGTGCCAGTGAGGGACAGCTCTGAGAACAGGTCTTGCAGCCCTTGCCCATATTATATGGGTGGCCAGAAAATTCACTATCTGGCGTATAAAAATACTCATCCTTTCTACCGATAGACTCAAGGGATACTGTGTACAACCAGCAAGCTAATCAATTAAAAGCCTCCTAAGAGAGAAAATCCTATGGTGAGTATTCTGGGTATTGGGTTCTTTGTTTTGTTGTTAAAATAACTGCCTAAACTATAGATTTAACCAGCAAATAGTGAGGAAGCACAAAACTCCCCAAAGATTAGCTCTTGGTGCTGTAGTCTTTTAAGCAAAGGCTGCCCTCATTTACACTGAGAAAATAACACAGGAAAATAAATGTGACTGGCTATGGGATGGAGTCGTGAATGTAACCAGCCTCTTCTATCTCCCATTTTTGCGATTGTGCTCTGCAAGACGTTTCAGTTTGGTGGCTGCAGCCTCCTATGCGAAAGCTAAGCCTAAAGTGCAGAGCACAGCTCCTGAGGCTCGCTTAATCTTCATTAGGCTGCCAGAAAGAATGAAAGAGGTGTCAAGGGTGATACACCGCAGGCCTGCCTGAGCCACCAGCTGCCTGGTACCAAAGGAAGAGATCCCTGGCCTTATCAGATCTGCTTGGTAAAGACTCTGCACATTCCTAAGGAGGGGCTCAGGACCAGGCAGCTGGATAACCTAAAGCTCTGGGCAGGGGGTGTGGAACAGGCTGAAATGTCTTTGATCAGTCAAATGGAGAGGAAAAAAAAAAAATTCCCAAAAAGCCCACCATCCCCCCGTATGCTCTCCAACGTTTGCTGCTAAGAGGACGTGACTGAGCTAGGAGTGAAGAATTCCTCCAGAGCAGAAGTGCTGACCAGAGAACCTATCCAACACTGCATTTTAAAAATAGCATCTGGTTAATGCTGATTTTTTTTTAAAAAGCTGTGTTGTTATTACTGCTAATGTCAAGAAAGAGCACTAAAATAAAGGCTTGTATAACTGACTTGGCTTTGCACTATCCTTGGTTCTTGCCTCTGCCCAAGTGGGTGATAGTTACACTTTTTTTTTTTTCAGTAGTTTTCAACCTGTGACCTCCAACCCCTAGAATTTTCATAGAATCATAGAATGGCCTGGGTTGAAAAGGACCTCAAAGATCATCTAGTTTCAGTCCCCCTGACTACTTTTTGCTGACTGTTTCTAAGGGATCCAAAACCAGAAACAAACATATTATCACCGGGTATAAATTTCTTATGCAGGGATGTGCACCGGAAAATTCCAAAGGTCCATAAACCTAAAAAGACTGGAAATCCCTAGACCAGAGTACTACCAAATTGGGTTTTAAGCCTTGTAGAGGATTACAAACACTGCAAAACAAGAGGAGTGTTGTGATCTGATTGAAAGTGTCTGTATGCTGAACGTAGTAGTCCATAAAATAAAAAGCCAGCATTTCACTCTCTAGGCTTGCAATATAGAAGTACCACTAACAATGGAGAATTAAAAGATTATGTTTCCTGCATTATTCCATTCAAGAAGATTATAAAACAAAAGAAGAAAATAAAAAGGCACATATTGGAATTTTCTCCAAAGTAGAAACTAGCTGTGACCTCTTTAGTGTATTAAATTAATGAATGCGTTAAAACTCCCTCCCCTCACCCGCCAATGTCCCTGTGGGAAGCAAAATCGTGCCATCTAGTGGGATTTAGACCAAGTCTTAGCTGTGCATTCCCACTAGACGCTGCCGACACCCTACAGACCACCTCCACTTGAGTACGTTAACTATTTTGGATTCCTCTTTGCTCCCGGGTTCAAATCCCTCCTCCGCCAACCCCGCAGGAAGGGTCTGCAGATGCTCTGTTCGCCCTGCCAGGTTTAGGGGCAGAGAGGACTTTGTGTGCTCGGAAGGGGACTATTCAAAAGCTCAGTTGGGACTTGCAGGATGGCCAGTGGTGGGTCACCAACAGAGACAATGGAACTTCACAAGGGCAGGCTTGGAAAACAGGGGGAAGCAGGGGCAAATGGGGCAGCGTTGGCTGGCCGGGGGGGAGTGTTTCACTGCTTGAACCAGGCAGCACTGGTGAGGCAAAATAGGTCCCACAAAGGCTGGGTTTTTTTTTCCCAGAGACCAGAGAAGGGGAGGAGAAGTTGAGTTTTCATTTATCAGCTCAGTCCACATTTCTTCTTGGCTTCTGAGTTGGTGGTAAAGATGGGGAAATATTATTTTAATGAGTATGACTTGGTAAATTTGAAACACCAAAGCCATGGGGTTCACCACAGATGAAGACTCTCCCTCTTGCCAAGCATCCAGCAACCTTGTTTTGACATGCTGCACAGCCACAGAGCTGGTGTGTGCAGACAACGCTCTAACACAAACATTTCCTAGTACGTAACCTTAGTTAAGCAATGGGCCTAGCAGAGATTTCAGGTCAATCTTTTGATCTTTGCCCTTTATGGACTAGTGTACCTTTACGCCAGGCAGGCATTCCACCGCTTGCATTTTTTTCTTTGGTGCTAGTAACAGGAGAGAGCTGTATAACGTACGATTGCAATATTAAAACCGGTCTGAGTGTTGCAAGCCACTTGCATGCCTATCTAATAAAACCTGACTGGTGTCCTTTGGGAGTGCTTGTTACTGCCTCAGTCGCGACAAGTGAATAAGTAACAACTCCGTACAGAGCTTTCAGTATGAGGAAAAGTAAAGTCCACTGGCCAATTCTCAAATAATTAACAACACTTTTCCTCTACAAATGCAACGAGAAGTGACCTTTTCCAAAAAAAATATATAAGCTGTTTTTCTCCAACTCGAAGCATCCCCTGGAATAATTGGGTCAGCTCTGCACACCAACTGACCTTTTATCTTGGACAAATCAACATGGAAAGGAATCTTAAGAATGTTTTGGTCATTTCTTTTGGATTTTTACTTCTCTTCACGGCTTATGGAGGACTCCAGAATCTACAGGTAAGTGGAGCATCTCCCCCTGGTTGGCAGGAGAGCTGGTCTGGAAGGGCATCGGGCCAGCTGGTTGTGTGAAGGCATGCACAGTATTTTTGATGAGGGGGGTTAGGGCATCAGTTTGGTGCAGGTTAGTATCCTTCACTCAGATCCATAACAATTACTAAATATTTTGTTCTAGTAGCTCTCAAAGAGTTTGAATACTTGTGTCAGACTACTTTGTTAGGTCTGCAAAAGCTGTTTGAATGAAGACTAAATTGCTCTGTGGTTTTTCTCAAAAGAAGATAATGCAAAATAGAAAACAAACTCAATTTCTGTAAAGGGTTTTGTTTTGAATATTTCTAAATACCTATGATTTTATTATTATTATTAATTATTATTAATCAATGTAAAATAATAAAAATGTGTGTCCAATTCATTAAATAATAGAAGTGTAAAATAGAATAATTCCTGGTGACATGATGTAATATAATAACAAAAAAATATTATTTTAGATCAAAAGCAGCTGTGGCTTGTAATGGCATTTAACATCTTAAAACACAGTAGCAGAGATGGTTTCTAGAATAACTTGAACAGTCAGGATACCATCAGAGCTGGCTTGTTTTGTATAGCTGTACTAAGAGACAAGAGGGTCGCTGCTGCTGTCTATGAATACTTCAGCGTAAATAAATACACGGAAGAACTTTTCAGACTGGAGAACTCTGCTGGTCTAATGACAAATAAATGGATATAAGCCATCCATGAGGAAGTTTACCACCACGTTAATAGACCACCTTAACTAACAGAGTTCTAGAAGGGTTTTCCAACTTGTGTGGGGATTGGCATGCTTTAACGGTGGAGCTTGATACAGAACATGATACACCTGATTGCAATAACAAGGGGTTAACCCCATTTCAGGAGGAGGTCCCTGCTAGCTCTGTACTTATTTCACTTCTCCTGTCCTGGAACATTTTCTGTTTGCTGAGACTGTCAAATTCCCAACTTCAGGGAAGTTCTGCAAAAATGGATGGAGAAGTTACAAGCTGAGCAGACTAATGAGGAGAGGAATGATAAATCCAAGAAGCCATGAGTCACCCCCACCATCTGGAACAGTGCATGCTCAGGTTCAGTGCTGGAACATAAAACCTCCTGCAATGCTGCAGGAGGGAGCAGTGCTGATTCTCTTCTCTCTCCATTTTGGCTTGGGGGTTAAAGAGGACTTGCTGAGATGCAATCAAAAGTAGGTTATTTTATAGTATTGTAGCTTGCAGGAGAAGCATTAAAATATGCATAGAGAAAATTCTCTTCTCACTGCACTGTCCTGATACAAAGGGAGCTGCACAGTTGCCACGATGGTCCTGCATGGCTGGACCATACAGCCACCACAGGGCTTGGAGTTGTTCCGTGCAGCTTCCAGCAGCCTCGCTCTCCTCCAGTGCTATACCGCTATACCGTCCTCCAGTGGTATACCGCCAACACACCCATTCCCCCCTTCCAAAATTGTACCGGGGCACGTAAGCTTTTAATGAAAACAGGAATATGTTGATAAGCCGCACCTTGATATTTTCATTGCAACTTTTACAGTTATCGAGATAAGGGAACTAAATCTTATTCCTCCCTTGTGAAAATGTGAGTGAATCAATTACTTCTAACTACAAAGGGTTGCTATGGGCATATTAGGATATTTGGACCTTGGCCTCTGAAGAATTTTGAAATTATCAGACCTGTAGTTTAAAGCAAAGAGTCTTCCACCATAGCTAAGTCAGCCCTTGTAACGAATATGTGAGGATGTCCTGAGACAAACAGGGAAGGCCAAGAGAAGAGGTTATCCATCATTCAGCTCTCTTTCAGAGACAACCTCAAACAGCCTCAAGTTGCACCAGGGGAGGTTTAGGCTGGATATTAGAAAAAAGTTCTTCCCTGAAAGAGTGATCAGGCATTGGAACAGGCTGCCCAGGGAGGTGGTGGAGTCACCATCCGTGGAGGGGGTCAAGAAACGTGTAGATGTGGTGCTTGGGTGAGTGGGTTGGGTGGTGTTGGGTTGATGGTTGGACTTGATGATCCTTGAGGTCTTTTCCAACCTTAATGATTCTATGAATTGGATTAAATAATCTAAAGTCTGACATACCAAAGCTATGAATCTGAGTAATCCTCACCTGGCTCTGTATCGTATTTTTATAAATGGGCTGTCACTGTCAGGAAAACCATAAATCCATAATCAGGCTGCTTTGGGGAAAGGAGCCAGTGATACCCAGTCCCATCTTCTGTGTCTCTGTTTCTGCCTGAAGCCACTCTCTGTCCACCACAGTAACAGGTGCCTGTGACAAAATTTGTCTCAGCTGCTGTTTTTGCCCATGCAGAGCAGTCTCCACTCGCAGGAAGGCCTGGGCGTTGCTTCCCTGAGTGTTCTCTATGCTGCGCTCATCGTATCGTCCATGTTCCTGCCTCCAATCCTCATCAAGAAGCTGGGCTGCAAGTGGACTATGGCAGGCTCTATGTGCTGCTACATCATGTTCTCCGTAGGGAACTTCTACGCTAGCTGGTACAATTTAAATACTTCAACCCTGTCTATTGTGTTTGAACAAAATCAGTAAGGGAGAAGTTCTTTCTCCTTTTTCTTCTCAATTCTTACCCTAACTCTGTGTTGCAGATTTGAGAGTTGGGTGCAAAAGATACTACCTGCAAGAAACAGGGATAAATAAATGGTTGGACTAGATGATCTTCTAGGTCTTTTTCAACCTTGATAATTCTGTGATTCTGTGATTCTGTGAAATCCATTAGCAGGTGAAGCAGAGAGGTGAAAATGTGCAAAAAGACATAATGAAAGCATCCACCCACCCACCTGAAGCTGCTTCTCTAACTCACAGGTGTGGCAGAGATTTCCCTTCAGAAAAAAAAAAAAAAAATTGAAAAAAAAATCAGAAGCTTCATTTAAAACCCAGATGACTTTTGGGACTGTTTTTAAAAAGGCTGAAGGGAAGGCTGTCTTCCAGCCAGAGGCTCTGGGAGCAGAGGACCACAGGAGGAGGCCCGCTCCTGCCTTGCCCTTTTGGATGTGGATGAACGTCTTACCCCCATGACAGGGGGGACAGCTCTGTGGAGGAAAGCTGTTGTGATCCATCTTTGAAAGCTCAGGTGCAATTTAATTCTCAGTTATGAGAGGATAGGGCACATGAGCACAGACCAAGCCAGCCTAGGTGTAGCACCAGGACACAGGTGGGAGTGCTTTCACAGTCTAAGCTGGACAAGACTGGCCCTTTCTTGGTTTCATGTAAAGCATTTATTGAATCACACAAAGGATAAATCTATTTCTTTGATGTCTGTTTTTGCCTCTGGATCTTTGGGCAAATGATTATTGTGCTGATGGCTGGTAACTATGCTAAACAATGTGTTCTTCGGCAGGTACACGCTAATCCCTACCTCTGTGATCCTGGGCTTAGGTGGAGCACTGCTCTGGTCTGCCAAGTGCACTTACCTCACCATTGCTGGCAATTCGTACGCTGAGAAAGCAGGAAAAAAAGGGAAGGACGTTATCAACCAATACTTTGGGGTCTTCTTTTTGATATTTCAGTCCGCTGGCATCTGGGGAAATCTTATCTCGTCTTTGATATTTAGCCAAGCTTCCAACAAAGGTAAAATATATTTTAAAATCTTGGTGCTTCTTTCTTTAAACATCAGGTAGCTCTAGACAGTTAAAAGATAGACTTCTGTAGGTAAGCTAGTGACCCTCAATTGCCTTGACAGTTAATGCAAATGGGCACTTTGGATGTGACTTAGCTCATCTGAAGATAGATGTCTGAAATAGATGGGGCTGAATTGCTCCATTTTCTATCAAGTCTTCATCAGCTATAAAGAGTTCAGACAACTAGCTCAAAAATAGATATCTACTGAATTCCTTTCGAATTCCACCCCTGTGTTGTAAAGCGTAGGTAAGCTGCTGGCAGCGAGTCGTTCGCATCTGACTTCTATTTAAAGTGGATTAAAACAAAGGGCAACACACTAGAGCAGCCTTTTTGCAAAGCTTAAAGTATTGAATTAGCTTGCTTTTAAACATTCAAGGTTAGTCAAGCTGGTGCTGGTGCTTGGTGAAAATGAGTGCTTTACAGAACTGTCAAGAAGAAATGGAAGTAGCTGTTGGCAGGAGTCGGCATGCCAGGGCTTCTCTGCTGTATTTCGGGCTCATACAGCAGATGCGGGTGTAGCTTGAAGAAAAGACTCGACAGTGCTGCCCTCATTTCCCATACTTGTAGTTGGTGTAAGCTTTAAAAGGGCAGTTGTGAAGATAAATTTAATACTTGGACGCCACCTTAGAGATTCAGAGTGCCACAGTGTTGTATCATTGTGGTCTCCTGTGCATTCCCTGTCCTGTCAACGTCAGGACAGGATGGCCATGGAAAGAGCTTTCCATATCCCCTGCTACTGTACAGTTAAGCGGTGTGTTCTCTGGTGGGTGTCCAAATAGGTGTTTGATTAAACGTCAATGTCAGGGAGCTGGCATCAAGTTTTAATCTTCGTAGCCATGGATTTACGGCACGTAAAGTGTAATACTTACAGAGAATCATGATTCCTTGAAACGCAGACAGCTATAGACGAAACACCATCAAAGCAGAACGTGAAAGGACTGTACCAAGTACAGCTGAGCCCTGCTGACCTGATCACTGATCACACGATGGCCGTGCTGGTCTCATTTGCAGGGCAGAGGCTGTGGGACAGCTGTGAGGTCTGCACAGACTGCAACCATTTTATTCTCTGCTGCCTCACAGCACACATCATGTTAAGTGATGTTAATGAGAGGATCAAAATATTCTTTTTCTGCCTTGTAAATCCTCTCTTAGTTTTACATCTGAGGATGTTCCTCCAAATTCTAGTGAAACTTTAACATTTACTTATTTTTTTATCAGTTACATTGGATTTCAGGAAATGCTGTGCTCCTTGGTAGGGTGCTGTGAACAGCTCTCAAAGCCAAAGGCATTGCATATATTCACAACAGTGACGAGCAGTCATAATGTAAGCTTCCCAACTGTGCCTTCTCAGTGAGACCCAGCTTTAATCTAGAGGGAGCTTCTTGCAGCGGGGTAAGGGTCTCCAGGCACTGGCTTCATTTCCTCTCCTCTGGCAGTGCAGCAAAGATACCCATCCGTATTGTCCATATACTTTAAGTGTATAATTTCACGGAGGAGTCACAAAGACACAGCATGTATCTGCAGAATCAAAATGCATTAAATTCAGACATGGACATACGTTTGACATATTGCTTGCGTCACTGCATCCGGACACAGCAGGGCAAGCTACACTATGGAGGTGATACTGCAACAGAAGACAGATGTAAATTGCAAGTCATCCATCCTCTCTCATCAATATTGAAGCCTTATTTCCAGAGGAATAAAGCAAATCCTGCTTTGCAGCTTCCAGATCACTAATTGCATGTGCATCTTCATCCTCAGATGGTGCACGAATAAATAAAAAACTCATTTTACATACCTTACTAGTGTGACTCACCTTTTGCATATGGTTAGTCATCAAGTAATTTTAGTAAAAAATTATCACTTTTGCTAAGGGTCTGTTTGTTTAAACTGTGTAGCAGCAGCCACTGTCTGTAAGGTAATGATTTTCTTTACATTACTAAGTTTTATCTGCCGCTGAAGTTGTTTATGAAGCTGGTTAAACAGCTGATTCACATTGCAGCAGCTTTGATTGGAAGCAATGGGGACAAACACACTAAAAGTATTTACATGATAACCCTAATTGAAAAATCACAGATCAAGTCCAGCTTAAGGGATCAGCCAAGGTACACTGTACTGCCCTTTATTATGCTTGGACCAGTGACAAATTCTGCAACGAAAGCATTGAAACTATGTTGTTTGGTCATCCTTCTCCACTACACAGCTTACTCAGGCTCACACTTTGGGTTAGTAGTTTTTCTTTACAAAGGGTGTACCGGCGGAAGTGAGCACGGTGTCATGGTGACACAGGGTGTGTGAGTACACACACGTGCGTGGCTCTGACACATGCCCAGCACAACACTGATGGGATTGAACAAAGCAAACGTCTTACTCCAAACCCTGCCAAACTCTTCAACGAGTATGTTTTCAAAGAGTAATAAAACCAGTAACAAAGCCAGGAAAAGCTGATTTCTTGGAAGACTGCATTAGTAGGTAACGGTAATTTGAATTTATAAAACAAAACAATGCTTTGAGGTGGTTTCTATGCCTATAACGAACACAGAAGTTACCTGGAGAAGGATAAGGCGCTCTGGCTGTAAGACCTGAGGTCCAGCAGTTCAGTGGTGGTGTAAACTGAAGGACCTGTGTTGCGGGGTATTATGATGAAGAGGTACAGATACACACTGAAACTTTAAAACTGGAAATTGAGCTTGGATTCAGATTCCAGGCTCTGGCTTTAGTCCATGTCTCCATGTAACTGTCAGTTCAGTACTCTCTCTTGAGAAACTGCTTCTGCTAGACCAAACGTGTGTATGTTGAACTGGGATTCTGAAGTCAAACATCAGGAAGGATCTGAAATCAGGACCAATCACTGGGTGCTGGATTCCCTTCTCCTTATATCCTTACATATAGTGTGCACTCATGCAATCTCTTCCCTATCCTGCCTTTTTCTTGGTTCTTACTGAACTAGTGGAAACCCCAGAAGAAAACCTGGCATGCTGCGGAGCCTATGACTGTGTGACTGATACTACCAATGCCACTGGCTCAGCAGAACCCTCCCACTCCTTAATCTACACTCTGCTAGGGATCTACACTGGTAAGTAATCCTCACAGTCTTTAATGAATAGCACTGATGGAGAACCTTCTACTTGTGAAACCTAGCGTGACTTTGCAGATTAAGTTTCCAATTTCCTCCTTCAATCCAATTTGCTAAAAGCAAACAAGATATGTGAGAGCTGTAAACAGCTCCTTCCTAAATAGTTGCAAATGCTTTATACCAGTGCTGTATAATTTTTGTTTAAAGGAGCAAGATATTTTTTACACTTTTCACCTGGAATAAAGCCGAAGCCCAGTAATGGTGACCCCACTGTTTCACCCAAAGTCAGCGTTTCTGCACAGACTAAAATCAAAAGTATGCCCACATTGCAATTAGAGGATTACCGCAGTTTATCCAGTTATACATGAGATTGTTTTAAATTCACTATCTTCGGGATCAGCAATAGTGAACTAGTTACTGATGGCATTGGGAAGATTTATATATGCATGCAGAGGTCCAAGATGCAACGAGCAGCCCAGCAAGTAGTACTTGAACTCACCAACTTCTAATCATCTGGGGATGCCTATCAGAAATGGCTGGTGTCCTACCAGATGTAAAACAGCTTTAGCACAAGAACTGCACTGTAATTAGAGGTAGACCTGAACCACGCCTCCCAGAACATGCAATGATTTGGGGGAGGTTTTTGGATCCCTGCTGAGATTTTACAACTTCAGTCGATTCTCAGCCATGATGCTTGAATTATAATACTGTAGTGTGAAAGGTGAAGAAAAAGAGAAGCACTAGGTGAACTGGCATGTCTCCCATTTAGTCACTACAGCTGCTATAGACCCTCCTTGCATAAGAAGAGAAACAAATCAAAGACAGGGAATGTGGATGCCGTCAAAAATCAGAAAGACAAAAATAGATATGCAAAGGTTCATTCAGTGAGGAAACTTCAAAAAGTATCTGGCTCTTCTCTGCATAAAGGGGAAGTATCTGGTAAGGCAATGCGTCCCTTAGCTCTGTCAAAATATCTTTGCAGCCTCTGCACACAGATGTACTCTCTATGCTGAGACAGATGCACGAAGTTTGTCATATGCTCCAACAGAGAGTCTGTGATCTGGTCAGAGCCAGCCTTCACCAGACAAACACATCAGCAAACCCTCCCTCCTTCCCCAACCTCCGTTCCTCATTGACGAAAAACGCAAAGAATATCCCCCCTCTTCCCTTGCAGAGTGTGCTGGAGCTGATGTCTTTCTGTTAACGGCAGGTTTGGCTCACAAGTTTCAATTTAAATTTGATGACTAAAATATACAGCACTCCCTTAGGCTTTGCTCATGCAAAATGAATGCAACCCTGCTGTCTACTGACCCCGCATCAGTTGGGTTTCATTTTTCTTTTAAGCTCTTAATAAAAGATATGTCTTTTTCTACCTCGAGGGAAACCAAATAGCTAAATATTTCATTCACATACATTTTTAAAATATCTCCTCTATTTGATAGCTGAATACATATTTTGCCTGGCTTGGGTGGAGACAATAATGGATAAGTCTTTTGTTGTTTAGTTTTCTTGAGGACTGTGGATGTTTCTATTTATGTTCATACCAACCACTATTAAGCCATGCAGTTAGTTATCTCCTATAATTGCTCTTGATTCATTTGACATATTTGTTAGAATAGTTGTCCTGTAAATGTGGATGTCCTGCTCTCACCCATATAAGTCCTTCAATCAGCCCACAAGCACCAATAAGCACCTTTGCAGAACCGACAATGGCTTACGTCACGAAGGGTTCCCAGCTCAGCCACAGTGAACAACCAGGACACCGGAGAATACAGTTTCATTATAGGAGACGTGGATGAGAAATAACAAGCAATAAAAAATTCGTGGCAATTTATTGTAAATCCACTAATATATTTGGACATTAAAAGTTCATAGAACGGAGCACGCCCATACACAGAAACACAGGAGCACATTAAACAGGCTGTGTGGATGGGAAGAGGTGCCTGGTTTTCCTCTTGCCCTGAACTCCACTTGTTTCCATGGATGAATTTCTAGTTAGCATAAGTAAGAGAGGAAACATAATGCCTTGCATCTGTAAGAAAGCAATCAGTTGTGAACCTGTGGCTGCATCATTTATATAAGGATCCACAGTTATCTTCCTGGTAGCATGCAAAAAATCATATTGATTCACTCCACAAGCAACAAACACAGACCTATTTGCTGATTAACTACCCCATGTATTCCTTCATATGCTGCTTCTGCTAGGAAATTACAGGTTCAAAGCTGCAACTTCCATCTTTCTCAAGTCACCAAGGGTTGTTCACTATCTTTAAAATAGTACATATCCCATACTCAAAGCCTGGCTCCAAGCTGACC